>CAWTZC010001616.1:2625000-3162500 GCA_963919715.1 Microtus obscurus | reverse complement strand
TGAACTCGAGAATGATAGCTGAGAAGCCTACATTGAACCGAAATAGGCCATCTGCATGTGAGAGACAATTCATGCTTCATTCTTAGAGTCCTCCTTGTTATCTAGCTTCTCTGGAGCTGTAGATTGTAGCTTGGTCTATCTGGTGGAACCCTGGAAGTGGTGCATGAGCTAGGGTTTTGGAGACCCTTCCTTATGATGGGATGCTATGCTCAGTCTTGATGCAGCAGGGAGGGTCTTGGTCCTATCACACCTTAGTGCCAGGTTTTCTTGACTCCTCATGGGAGGCCTTACCCTTTGGAAAGTGTGGGTGGGGTAGGGAGAGGCTTGGGGGAAGCGTGAGGAGAGAGGAGGGGTGGGAGGGAGAACTGTAGTTGAAATGTGAAATGAATAAAAATTGAATAAAAAACAATAAGTTCAAAGCCAAAGGGGGAAAAAGAGAAACACAACGTATCTGAAGATGAAAAGATAACACAAACAAACAAAAGAAAATGTGATTTTTGCCTTTCTGGTTCTGGGTTGCCTCACTCAGAATGATTGTTTCCAGTTCTAATAATTTACATGGAAGCTTCACAATTTCCTTTTTAAATACCTGTGTAAGATTCCATTGTGCAAATATAGCACATTTTTATTATGAATTCATCAACTGGACTGTTTCAATTTGCTAGCTATTATGTATAGAGCAGATGTGAGTATGAATGAGCAGGTAGCTCTATCTTAGGATGTAGAGTCCTTCAGGAATATGCCTAAGAGTTGATAGCTGAATCATATGATATACATATTTCTACCTTTAGAAGGAATGCCCATATGGATTTCGATAGTGACTTCATCAGTCTGCATCCCCACCAGCAATCAGTAACTTTTTTTTTCTTTCTTTCATTATAACTACGCCAACATTTATGATCATCTGTGTTTTGAGACTTTAGCCATTCTGATTGAGGTAAAATGAAATCTCAAAGTTTTAATTTGCATTTTCCTGATGACTATAAACTGAATATTTTTTAAAATATTTCTCTGGCATTTGTATGTCATCTTCTAAGAACCTCTGTTTAGTTTCATGCCCCATTTTTAAATTGTGTTGCTCTTTTCTTGATGGTTATATTTTTACTTCTTTGTATATTCTAAATTCTAGCCCTCTTTCAGGTATATAGCTGATAAAGATTTTTTTTCCATCCGATGGGCTATTTTCCCTCAAATGTTAGTGTTCCTTGCTGTAAAAATCTTTCTGATGTACCATTTTTTAATTATTGGTCATTCATATGTGATTAATTATTGATCGTTTCATATGAAATGCCTGTGCTTTCAGTAGCCAGCTCAGAAAGTTCTTTTCTGTGAAAATAGTTCCACCATATTCCCTACTTGCTTCGCTACAAGATCCAGTAGGTCTTGATCCAGTTCATAAGTGGACGCCCTTGATTCATTTCGAGTTGAGTTTTATACATGGGGAGAGGTAAGGATCCAGTTTCATTCTACATGCGACTATCCAGTTTGACCAGCACTATTTATTGAAGGTTGCCTTTTCTCAAGTGTCTTATTGGCAACTTTGAGAAATCAAGTTTCTGAAGAGTTTGGATTATATATACATGGGTCTTCAATCCCATTCCATTAATCAGTATGTCTGTGAATAACCAGTCCCATGCTATTCTTATTACTTGAGCTCTGTAGAGTAGCTGGAAGTCTGGCAGGGTGATAACAGGTTCCCTGTATTTGGTTGTTTTGTTGTTCACTGGATTACACAAATTTCTTCTATCTTTTTAACTACCAGAGATGTGGCTATGTAGAAAGCTTAGGTGATTTAAGGAAAACTGAAATCAGTAGAGTCATTAAGATGGTGGTGTCACAGACCTACACTTCCTGTGACATGGTAAAATCCACTAAAATATTACTATAGGATAAACAAGAAATTTTAGAATTATACCTCTATCATCTACATTGGTCACCTGCTATTATCTTGTCTATGCCACAAGTGCTCAAATAGTGCTTATAGCAAGGGAAATCACCTGGCAGACTCTGCTGCCACTCACAAGCTTAGATAATATAAAAAGGATTCTAAGTTCCAAAAAAGGAGAATTATGAGATAATTTAGTCAATATCATCAGTCACAGGTAATCAATTCAGGTGACCTTCTGCTAGATGACAGCCCTTTTCACCTTGGATAGAGTATCACAGTATATGGCAGACATAGTTGGTTTTATACTACTTTTAAAAAAATTGTTTATGCTATGCAATAAGCTACGAATGTATCATAATAATCTACAATTCAACTCAAAAAACTATTTAAATAAAAATAGCCACATTTGAGTATTACACAGTAGGACATAATAGGTGGGGTTTGACTTAGAAAAAGTAAAATAGCAAAATTAATCTTTAGAGAAAATTAAGATTCTCCTCACAGCTTCAAACTTTCTTCTTTAATCATAGTGAAGACGTTATTGTTATGATTATTCCCTCACTTTAAGAGACAAGCCACGCCCACTCCCTGCAGCCCCTCCTCTCCTCTCACCATCTTGGCTGCTCTCGCAGTCCCCTTTCTCTCTCCCCCCTTCTCCTTTCTTTCTCGCTCTGTCCTCTTCTCCTTTTTCCCCTATCTCCTCTCTTCCCCCTTCTCCCCTCTTTCCTTCCTATTCCATAATTCAACTAATAAATATCCAATTCTATAAGTCGGGTGATGGTGGCGCACGCCTTTAATCCCAGCACTCGGGAGGCAGAGGCAGGCGGATCTCTGTGAGTTCGAGACCAGCCTGGTCTACAGAGCTAGTTCCAGGACAGGCTCCAAAGCCACAGAGAAACCCTGTCTCTGAAAAAAAAAAAAATCCAATTCTATTCTGTACAATGTGTCTGTCCACATGTCTCCCACCCGCTTGCCTGCCCAGCCACTCACTGCAGTGCTGGGCCCTGCCTGGGGCTAGTGGCTCTCCTGGTCAGAGAACCTCACTGTCTCCAGGACCAGCCCGCCCTACCACAAGCTGCTCGGGACCGGCTGGCAAAAAATCATAACATTAGTTATCATTGGAAAGAGAATCTGTATTATTTCCAAGTTTCGCCCACTGTCAGTCACTGTGACAAACGTAGGCCGGAGTAACACAATGATTAATCACTCAGGATACAGTTCTCATGGACTGTTCAGGATTTTCAATAGATTCTGTTGTCTAGAAATGACACAGACAGACACTAAGTGGTAGTGTCTTTCTTGAGTAAAGCCAGGAATTGGCCTTTTAGAGAAATGGTGATGTAGAGCAAAACTTTAGAGGCTTTGTTTTTGTTTGTTTCTCCTCTCCCTGTTGCAACTGTTTCAATTGCTCTTTAGCACATTTGCACTTTCCAATCCATTCTTGTCATAGTGAACTGAAATGAGTTAACACTCAGAGTTCACTGAGACAAGGAAATAGTAAATAATTTTATGTATCATTTTTAACCTCTGAAATAGCATAGACTGTCTTATTCTGTAGCCTTAAAATTCTATATCTTTATTATTATTTTTAACTGATTTTTATCCTACCAATTAAATGTTAGATGATAGATTAATGTATAATTCAGTGCAAACGCACTTTCAATATTCTGTAGCTTCCTGGTAGGTGGAGTGTTTGTCAGTAATCAGTGCCTCAAATCCATTTTCTGGGTAAAAAAAAAAATGTTGTAGCCTTCTGATTATTATTCACAAAGTCATCTTTTTGAATTATTTCTCCTCTCATACAGTTTTCATGATAGCAGTTTGATACCTTAGCAGTTTCAAGGTTATCGTGTGATTGAAAAGCCTACTGCTTACTTCAAAGTGTAACATATACAACGGTGTCGTTATCCATTAGAGCAGCATAATAGGTTTTGGTAATGCCTTTCATGAAGTGCTGATTTAGAAGGATCAGTCTAACTTTTGAAGCTATTTATCAGTCTCTGCTTAGGAAAGTGTTGAATCACTGTAAAACATCAGCCAAGTAACAACTCTTTGCACTATTTAGAATAAAAGCTAAGCCAACTTTTATTTTTTCTGCTAAACAGGGCCAGAGCCTTCCTCTGTGAATTCCCAAGTAATAACAAACAAAAAGCTGAGTTTATCTAGTCTTTTGATAGACTAAAGAAAGCTAGGCTGCAGTGAATGTTACCAAAAAGCAGTAGACTTGTAGGTTGTGGCAATTCAATTGGAAGAAAAGAATTACTCAGAGATAAGGGAGCAGGTTTTACTAAAGTAAAAATACACAAAAGTTAACTAAATCACAATTATGCCAGGATGCAAAAATACATCATTTCTTCTCCTCCCCCACCATATTTCTCTATTCACACATCAAATTTTAGTTTTAGAGGGTGGCTGCTTGAGTGAGTTTAGAGGACAGCATCTGTTTAAGTAACAGATGTCTGTGTCACCAAGGTGCTATATTCTCACTTTTTATATATGGGAAAATTGCTTCTGAAAGAGTTTAATTGTCTTTATGCAAATGAAAACATCATATTCTTATCCTTAAAGGGTTTCTTGCCCTGATGTGGATCCACAACAACCATAAATGAACTGAACCTTGGCAATTTGTTTTCCTATCTGATGGAGTTTCATGCGCATTGCTAATTATGCATGAAATGAGGTTTGGAATGGCAAACATACTTGCTTTAATTTAACAAGTCCCACTGGGTTAAAGTCGGCTTAAAGGGGTAAGAGGTGATGCTGACCTCTTACCAAGATAAATCCGGGCTCTTGCACAAGAAGAAACCACACCTCGGGCACAGACAAACTCCCTCTGACAGCTAAGTGGGGAAAGGAGTGCCTGATGGACTGATTTCAAATCCCATTCTATTCTTTTTTGTTTTAAAAAAAATTCAGGAAAGTGTGGTTTAGAAAAAAAGAAGAACAAAACCAATCCCCCAAGTTACAAAGGAAATTAGCCATTTCAACTATATGCTACAGATTGAAAAAACAGGAAATATGTGTAAAGAATGTTTCTATTTCTGCAGTAGACCAAAGTGCAATGGCTGTCTGTGGCTATCTTTGCATTTATGCAGTTGACCCAAAGTTGAAGTACTCAGTTTTGCAACAGAATGTCCTGAAAAAAGGAAGCTGAGAGTGTTGGGACATACCTCCAGTTCCAGAACTCTGGCAACTGAAATTGGATGAGTGCCAGGAATGGTCGACAGCCTGGGCTATCTTAGAAAGGTTAAGACCACTCTGATATGCACAGTGATACCTTTTCTTAAAGAATTGAAACTAAAAGCACAAAACAGAGACAGTCTAAAGCCATGTGAAACAGACAGATAAGTAATTCAGAGAAATCAAGAAATTGAAGTCTTAACTTCGACAAAAACTACAAAAAAAAAAACTTGATGTTTGGAGAATTTGTATTCCCACACAACATTGTCAGTTATGCAATATTTAAAATTTTTAAGGCTATCTAATCTATTATTAATTAATGAGATCAATTAATTTTGAAAAATATAATAAAGTATGTCAATGTTTGAATAATTGTATATTTCTGTGAACCAGTGTTTTTCAAGGCACCAATACTTGGTGCTAGAGAATCATGCATAGTAAAACATATAATTCAATGAAAGATACCCATGTTATTGTGTTATAATTCAGCAGGGTACAAGGAGAGTGCCTTGACAGTATTTCTCATCCCCTATATAATCTTTAAGAAACAAGTTTAAGAACAATCGAGCTGTTCAATCAGAAATGAGTGTCTACTACCAAATGTGAAGATTGTTATAATTGTTTTTGACAATTTTGGTTCATAAAGTTTTCTAAGGTTATTTATGTACTGGAACAAACACTAAACAAGTAAGTGCATCTAAAAGCAGATATAGAAATTTAGCTATCATCTATTAAGCTAAACAATAATGAGTAATAGTTTTATAAAATCCCCACAGACTGTCAGACTGATGGACTTACAAATTAAACCTGAAAAACTACATTCTCCAGGGTTGTCTAAGAGAAACAGAACTGGATGCATCGTGTGTGTGTGTGTGTGTGTGTGTGTGTGTGTGTGTGTGTGTGTGTGTGAGAGAGAGAGAGAGAGAGAGAGAGAGAGAGAGATCTGTGTGTGCACATGTGTGCACATGCACACACATATGAGATTTATTAAAGTGGCTCACAGGTTATGGTCCAACTATCTCCCAATGTAAACTTCAAGATTAAAGTAATTATTCCATCCTTGAGACCTGATATCTCAGCTGGTCTTTAGTACATGTGGAATCTTGAAGAAAAAAAACTCTCAGGCCAGTCAAGGAATGGAATACAAGGGCAGGGAGCAAAGACCAAGGACTTCCTTTTTCCCTGTCTGTCATATAGGGCTGCCACCCAAAGGTGTGGCCTAGATTTAAGGAGGATCTTCCCACCATAAAAGATCCTGACTAAGGATGGGTCTTCTCACTTCAAATAATTCATTGCAAGATAAGTCCCTCACAGGTGTACCCAGCAATGTGGGTGTTAGTTAAATCCAGGTTTTAGTGAAACTGACAACCAGGAATGGCCATCCCAACTTCATATGAATTTGTTTTCTTATAGACAATTGTAGAAATTGATGAAATCTCAATTGTAGAAATTGAGAGAAGGTGGGACGTCTCATGTTTTCTTTTTCTAATGTGTCTTTTGATTAAAGCATGATTACAATGTTCCCTCTCCCTTCCTGCCTCCAGTACCTCCCAAATACAGAGCTTCTTTTCCTTTAGTTTTGTGTGTGCATGCACACACACACACACACAAATCCAACTTTCTGAGTTCATTTAGTGTTGCTTTTGTGCACTTGATTTTAGATCTGACCATTATTTGGGTAATTATTTGGATAATTAATTAGAGGCTCATTGCCTCATTCCTTCTTTTGACCGTCATTATTTACGTGTAGTTATTTTCTAGGGCTGGAACTCCAAGTGAGTTCTCTATTCCACAGTAGTATGTCTATTGGAATTGTTCCTTTCTGGGTATTGTTTCAGCACCATGTTGTTGAGGTATCACGTATATAACTTACCTGTTGTTTCTAGGAAATACAATCTTCCAGCATATTTTCTTGGTCTCCTGGCCCCTACATTCCTTCCAACTATCTCCCAAGAATTTACCTAACCCTTAGATATGGGGACTGTCTTTCCATTTTCTGGTGCCTTTCTCAATTTCTTTCACCAGAGATTTAAAGTTTTCATTACAAAAACTTTTAAGCTTTCTGATTAGGTTTATTACTATTTATTTTATTTTCTCTGAAGCTATTCTGAATGGTAGTGTGCCTATGTCTTTCTCATTTCATTAGTTGTTGGTGTACACAAAAAGTAATAATTGTTGAAAGTTAATCAATTTGCTGAAACTATTGCATGCTTCTTGTTTTCTGGTAGATTTTTGAGATGGCTCAAATAAAATATCCTATCTGCAAAGAAGATTAAGTTACCTTTTCTTATTTGTATCCCTTTAATTTCTTTCTCCTGTCTTGTTATTCTAACTAGTGTTTCAAGCACTGCATTGAAATGGGGAGGTGGTGGTAGACAGGCTTGTCTTCTTTCTGGTTCTAATGAGCATGTGTCAAGTTTTTCTCCATTTAAAATGATGTTGGATGTTGGCTATGTGTTTGTCATAAATAACCGTTATTATGTTGAGATTTTTTTTCTCAAGTCCTGACTCTCTCAGACTATTATAATGCATGCATGTTGAATTTTCTAAAAGATTTTTTGTCAGTGTCTATTGAGATTATCATGTGAGTTTTGTCTTTAAGTATTTGTATATGGTTTACTTATGTACTGACTTGTATATATTGAACCATATTCATCTCTCAGATAAATCCATAAACACAGTGGATATTTGTGGCTTATGTCTGTAATTCATTTGTATTTTATTGAAGATTCTCTATCTATGTTCATTGGGGATATTGGCCTGTACTTCCTTTTATGTCTTATGTCCTTGCCTGGTTTTGTAATACTGGGTATTAATAGTAGAACTGGAGCTTTGAAGCTATCCTGCTATTTTGTCTGATAGATTTCTTTTATGAATCCATCTGGGCCTGAGCTATGTTTTTTTAATTTGTGAGGCTTTTCCCCTGTCTTAATCTCCTCATTTGCTATGGATCTGTTTATGTTATTGAACCTTTATTTATTTGGTTTGAATGAATCTAGAAATACATCCTTTTATTTTAGCTTTTCAAACCTAAAGGGTTACAGGTATTGGCAGTATTCCCTTTTAATGGTCTGAATTTCTTCTTTGGAGTCTCTTGTAATATTCCTCTGTTCATTCTGTTCATTTGAACCATCTCTTTTCTTTTTTGTTCGTGGGACCAACGGTCTATTAATCTCTTTTACCATCTTACAGAGCAAATTCATGAATTTGTCAATGCTTTGTATTGTTTTATTATATTTCACATATTTCTGCTCTGATTTTTAATTTTTGTCAGTTATTTGATATGGGTTTTTCTTGATATTAATTTTTTTCTTTCCTTAAGCCATTGATTTGTACATTTTCTCGTTGTTTTTAATGTAGGCACATAGAGCTATAAATTTCCCTCATCGGACAGGTTTCTAGTATATCCCAGAGGTTTTGTAGTGGTGCACTCATTTTCATTTAGTTCCAAAAAGTTTAGCTTTCCTTCTTGACTTTGTCTTTGACCCATTCATCATTCAGCAATGACTTGTTTCTTCTGCACATGTTTGTGTACTTACTATCACTGTGTTTACTGTAGACTTTAAATCTTATTGCATAACAGTCAAATAGGATATTTAAGTTATTTCAAGTTTTCAGAATTTATTAAAAATTGTTTTTCTTTACTTTTTTTCCCTTTGTGGCTAGAATGTCATTTATTTATTTATTTATTTATTTATTTATTTATTTAAGATTTCTGAATCTTCCCCGCCACTGCCTCCCATTTCCCTCCCTCTTCCCCAATCAAGTCCCCCTCCCTCGTTAGCCCAAAGAGCAATCAGGTTTCCCTGCCCTGTGGGAAGTCCAAGGACCACCCACCTCCATCCAGGTCTAGTAAGGTGAGCATCCACACTGCCTAGGCTCCCACAAAGCCAGTTCGTGCAGTAGGATCAAAAATCCATTGCCATTGTTCTTGAGTTCTCAGTAGTCCTCATTGTCCACTATGTTCAGCGAGTCTGGTTTTATCCCAGGCTTTTTCAGATCCAGGCCAGCTGGCCTTGGTGAGTTCCCGATAGAACATCCCCATTGTCTCAGTGTGTGGGTGCACCCCTCGTGGTCCTGAGTAGATAGGGGAGGAAATAGGTGAAGGGAATGGCAGGCAGGGAGAGAGTGGAAGCTGGGATTGATATGTAAAATGAAAAAAATAGTTTGTTTTCTTTTTTAAAAAAGTAAAGAAAATATAAGAGATAGAAGAGAGACCTCAGGTGTTGAAGATACTATAGAGGAAATAGTTTCACTAGTCAAAGAAAACATTAATCCAACAAATTCTTAACACCAAGCATCCAGGACATCTGGGCCACCAAGAAAAAGTGGATTATTGAAGTCACTATTACTGAGTTGGAGTTAATCTATGTCTGATTCTGTAGTACAGTTTTTTATAAAATTTTGAGCACAAGAGTTTAGTGTATATAAGTCTGGGATTACAACATTTTCCTGATTTATTGTTCCCTAGATTAGGATGATGAAGCTGTGCTTTTTTTCAAATCACCAGTTCCAAATAATGACTTAGAGACTTTTTATGAATTAAGAAAGCTTGGCCTTTGCTTGGACTTTGTTCCCAACTAGTTCTTATAACTTAAATTAACTTGTTTGTATTAATATATGTTCTGTCATTTGGCTAATTACCTCTTCTCCATATCATACATCCAAATTCCTCCATGTCTCTCTGGCGAACCCTATCCTCTCAGATTCTTCCCCGAGTTCCTTTCCCTGAAAGTCCCACCTATCCTTTCCTGCCAAGCCATTAGCCATTTGGCTCTTCATCAAATTAATCAGAAGGTGCCTTAGACAGGTGAAGTAAAATAGAGCCACATCTTCACACAGTGATTAAACATCCTACAATTAGATGAAGCATCCTTCCTTATCTCTTCTAATTAGTTTCTATCTGAAATCTATTTTGTAATGAATTGAGACAGCAGCGTGTGCTCACTTCCTGGTTTCATTTGTTTGAAATACTTTTTCCATTCTTTCACATAAAAACAGTGCCTGTCTTTAAAGCTGAGTTTCTTGTAGACAACAAAAATATTAATTTTGTTTCTTAACCATTCACTCACCTGTGTCTTTTGATTGGTGATTGAGGCAGTTAATATTTACACTTGTTATTGAAAAATATATGTTGAGTGATATTTTACTGTTTCTGTTCTTAGCCATAGCCTCTGTTTCAAGAATTATTGCTTCATTGTTTTCTCTCTGTGGTCTCTTGGCTGTGCTTATTTCTCTCTTCAGTCAGAAGTATTGCTTCTAGTGTTCTCTCGAGGTTTGGTTTTTGGACATGAATTATTTTATCCTTTCGGTAACAGGGATAGCTTTTCTTTCTCCTTCAACTATGCCATATACCTCTGCTGAGTACATTAATTTATGCTGGCATTTATGGTCTCATAGATCTCAATGACCTTGATATGCATGTGTGTGGGCTTTTATGCTTTTTAAAGTTTCTATTGAGACATCATCACCTGTCATTCTACTTGATCCATTCTACTCATGAAGTTTCTCTTGGGTTTCTAGTTGGGTTACTGACTCCTTCAATCCTGTCTTCATTTTAATTTGAGTTGAGTTATCTTCAGTGTTTCTATATCTTTACTAAATTTGCTTTTCAAATACCAGATTGTGCTCATCATTTCATTCAGTCTTATATTTGTGGGTTTTTTTCCCCTTTGGGTATCTCAGGAGTGTATTCTCTTTAAATTCATTCTCTTTGAGTTGAGTTCAATGAATTGTTTGTGCATTCTTTAAACACCTTGAATTTGCTACTGAAGTTTATGATCTCTTACATGCTGTGTCCTAAGGTTGATCTAAGTAATTTTTATCGAAGAACTGTTTCTGTAAACCTTGTCATTTTGGAAAGGGGGCTTACTGTCTTGATAATTTATATTGTTCTTATTATTGCAACAATATCTGGGCTTTTTGATATGGGAACATACTGAGCTGAAACACAGCATGGGATATGTGGGTCTGGGATGAGTCTAGGGGTCAGATGTTGTATGGCAGCAATTAAGTCAGCTTGTCACAGGGTGTTTGAGGTGGTACAGGCAGAGTTCACCAGATTAGGCCAGACATTGTATGTGGGATCTAGATTAAATCTGATTATTGCTAGGGCTGAGAAACATAGGATCAGACAAACTCACCAGGCTAGGCTCTAGCACAGAGTATACACAGGCTAGGTAGGCCTGGATGTTAAATGTGATATGGAGGGATAAAGTTTTGTAGCTATATGAAGTTCTGGACACTACAGGTTGTGCATCCCAGTCCAAGTTCAGAATTTTGGGGTAACATGAACAGGACTCACAAAGTGAGACTAGGGCACAGATTATAGGGCTAATGTTCAAGCTGATGGCTGCAAAGGGTACAAAGAGATAGGATCAAGGAGACTCACCAGGCTTAGCCCAGGAGCAAGCTGTGTGTGTATGGGGCTGTTTGGAAGAGCTGTGCTTAGAAGTTGAGAAAGATGAGATCATGGGGTTACAAGAGGGGCCAGAGGCCCTGCAGGGTGTGTGTTTTGTCCCAAGCCTGGATGTTCAGAATGATAATAGTAGGATTCACTTAACTAGGATGGGGTACTAGATCTGGGACCTGGCTTAGATCTGATGTTTGAGGAAGTTGCAGTAAAGTGGTATCAGGCTGAACCCAAGCCAAAATCTGTCTCATATTTTCTAAGAAAAAAAAAAACTTGATTCTATGTCCTTGTAAGACACTGTAGAGGTTTGAATAAATATATCCACAGGCTCATATATTTGAACGCTTAGTCACCAGGGAGCAGCACTATTTTCAAGGATTAGGAGTTTGGGCCTTGTTGAAGAAAGTGTATGACTAAGGGTGGGCTTTGAGGGTTCAAAAGCCTGCACCAACCCCAATGTCTTTCTCTCAGCCTAAGGTCCAGGATATAGCTCTCAGCTACTGCTCTGGGGCCTCTTTGCATGCTCTCATTCTCTCTGCTGTGATGAGGAGAGCACTAACCCTCTGAAACTGTTAGCAAGCCCCCAATTAAATGCTTTCTTTCCTAAGAGTTGCCTTGATCGCAATGCCTCTTCACAACAATAGAACAGTGACTAAGACAGACACATACTTGTAATAAAGTAAATGTTAAGCATTGGCAGCCCAGTGCTAGTGAAATCAAATGAACATGAAGCTCTTATTTAGATCAATAAACAACTTGTATGCACTTTAAAAGATTAAAGTATCTTCAAGGCCTTGCATGCCTATTATCCTACTGGTTTTATTGATTTTTCAATGTGTTTAATTTTTATATTTGTGAGTCAGTTAAGTCTGCTAAATAGTTATGTCTTATTCTCTATATTTCAAACCACATCTAGTATTGTTAATACTTTCCATCAGGATGATAAAAAGGTTGCTTTTTATGCCACTATTATCATTCTGTAGCAAGTAGCCACCACTATAAAGATAGCAGTAGGTGGGTGTATTAAGGTAAAAGGGTAAAGTTAGGAGCTGAGTTGACCCAAAGTGTTTAGCAGAGTTGAAAATCTGGTAGGAGAAATGTTCTAGAATCATGAAAATTATCAAGAAAAAAAAAAACGGGATTCTCATGATAGTAACATGTTCCCTAAGTGTATATAAGGTTGCTCTAGATGTAGCCTTGATATGAATCCTAAGGTTACTCCTTTATCATGTCCTGACTGAAAGATGGTTTATTATCATTGACCCCACTTTTCATCAGAAGATAGCGAATCAATGGTTGTTTAATGAAGTCAGAGAGCATTAGGATCTAGATAAGAAGTAGAGAAGAGTTTCTGAATCCCTGAAAATGTAAAGTTCTGTAGTATGAATGAGTGGGCCGCGTCCCACCGCCAGAGGAGCTGGCTGCTTGTTATCCTGCTGCCTGGCTAGCTTAGCCCCCAAAATAACCACACAGAAACTGTATTAATTAAATCACTGCCTGGCCACTAGCTCTAGCTCCTTATTGGCTAACTCTCACATCTTGATTCAACCCATTTCTAATAATATATGTAGTACCACAAGGTCATGGCTTACCAGGAGAGATTCTAACTCAGGCCAGAGATTCATGGTGTCTGCCTGACTCTGCTCATCTTCCCAAAATTCTGTTCTGTCTTCTCCACCTATCTAAGTCTGCCCTATCAAAAGGCCAAGGCAGTTTCTTTATTTAACCAATAAAAGCAACATATAGTCAGAAGGACCTCCTACACCAAAGTTCTTGCCACTTTCCTTCATTCATATACACAACCTGAAAATCTTCTTCCTATTTCTGTTACTTTTGTTATTTTTATTTGTTTTTTAATCAAATCTGAATAAAAAAGAAAGATATAAAATTATGAATCTCTGAAAATGTTTCTCACACCCTTCTGAACTGGTGGACACTTTTCACCACTAAACTAACTGAATGTGTTTCTGGATTTATAAACTTATTTTAATAAGTTAGTTAATACAAGACTCCCCCATGAAGATAAAAATGACCTAGAAAGTCTTTTTATCATTATTTAAGGTTCTCTTTTCTATTTTTATAATGTAGGGTTTTATATTTTTAATGTCTGTATCTGTGCATACCCCCATGTGTGCAGGTGTTCATGGATGTCAGGAAGGGGTATCAGAGTAACTGGAGTTGGAGGGAAGGTATGGGCCCCATGTGAGTACTAAGGGATGAACTTGAATCTTATGGGAGAGCAGCATGTGCTCCTAATCACTGAGCCACCTCCTCATCTCCTCAAAGTTCATCTAAATATCAAAACTGAATTTATCTTTATCATTTGGATAAGTGTGATTTGTTTGAATATATATTGCGATTAAGCTTTAGTGAGCCTTTTTTAGTTGAAGGAGATATAATAAACAAAATGGTACATAAAATGTATGTGTAAGACAGTATTGTGCTTATTCATAGTAAGCTTTATCTAAAGACAGTACACTCAAATTTATCATTGTAGTTAATGTCTTCAGAGTTTATTATCTTAAAGGAGAAGGCAGTCATATTTGACAGGTTAACCAAGAATAGGTGGGATAAGGGTCATGACTATGTAGAAATTCAAGCAATGAAAATTTTTAGCATACCTCAAATCCTAGAACTAAATGAGAAAGAAACACTGCATGCCCATGAACAAATAAACACAAAGAAGGAAACTTTATTGTCTCCATAATAACTGACAACTCCATTTTATAAGCCTTCTCACCAAAAAAGTTCCCTGAGTCTTTTCAGGATGTTATAAAGGCAGGAACTAATGTGGTGAAGCATGAAGCAAACTAAGTGATAAAGACAAAGAATGTCTAAATCTATAACAAGGTAAAAGACTTTGGTTCAGCTTGTCAGTGCTTAATTTCTTAAATTAAGTCTTTACCATAATGTCTCTGGTGTGATTTAAAATGTAAGAGTCTGGGTATTCCAGGTCCTAGGGAAGCAGAGACTTCTTCTGCCATGTTGATATCATTTAATAAATGATACATCTACTATACAATGTTGAAACATTTTAGCTAAATATGGGTTGTGGAAAAGAGAATATTTTTTTATTACATGTATCTGTCATGGGCATGACAAGGGAGGCTGCAATATGTGTGGCACAATCACGACATCTGTCCCTCCTATTCTTGGGTAACCTGACAGATATGATCACCTTCTCCTTCTATGATCTCAGGTCATAAGGTCACCTTCATGCTCTGCCATTGTCTCCTGGAAACGACTGACTGTTTAACAATTCCAGCATAGGTATGTTTCTTTCTCTTCCTGATTTTCCATTTCAAAGAGACAATGGATTCGTGGTTCTGTATTGATTTTCTATAAACTGTTTCATTGATTACACCTTCAGAAGAACCTGAAGATCACCAGCCATGTCTTTCATTGGTCTCTGTACTCACCTAAATGGATTTCATTCAGAGATAGAAATGAAACTCTTCATGAGGCCGAGCCCTGGATGGCTGCTTAGTGCATTGACCAGTTTTTTTCAGGAACTCCACTTTGAAAGTTTGTTGTTTCAACATGGTATGTTCTCACTCATAAATGGACACTAGAAGAAAAGCAAAGGATAACCGGACTACAACCCACAACCCCAGAGAATCTAGGTAATAAGGAGGACACTAAGAGGGACACACATGGAGGCCCCAGGAAAGTGAAATAGCTAAGCTCTCCTGGATATACTGGGAAAGGGGACAGAAGGAAGAGAATGGGAATAGAAAGGTGGGGGTTCAAGGTGGCCTAGTTTGGGGAGGGACGGGGAGATGGAGTCATGAAAAAGATATCTTGTTAGAGGGAATCATTATGGAATAAGGGAGAAACCAGGTGATAGGGAAATTCCAAGGAATCCAGAAGGATGACCCCAGCTAAGACTCCTAACAATAGTGAAGAAGGTGCCTGAACTGGCCTTCACCAACAATCAGATTAGTAACTACCCAGTCATCATAGAACCTTCATCCAGTAACTGTTGGAAACAGATGCAGTGATCCACTGCCAATCACTGGACTGAGTTCCTGGAGTTTAGTTGAAGAGGAGTGATCATATGAGCAAGGGTCTGTGAGGGATGGAGGGGAGGTCAAGATCATGATAGGGAAATTCACAGAGACAGCTGACCCAAGCTAATGGGAGCTCAGGGACTCTGGACTGACAGCTGAGGATTCTGCACGGCACCGAACCAGGCCTTCTGAATGTGGGTGACAGTTATGTGACTTAATCTGCTGAGAGAGGAGACCCTGGCACTCCAGGACTTAATCCTGGATGTATTAACAGGCTTTTTGGAGCCCATTCACTATGGTTGAATTCATACAGGGTGAGGGGCTTGGTCCTGCCTCAACTTGGTGTAGCAGACTTTGTTGGCTCCCCAAGGGAGGCCACTGAGGAGTGGATGAGAGATGGGATAGGGGAAGGTGGAGTTGGAAGAAGGTAAGGGAGGGGGAACTGGGGTAGTATGTAAAAGTTTTTTAAAAATTAAATAAAAGGAAGTTTGTTGTTTCTCCTATTGATATTGCATTTTAATACAATTTATCTTAGAGTTGTGACGCAACTCTGAGGGAAGGGGAGGATAAAGTGAGTAGAGACGGAAGGATAAAGACAACACAGGAAAAATCCCACCAGCAATGCCTTTTCTCATTTAGAAAGGTAACCCCAAGAAAAATTTACAAATAGTTAGAGAGATGGCAACTTTTGTTGCAGACTAAAGGGCTATATACCTGATGGGGACAAAGAGCCATTGGGTGAGAGGCAGCATGTCTTAAACGAAAGCAAGAAAACTTCAGATATTGTCTGTAGCTATCTCAGACTGTTAAGAAATTTTCCCATTGAGAAATCAATATTTCAAAAGGCCATATGCATTCCAGTACTGCCGTTTATATTAGAGAAGTAATCTTAACTTGCCACTTTAAATTAAGAAATATGATTGAAGGGCTCTCTAACAGGCCCAAGTGTGGTAAACATGGTGCCAGAAGGTATTTCTCTCTTCCCCAATCCCTCTCCCTTGCTAAACCATTAGATTACATTCTTAAAATTTGGCAACTTTCTCGTGCCTAACTCATTCCTGAGGCTGAACACCAAGGTCCAGCTATCCAAAGCTAAAGTCTAGCAATCAAAATTCATCATTTGATTGCAGCTTACTCCAGACTACATTACTGACTAACAGACCCAGTCAAGATTTACCAACTCATGCGAGTACAAACTTTCCCTTTTCCTCCTTAAAGCCCTTCTGCAGAGCCACCTGCTGTTTTTGCACAATCCAAAGGCAGCCCCGCTTCTACAAGTGGTGGTAAATCCATCTTTTTGTGCTGAGAATTTGGTGTTTGGGTGTTTTCTGTGCAGATTCTGAGGGCCCTTCAACAAAAAGGCATGAAAATATTTGGAGAGTCACGTCAGTGCTATACAGAGGCACTTTCCACGGATCCACAGGACCATGTCTGAAGAATGCAACCTCTACTACTGAGTGCTTAAAAGTGTGTGATCTCTTGTAAGTATAAGGAGTCATAGTTAACTGGAAATCACACATATTTCCCTTCCTCTATCTTAGCAGCCATCAGTATAGTACTTTCTTTTCAGTTCTGCTGTCAAAGATAGAGAAAAAATACTCACTGATTACCAGCACACACAGATGCATTGATCAAAGAACTTGCTTCTAGCATAGCAAAACAGCTAAGGTAGAACACAGCAGATTTGCAATTAGGCTCAGCATTCAGAATGAGGAGCCGACCAGGATGAAGAAGATGAAATTAAAAAAAAAAAGAGAGAGCTAAACTAGGAATGCCACTTGGAAATTAGTAGACATTTCTTGCATGTTGTCTGCAAACAGAAACATACTAAAGTATGGCTGACTTTTCCAGAAGCCTTACAGTCTGTTTTCAAGTCCTTCTATCAGGTTAAAAAGACAGCTCTAAATGTTTTCCACCATTGACCAGACTGTGTTCAACCACATGTGCAATGCATAAAACTATTTGTCCTAACTTGAACTTGCCATAAGTAGTGTCATTTGAAATAGTTCTATGATTTTAAGCATTGTAATGAAAAGTTGTTTTTCGCACTCTGCCTTTTCTGCCCTGGGAGCAACTAACTATCCTGCCTTGGCCCCTCACCCCTGAAAATGTGTGTCTGCTTCAAGTTTGTCTTTAACCGCTCCTTGACCAGGATCGCCTCTCAGTTGCTGAGTTGGGGCAGACTGAGGGGCCAATGATAATGGCACTAGGATTTGTCTCTACTGCATGTACTGGCTTTTTGGGATCCTATTCTCTTTGGATTAAAACCTTCCTAAGCCTGGATGTAGGGGAAGGGCCTTGAACTTCCAAAAGGGCAGATTGCCTTGCCCTCTCTTAGGACTGGAGGGGGTGGGGAGAGAGGGTGGGAAGGAGCCGAAGGGGATGGGAGGAGTGGAGGAAGTGGGAATTTTGATTGGTATTATTTATAAAGTAATTTAAAAAAGAAGAAGAAGAAAAAAAAAATGAGGAAACAGCTCTCAGTCACAATTTCATTCTGAGATTCCAGAAGGCAGAATTGCCCTTTTCAATATACATTTAACTCGTTTAATAATGGTTAAATCCACTAAAATTATTAAATCTTTAATCCAGTTCTCATTGACACGGTCTTGCATAAATTCTGTTTTTATAATGTAGACTACTTGACAAACCATACAATTGTTACAATATTTAAAGTCATCTTAACCATTACTTCCAAAAGTAAATGATGTTTCTGTAGTAACATCAAGTCTATAGCACATTTTAAAAAGTAGAATATGTATATATTTATTTCAAACAATATTTTCATTGTTTCTTTGACAATGCCATGCAATGTATCTGAACATATTAATGTCCTCTTTCAACGCCTCCTATAACCACCCTTTCCATCCTCATATCCTTTTCCTACCCAACTTTGACTTTTTTTTTCCTCCTCTACCCCAGTTCCAGTTTGTGTTACCTAACTAGTTGTGAGTGAGGCCTGGTGTGTGGTTGATTTACCAGATTTCACATCACTAAGGAAGACTAACTCCTCCCCCCTTTCCAGGAATTATTAAACGCCAGTAGTTATTTCACCTAATTATGGAATTTTTATCACCACTTTCCACTCTCATAGTTGGTTACTCCCATGATGGCCGTGCCCCTTTAGTCTTGCCAGGCTAACACAGAGATTTCAGTGCCTGTAAGTGGGTGAGACTGATGATCATTTTCCTCCTCAGGGAGTATGCATAGACCATGAAAGCTAGCCAGTGTCGATGAGACTTTCAGGTCTGTACCAGATCGAGCTCATGGACTCTGATTTAAAGATGTGGTGCCTTCAGCAAGCCAATATTAAATTCTGGGAGTTAACAGTTTAGAAAGTGTCAAAGATTAGCAATGACAAATTGGACTGGATGAAACCAAAACGCTTCTGCATAGAAAACAACACCATCATGCAGGAGAAGAGGTAGCCCAAGAATAGGAAAAATATCTTTGCCAACTACTCATCTGATAAAAGGTTATATAATCTAGAATCTATGTAAACACTAAGAAAGAAACAACTCAGTTGAAAAACAGGACATGGATCTAACCACAGAGTTCTCAAATATAAAATACAAATGATTGAGAACTGGTTTGTTTTTTTATTTTAATGTTCAACATTTTCAGTTCTCAAGTAAATATAAATTACACTTACTTTGAGGTTTCGTCTTACTCTGGCAGAAAGATCAAGAACAAAGGAACAAAGAATAATAGATACTGGCCTAGATGTAGTGAAAGGGGAAACTTATTCACTGCTGGTATGAATGCGAACTCCTGACACCATTCTAGAAATCACTGCAGAGTTTCAAAAAAAAAAAAAAAAAGATATAAGCTATCATATGATCCAGCTGACACTTCTTGGGCATTTACCCAAAGATTCTTCGTCTTACAAAAGACATACTTGTTATTTCGTATTTGTTGGTTCTTTATTAACCATTGCCAGAAATGGAAACAGACTAGACGTCCCCAGACTGATAAATAGATAATGAAAATATAGTGCATAACCATAACAGAGTATTATTCTGATAACGAATTATGACTCATCTTCAATAATTCTAGGAAATTTCCATCGTATTTTTCTGCAAATTTCTGAATTACCCTCCACCAGGCACACCACTTGCAGACATCTATTGTTAGAAGGAGCCCCATCCCTTACTCCCATTTTCCCTTTCATATTACTTGTACCTCACTATTCTCTTCTCAAAATCTTCTGTTCCAACTACATGGTCCTCTTTTACTTTTGAGGTTTCTTTGTGTGTGTGTGTGTGTGTGTGTGTGTGTGTGTGTGTGTGTGTGTAAATGTTCATACATGATAATTTGGAGCTAGAACCACAAATAAGAAAGAACATGCAGCATTTGTCTTTCTGAGTCTGAGTTACCTCACCCAATATAATATTTCCTGAGTCCATTTATTTATCAGTAAGTTTTATGATTTCTTTTCTCTTTACAGCAGAAAAGTCTTCCATTGTGCAAATGTACCACAGTTTCATTATCATTTCAGTTGAACTGCACATATGCTGTTTCAAATTTCTAGCTATTATGCATAAAGGCAATAAACACAGTTTAGAAAGTGTCTGTGAAATAGAATATCAAGACCTTTAACAGATGCCAAAGTGTGATGTATCTGAGTCACATAGTTGATGTTATCTCTAGCCTTTTCAAGATTTCCTTGCATTGCTTTCCAGAGTAGCTAAACCAGTTTGTGATCCCACCAAGAGTGAACAGTCTCCCCTTTCCACACATCCTCTCTAGTGTTTGCTGTCAATTGTTTTGTTAGTCTTAGCCATTCTTATTGTGATAGTATGAAATCCTAATGCCTTTTAATTTGCATTTTCCTAATTGTTAAGGATAGTGGATATTTGTTTGTTTTTTATTTTTTTTTATAATTTTGTTTCTTCTTTGGAGAACTGTTCATGTTCAGTTCCATATCCTCCTTTTTTAAAAGTATGTAACTCATTTTCTTGACTCGGGTTTTTATTCTTTATATATTCTGAATATCAATCCTCTGTTACACGTTTAATTTACAAAGTTCCTGTCCTGCTCTGTGGCCTCATGATGGATTGTTTTCTTAGGCATACAAAAGCTTTTCAGTTTTATGAGATTCAGTTTTTCAATTGTTGTCCTTAATTTCTGAACAGATAAAGTATAATTTTGGAAGTTTCTTCCATACCAAAATTTTGTAGGACACTCCCAGTTTTCTTCAAGTAATTTCAGCAATTCATATTGAAGTCTTGATCCATTTGCAGTTAATTTTTGTAGAAGGTGATAGATGCAGGAGCCCTCACTAGGTCTCTTTTCCACCTACTTAGCTCTCCACTATCATTTATCTTAACATTTTCTATAACCATATTATAATAGTTTACTTAATCTTTTCACAGCAATACTGCATGTAAAACCTGTCTCAGCATTCCTGTACAATATTTACAAATATTTTGGCATGATTTTGTAGTTGTTATGATAGAAACTAACAAGAATCTTGTACATGCAAGGTAAGTGTCCTGCCACTGAACTTTGCTCTATGACAGCTGTCAGATTTCATTTACAGACACCAATCAGCTAAATTAAAACAATAGAACAGTTTCATAAATCTTCCAAAATGTTTGTTTCTGCTGCTCTCTACAGGCCTATAATTCAAATGGTCTCTTTGTAGTGCCAGTTCAATTACAGATTAAAGCTAGCTTTGGAAAAAAGAATTCTGTTCCTATGAAGAACATGTTCAAGCTAAATTATGTAAAAACTTCCCATCAAGCCTTAGAGACTCCTTAATACCTTTGATAGTTTTAGATTTTTCCCTACATCATGATTTTTTAGGAAATGTCCTACATTTTTAGCTGTAACTACAATAATAAATGGAATCAAAAGTTTGTATACATCTTCTTATTTCTTAGCTATAAATAGTATTAAATCATTGGAAGGTAATTTCTCAAATTAAACCTTCACACAAAGAAATGTGGAAGGGGATAGGCAGGAAGGAAAAAGTAAGATATGGCTAAGAAACGGATTGACATTAAATGTGGTGTAGCCTGTGACCTTGCTGGTGAAAAGTTTGACATTCATATAAGGAAGTAAGATGGATATGAACTTGGCCTGAAGGTGATGAATGAGAATAGTCTTCTGTGAGTGGGCTTTCAACTGGTGAACTGACATACTTACTAGATGGCCCAACAGCAAAAGCAGTGGATTTGTTTATGTTATTTTTTAGTCACTTGACTCAAAGCATAAAAAAAAATGAAACCAGCACAATCACAATAGTTACAATAACACAAGACAAACAATTCTCTACCAAAGGATACATGGTGGGTAGGAAATAGTCAAGGTTCATGTAAAATAAACATAAGACTTCTTTAAATGTTCTCAGTGTTGGTTAACTCATCCCCTTTGCCTCCTTTCTCCACCTGCCTATCCCCATACACACTTAAAATTTAGTTTCCAGTATTTTACCACTCATTTTTTTCATATCATATACTTTCTACCCTAGCCTCTTCTCTCTATATACGCATATAGAGAGGATGGGTAGATAGGTAGATAGATAGACAGATAGATATATAGAGACAGATAGACAGAAGGATAGACAGAAGGATAGATAGATAGATAGATAGATAGATAGATAGATAGATAGATAGATAGATAGATAGATAGATAGATAGATGTGTGCATGTATTTCTATGTAAGTGACTAAGCTACTAGGTGGGAAAAGGCATAGGCATTGATGGTCTTAACATTGCAAGACCCTGCATACTACAATATAGATCTGCTAGGCAAGTTGTGCCTAATGGTGTAATAATGGTAGGACTATTTTTAGGATAACTAACTGCTCACTTGATTAGATTTAGTGCCTGTTTTATGAGAGGAATTTTCTACCTGGTGTCGTAAACCATGCTCAAAACGCTTGGATTGGAAAATCATAGGCCCTAGAAGAATAGGTTATTGATGTTATTTGTCCAAATGGTCATTTGATCAAATCGTCTTCTGAGTATTTATATTAATATCTGTCAGAACATGGTTAAAAGAATAACTCATGGTAAACAATGCCTTGGGGAACTGGGAGGAGGCTCCAGGAGAAAGGCAGAGAGTCTTTTACCTCGAGTGCATTTTGTTCCCCATATTGTTCTGGGATGGGATTTCGTGCCTCCTGTGACAGACGTTTACATTCAATTTATAAGACATGTTTATTTTTGTTGGATGTCAAAGCATAGCTATCGAACCCAGTGTGGTGAATAAAGATGCTGAGTGCTGTCCTCAGAGTACCCTAAATCTGGATATGCCTTTTGCTTGCTTTCCTGCTTTCCCAGATATAATCCATAGTACATGGTAGGCAATTGTGTTTAAATTGGCCTATTGGAGAAAATTCTGGGAAAGGGCTGCTCTGTTAATATGTAGTATGTGCTTTATTTACATGATTTTTTTTTCTAATCGTGGTTTCCTAACCATGTTTTCTGAACTCAAACAACCTTCCTTGGATCATTGCTTTCTTTATTACATTGACGAATAACAGTGGAGATGCATAGCCTGCTTTTTTCCAGAAGGCAGGACTGGAGGTGGCTAAGAGCCTGGGGGACCCCTGCACTATCTGTACATCCAACCTTACACAGATCTCTAAAGCTCGCACAAGCAGCCCTGGAGGTCAATAATATTCTTTTTGGCTTCTGAGCTATGTGTATAGTCAGGGGCTCCCCCAAGCAGGACCACAGATAACTAACAGACTAGGTGACCTCTGTTGCTATCTGGATGACAGAGACCCTACCAGATCTCCCCCCTCCCAGACCCTTAATATAACACATACAAGCCTATCTTAAGGACCATCTTCATAGAAGAAGTAACATACACTTTTGAGAAGTGTTTAGTTGAAGTGATATCTCCTCGTGAGTACATGGAATTGTATTACACCAGGATATTTTTCCCCCAAGTTGCACTGTACTCAAATATGCCTAAAATAAACTGCCCAGTGTCAGACTCTGGAAGACTGAGCCAACACCAGGCACTGAGTCATGCTGAATCAGATTTCCTTCTTGCCTCAGGAAGATTGTTGTTCTACTTACTGTGACATTTTCAGAAACCCACACACAGAAGGATAGGAAGGGGTGCTATGTAAAGCTGTCTTCTGAACATAACTTGCCTGTTGCATTTATGAACTCATAGCATTAGTAGTTACTGGTCCAAGACCTGTATAAGATAAACTAAGCTAAAAATTCCAGTATGAAGGGAGGAGGGATTTCTGAGTTTACACCCTTAGCTGAGAAGCTATAAGATGTTTGTTTAGGAGTATGGCTACAAGTGGGTTCCCATGCCTTAGCAGATGACTTCATGCCCATGTACATATGGGCAACACTAATCATACTCACCTGGGTTTAAGTAATCATAAAAAGAGGGTATAAAGTTGGAGTAAGATTTTTTAGAAAGTTCTGGAAGAGGCCTTGCAAAGAAACAATTACATATATATATATATATATATATATATATATATAAACTATACTGCATTCAAACATGAAAATTTCAAAGAATAAATAAAAAAGAAAATCTCAACTGTTAACTAAAGGGAAAGAATGCAAGAATTTGTGAAAATGCATCATCTACAAAAGACATGAAATTGAACATTCTTAGGGTATATGTGCATGTTTATGAGTATGTGCAAAATGTATGCGTAGTATAGGTGCACATCATATGTTTACATTGTGAAACTGTATACATATAAATGTGCATGGTGCATGTCCATGATATGTGCATATGGTGTGCTATGGCACATATGTTTGTTTCTATGCCTATATGCATGTGTTGTATACAGTATTTATGCATGTGTATGTGTGAATGTGTGTGTGCTTATGACTGGGTGTGGGAGAGTAGTGTGTGTGTATAAGGTGTATGTTTCCCTTTTTCCTTAGCAATTGCTTAGAAGTCCTCAGTCCTTGGCCCTCCCACAAGCAGAAAAAGTGGCGGAGCAGACTCCTGTTTCTTACTCTGCTTCTGGAGTACCCGGTACCTGCGTGGGCGTTTCTCAATAAGAGGCACAGAATCTGTACTCTCCTTGGAAGGCAGGAAGGACAGAGAGAGACGTTGATGGATAGCTTTCCCAGATGAGGGAGACTGAAACTCCGGGATCCCTGCCTCTATCTGGGTGTTGCTCTGATGAGATAATTTTTCTCATTAGCCTCCATGACTCTTTGCTGATACACAGATCTGTTTGTGCTTACACGGGACTCTAAAAATATATCCTTTCCTTTGTTCTTTGTTTTTCAAAGATGGGAATTCAGAGCCAGGCAGCAACTGGCATCTTTTCACTTAAGTAGCCAGGATGCCATACTCTGTAAGCCCCTCGTAGTCCTGAAATGAGAAGAGTGGGTTCTTGTACACAAAGCTCTCAACAAATACAAAGAGTGAGCAGGCTAGATTTTTAAGGAATTACTGAGAACAAGGTCAGAAGTCAACTATTCCTAGTTCTAGTTCACGTCTTTAGTTTGCAGTAAACAAAAATAACTACTAACTGTGGATCTTTAAACCTGCTGTCTTTTTCTGACCCTCTGTCCTCCTCCAGAGCTATTTCTCTGGTGAAAATTTATAGCCATTATTTAAAGATGTCTTCACCAACACAGCTCCTGTTTCTTTCATTAAAATGAACCTGTTTCAAGAACATACTAATTTTTTTTTTAGTACATTGGATTATATCTATTATTCAAGTCTTTTTCCCTAACAGGCTGTGGACATTATAAGGTTATAGTTTGCCATTTTATTCTTTATTTTCTCAGCATTTCAAATGTATTTTAATAAATACAAACTGCCTAAAGATCTGAGAGTAATAAAACAGTTCCACTGATCAGCCTTATAGACAAGGTTATGACGACACACACTTTTAATCCCAGTAACCACAATAACACACACACACATTTAAACCCAGTAGCCACAATGACATGCACCTTTAATCCCAGTGGTGCATGCTTTAAATCCCAGCCCTAGAGACGGGGAAAGATAATTCTCAGACAGAGAGTCTCATTCGGAGATTCTTGGAGGAAGGTTCGCCCTTTCAGACTGAGGTCAAGGTAAGAGCCAGTGACTGGCTATTTTGCTTTTAGGGTCTTCAGGTTGAACCCCAATTTCTGACCTTGAGCTTTTATTAATCGTGCTTCAAGCATTAACACAATGTTTGGTACACAGTAAGGATTTGATAATTGCTTATTGGCTTGTTGAAATGTGGTGGCATCCAAGACTAAAAAGCATCTGGAATGCTTTATGGAATCGAGTTTTAAGAAGAAAGGTGAAAAGTTCTTCCCACAAGAGAAAGTTGATGTGCCAAAGCTTTTAGTACATAATTGTGAACAATTGTAAAATTATGGGAAAGTCGTTGTTGAACTACACTGAAATTACATAAGCCAATATAACAAATCTTTATAACGAATAGTCATCCTATTGGTACTGTTCCTTACAGAACCCTGACTACCTAATTCTGCATTTTGGGAAGAAATCAAGTACCTTTTTCAAAGTGAAATTAAACTCGAAAATCTTTAATGAGTCCAACAAGGATGTAGCACTGGGATACAGAGGAAAGGGAAAGGGAATTTTAAAATTCCATAGATCCCCGTCTCTGCCATCCTTTCTGCTGAATATAGGAAGAGCTCTGGGTGGCAATCAATATTAATCTAGAAGACACACACACACACATACATACAAAGATTTAGACCTAAGGCAAAGGAGTACTGTTGTCCTTTCCACTATGAAATAATTTTCAAACTGAAGGTATCTTAAAATAGGCATTAAATGACTTGGGTTATACAGTTTTGAATGAAATTAAATGTTAGAGATATATTGTTTTGTTTCTTGAAAGGGTCTCTTCCCAAGTGTTTTACCAGACTCTGAGCATACAGTTCACAGTCTAGTAGACACATTTCTGACAGACACATTTGGTTTAAAAAGTGATTTTTCAAAAATGACTGTTCTCTGGAACTTTTTATGAACATTTAGGACAGGTGGCAGACTCTGAGAGGACAACCGAGAATTGAGCCCATCCATACAGCTGCCCTAGGCACTTTCTACATGAGGAGGACCCTCTAATGTCAGTAAAAGTTGTCAATGCTGTTGTTGATCATGCTTTGTAAAAGCCTGATAAAATATGAGTCAGAGCTAGTGATTTATATTTTCTGCTTTCTTCAAAAGTCTCAACTTCCCTCAGCTTCAGCTTCTTGTCTAATAAATTAAGTAAAACTTTAATAAAATGAGGCTATTTGGAAATAATATCCTTACACAAAGTTTAAAATGGAATAAATATAATTTATAGTGGGTTTTTTTTCTACAAGTTGAGGATATTCAGTTGCCCAAATATAACTTATGCTGTATTACTTCATGTTTTACCTCTTTGGTATGAGATGAATGAGTATTGTCTTCACTTTGTAAAAAGTAAAAGTAAAGAAAAAATAAAGTTTCAGAAAATTAAAGAAACATGTTGAAGATCACATGGCGATGCCAAGCATCTTGAAGGCACTGCTTAACTAAGCTTCAGTTCTTAGACGACTTCAACAGACCCTTCACTGCCCTTGGTTCATCTGCTGCCCAACTCTTGCCTGTGGCTCTGACATGTTTAATGTTTGAACTCCTTGCTGTTAAGGGCTCCTCACTGGAGGCTAGAGCTGGGAAAATGTAGCAATTCTTATAGAAACTGATCTTAGTAAGAATAAAACTTAGGGTGTTTCCCTGGGAGAATTAGCTATGCAAGAGATTAAGTATTTTATAGAACTTATTACTTAAGTGATTTTAGTAAGCATGAGATGTAAGATTTAACAAAAATCATGAAAGAAGAAAAACTTAGGGAAATTTTTAGAAGTGGATAAACTATAACTAATAATAAGGTTTTCATGCTTTGCCTTAGAAACACAGAACACGCATGGTCATTGAAAAGATTTTTCATTATAAAATGAATGACAAGCCTTGGCGCCCTCCTGAAGACAAAGTAAGCAGTTCTAGGAACCTTGATGTTCTTCAGCCCTTTGCAGGATTGTGATAAAGATGGAGACCATATTGAAACAGGAGTTTATGACAGAGACACAAAGAGATACGTCTTGGTTCAGTGAACTGCCTGGCTTCCTGAGCAGACTTACAGATCAGGACTTCTCTGAGCATAGAAAAAATAAAGAAAAGAGCATGGTATTTCAGAAGTTGAGGGAAAGGATGGTGGTCTTATGTCAGATATAAAAGAAAAAAATTAATCAAGGAACTGAGACATCCTGTTTAGTATTTCTGTCGCTGCAGAGCTTTACAACACCGATGTTAAGAAAAAAAGATATTGAGTTAAAAGAGTTGATTTTACCATAACGTTAAATTTTCATCCTCATGAAATTTGTTGTTTATTCGTTTTATTTATTTTATTTTGGTATGCTTATGTTATCATGAAAGACTTTAGAAAAAGTACGTACCATGAAAAGATTTTGTAATCAATGATTAAAGTCTATGGGGAAATGATTTTGTGGGTAGGTAAAGCCTGTGAGAGATGCAGGTTGTCAGAGTAAGACAAGCCATCCCAAGACGCACTTCCTCTCTGTCCATCTCCTGTGAAACAACACTCAGAAGCTTCCTGTTTCAGAGTTCTCCATTGCTGCTCTTGCATCCACACACTTCAGACCCTGCCCTCATCAGGAGCTGGGCTCTGGCAATCACAGATTAAGAGTAGACCATGAATCAAATACAAGGCTGTCTAAAACAAATTTATTTTCTTCATCTTTCCTTTAAATGATAAGCGAGTTCGAGTGGTTACAAGGAGCTGCAGGATCTCAATGATTAGTTGACCCATAGTACTTTGTCTCTCGATGTATTGTTATTGCAGCTTTCTTAACATCATTTCTATAAGCTGATAGTTAAAAAATAGTAATAAATTGCTACCCTTGTCATCATTACCCTTTATCTTGCACTTAGTTTTATCTTACCTTCATTTGCTTTGTTCATTTTAATCACCTGTCTTTTTCCTCTGATATCTTGAATTAAAAGTCTTTGAATATTCCTTTTTAATTTTTCTTGCTAAAATTCCATGATGTATCCTACATGTTTATAACATGTGCAAATAGCAAAATAAAGCAAAATCCTTAAAACTAGAAACAGTTATATCAAGTTATTCTTTAAAAAAAGCTGTAATATATCTTAAGATGGAATGCAGATAGTATGACTAGAAAGAATATCAAGAGCACAAATGAATCTTTAAAGCATGAAAGCTAATTAAAAGCAATCAGAAATTAATATAAAGTGCAGAGCTCAAATTATTTAACTTCTAGAAAGGGGTTTTAGTGACTCAGGGTCACTGACTCCTTTTCCAGAGAACCCAGGTTCAGCATCCACAGTGTAGCTTCTAAGAGTTTGTAATGCAAAAAGGAATCTGGTGTCATCTTCTGACAAACATTCAGGCAAATGCCCATAAAAACAAAATAAATACATCAAATCTTTAAAAAAAGGAGTTATATGTAGCTCAGCTAATCTATGAAAACAGATAGCAACTCAGTTGTTGTTTATGACCAGAGGGGAAAAGGGTAACTTGACTTTTAGAAGACAAGAGAATTTTCAAAGAATAGTTAAATATTCATGTCTTAATTTTAATCAAGGTGATTCTACATATTTACACATAGTCAAAATTCATTGTGTAATACAATTCAAAATGGTAGAAATATTTACTTATACTTAAATTATACATAAATAAAAATTGATTCTTTAAATTGATTTTTTTAAGGCCAAAGAGATTTTCAAAAGATACGGAACCACAAAAGACCTAGAGAGCCAAGACACTCCTAAGCAAAAGGAGCAATGCTGGAAAGATTATCATGCCCAATTTCAAGATATATTTCAGCAATATAGTAACTAAAACATGGTATGGCAAATAACAGATACAGTGCATATATAGACAAAGTATTTGATTTTCAAAGAGATTAAGGCTTTGCCTAGTGATGTCACAAATCTTAGCTAAATTTTATTACTATTACTTACTGCTCTGAAGGGTATGTTCTGGCACAGTATATGTACTGAGGTCAGTAGACAACCTTGTAGAATTGGTTCTTTCCTTCTACCTTTATGTGAGTTCTGTGAACCAAACCCTGGCTTATGTGATCAGTGATTTTACCTGCTAAGTTACTGCATCAGCCCTTAAGATTCTATTAATTCAATGATTTCTCATTGGTTCAAGATATTTCTAAAGCACAGGGTGGTAAAGACATCCTTCAAAATGAGCTTTCTCGTATATTTAACCTATGCTTCTTAAATTCCATAGCAATAAAACTGCAAGCAGCAGAATAATGCTTGTAGTCCCATGTACTTGAGGGCTGAGGCAGGGAGATTGATGAGCCTAGAAGAAAAAGAACACTCTGGTCAACATGGTAAAACTCCATCTCAAAGTTAAAGTCGGGAAGATAGATATGGAGAATTAGTAATGCAGAAATTTAAAAACTGAAATACAAATATGTATCACCCAAGCACTTCGATGTATGAATTGGAGATTAGTTTTTTGCTGTTTCACTTTCAACAAAAGTACATTGTATATAATGTCTAGATCATTCAGATGAGAGTAAATATATTAGCAAATAAAACACATTCTTATAACCATTACTCAGACCAAACAGAGAGCAACATCAACATTATAGATGTCTCTTTGTATGCTTTCTAGTCCTCTGAATTATTCAGACTAAATGTGACTCCACCACAACACACAACAAATTGAAAACTGCTCCACATAAGAGATATATTTCTAATATTTCATCTTGCCAATAAGTAAAGAATGGAAGAGACATGAATATTAGTTAGTTGAAATGGAAACGATATATGATAGAATCTGAAATTCACAAAAATATTTTTAGTATAACTTTTATTACTTAAAACAATTTTTAAGTTGAACGTATTTTGATCATATTCTTCCCCCTCCCAAGTCTTTTCAGATCATCTCCTTCTCCCTAACCACCCAATTTTAAATTCTTTTTCAAAACGCAAACAAAAACCCAATATAACACCCCAAAAAGAGGGAAAAAAGTCACCCAACTGTAATCAAATAAAAGAATACACACACACAGTGGGGGAGTCCATTACTGTTGGTCAACTACTCCTGCACATGAGCCCTGCCTGGTTGTGGTTAGCATATTCTATGTCATTCCACTGGAGAAAACTGGTTTTCTCTCTCCGAGCAGGTGCAAAGGACATTGTAGTTATTAACCTTTACCCCAGTGTCTAAGTTTTCATTCATTCATTCATTCATTCACTCATTCATTCATTCATTGCTGCTTTCTTCGTAGTAGCCATGAACAACCTAGATGTCCCTCCACAGAAGCATGGGTGAAGAGAATGTGGTATATATATATACAATGAAGTATTACTCATTGTATTAAAAAATCACATTAATTTTCAGGCAAATGGATAGAAACTAGAAAAAAAATCATCCAGAGTGAGGTATCCCAGACCCAGAAAGACAAATATGTTAAGTGCTTTGCTCAATGATCATCATAAAAATGCTTTCTTTAAAAATTTCACCCAAACCCTTTGGTGTATTATCTAGAACACAATGGAAGCTAATAAACCTTTGCTAGAAAGAAGGAAGTGGGGAGAGGAAAGAGGATGCAAGTGGGGGAAGGACCATATTTTAACTTAGTCTGGTTAAATTTATGTTCCTACAGACAAAAAGGGTTGGTTAAAAAGTCCAATAAGAAAATATCCTTAATATTTTTTCATATATCTTTCACCCACCTCTGCAAATTCACCAAGACAATAAATTAAATACTGAGTTTGGATTTTTAAAAACCCATAATTATAAATATCAGACATTAAAATAGCTCTGCAAAGCATATTTCTGTCTGTTGTTGCCTCTGCAAAATCTAAATGAAGAAGGAAGATGGTCAGGTTGCTCCGTGTTCGCCCTGCCCTCCCCTGAGCACTTGACTTTGGGGACAGAACAGGTTGTGATTATTGAGTGCACATGGCAGCTTGGCTGAAGGATGATCAACGGACTTCACCTCAGAAACCTTGCCTGAATGAAAGAAGATAATTCTCCCCAAGATAATGGCAAGCCTAAGCTGGACTTGCGGTATTAGAATGTAAAAAAGAAAAAAAAAAAAGAGGACCCTTCCTAAGGGGGAAAAAACCATTCTGTTAGCATGAATCTGATAGTTGACAAAATAGGAGTTTGCATTTTCAAATGATCTTCTCTGGTTTAGATTTTTATCAATATTCTTTGTATCTTTTCTTAGAAAGTAGCCAGAAATTGCCTTTTCTCCAAGACAGAATAACCGAACATTACAAAGAGTTTCTGTCAGGAGTATGGAGACTCAGATAAGAAATCTCATCCTTTGCTAGTGATAAATAAGCTATTAAAAAAAATCAAGGAGACAGTTGGAATGCCTGAGATGTACAGATTATGCAGACCTCTCATCTATAAAACCTTCCCCATTGTTTACTCACAATACTAAATCTTCTCTGTTTATATTTTGTTTAGAGAATTTTCTTTTTCCTGAACTAAAGTGCTTCATGTGGGAGACTGAAAAGTTGCCAGGGCTAGTCCACCTGGCCGTAAAATCGACTGTGCTTATTGGAGCAATACCAGTGGGGGTATAATAGTAGAAAATTTAATTTGGGGGCAGCCTAAACCCTTGATTCCTTTCTTAGTTTAATGACGACTGTGATTTCTTTTTCTATAAACTTTCGGGCTGATATGAGAGCCCTCACATTCTAGGTTATAGAAGCTTTTTGCTTTCTAGAATCCAGATATCAGACCCTGGAGATTATCAAACTTGAGTGAAGCCTCTCCTATGTAATAAACTCAGAACAGTGAAGTGGGAGGATGCAAAGGTTTATGGCAAGTGAAATTCACTATGTTATATTTGATTACATTTGTCTGACCTTGAACAATCTTAGGAGCTAGGGTAGTCATTTCTGTTAAGTAATTCATTTAAAATTGCTTAATTAAGAAAGAAATTTTCATTGAATCCTCTAGATTAATTTGCACTTCTACTTAGGAGCATCAACATTTATAATCAATTTAAAGAGGAAATGAGCCCAGATTATTTTAGAGTCCACAATGAAACCTAATTGGATTCATTTAGACTGAAATTGGAAATATAAGGAAATCTGATATATTTTTAATTTCCTACATCTTAGGGGCAATAATGGACATTTCATCTTTGTGAGGCAATGGCTTTTAGAGTTGAAATAGCCAAGACTGGATTTGCCGACAAAACGGACATTTTTCCCCATGTTTTACTCTTTAGGAAGCACTCAGCAGAGCTAACTTACAGAAAATCCCAGGTAGGCTTGGACAACGTGGTAGAGAAGGTGAGGAGAAGGAGAGAGGTTGCATGGGATAGGCAAGGTCTGCTTTTCTCAGACTCTGCATGTTCTATTCAGTTTCTTCCCTCCTGAAGAGGTATTTTAACCGATGCTGTCAGAAATCCCTGAATCGTAAGGAGTGATTTAAAGAGGAACAAAGCTGAGGCAGAAGAAACATCTTTGAGTTTATTTGTTTAATCCCAGAATTTAGTCTATTTTCTGCTTCTATGATGTCCTGGGAAGTTTATAAAGGAAAGGCATTTACTTAACTCTCGGGTCTTGAAATTAGGAAGTCCGCCATCTGGAGAGGTCTTCTCGCTGTCTCATAACACAGCAGAGGGTATCACAGACAGAACAATCATGTCAGCTCAAATCTCTCCTACTCTTCCTATAAAGCTATTACTGCTGTCCATGGAGTTCCCATCTCCATGATTCTAATTACATCCCCATGGCCCCACCTCCTGTTTACAATAACAATAACTTTAAGGTGTTAGTTTCAAATGATCACTGAGTCAGAAATTGTGAAATTCTGAATTAAGAGAGCAGTAATAGAAATAGAGCAGAGATTTACTTTTGGAGCTATCAGTAGTTCTTAGTGTGCTATTGGGAGAAGACAGGGGGCGGGGGGGATGGTGGTGAGGGGAGGAAGACCAGTGAGCATACGGAAGGAAAAAGCAGGGTGACTAACAAAGTTCTGCATTGGGTTTCATCTACCCGCTGACATTGTAGGGGCACAGAAGTCTTTGTGCTCACAGATTCGTACTAAGGAACCCTGGAATGTTAAGCACATAAGGTTATTCTTTTAAGGGAAGGAATGTAGACCTATTATCTGTCCAGAATGCTGGGAGCATACATGCTTTCTAGCCTGGTGATCTTTGAGCTGTTTGTGTAGCCAGAGACCACATCAGAGTCTCCGCAGAAACCTTATCATGATCTTGTTTTTCTCAAACTATGGAATCCATCTTTATAGAAAGTGTCAATGTACTTTCTATACATTACAAAGAGTTTCAATGCAGTCACACCTGACTTTTATTTGGTTTACTTAGTTCCTCAGAAAAAGAGATGTATGTATGCTTAGTTGTGCATGTGGGATTGGGCTAATTCTCACCAGAAAAGTCCTCATCAAAATGTGCTGTATTTAAATATGTTTCAAATAAACCATTCTGTGCCAGAAGTTTGAACCAATGTCAGTTATCCAATTGTGTTGGTGTGAACTGCGTTTTTATGTCCTGCAAATCATCTCCCTGCAACCTTGTAAATGTCTGAAGAGAAAGACCCCTGTGTCATGTATCCATGCCTCCAAGTTTGTGTGGAAAAAGCTTATACAGCTGGTCCTGCCACTTAATAAGTAATAGGCCACAGTTCAATAGATAAGCATAGTACCCTAGTAAAAGCGAACGGCAGCCTCACTGACAACTCTAGAAGAGAAAACGGTGAATGGCCAGTTTGTGAAGACTGATTTATAATTTGTTCATTCATTTTTCTTCAAACTGTTATTCAGTCTTCTTTTATATTTTAAGTGTTGGTGATTTAACCTGGAGCCCTACTAATGCTTCTCAAGTTCCCTACCCCAGCCACAAAGTTGAATGCCCAGCACTTTCTGAGTTTTATCCCCATACCTGATGTACTTTGTATTTTTAGGCACACTACTACAGCTTCCCAGGCTGAGTGTAAACTTACATTTCTCTTTCCTCAGCCTCTCAAGTAGCTAATTGTGGAGCTTCATCATCTGGATCAGTCAATTAACTCTTTTTATTGACCATCTAATCCAATCCTTCAAATTCTTTTCTTGATTCATCCGTGAAGCTCTTTTCCTTGCTCTGCTCTTCTTTAATAATAGCAAATGTCACTGTGTATCTTAAACTAAAAGTAACTAATTTATTCGACATTTTTATTCACCATTACTCACTCTCTGCTTAGAATAAACTCCAGAGGCTATGATCTTTGTCTTGCTTCTCTACTAACTCTGACAGTGTTTGCCTCTCCCCATAACTGTAGGGATACCAGAATCAGCTTTGGGAGCTGTGAACTCTCTGAGATAGAGAGACCCAGAGAGCCTGTTGCAGACTCACAGTTATATTCTTAGTTAGGTACCTCCTCATATTCGTAAGACTGAAGAAAAATAAATGTGGTCTGTGATCCAATCTCTGGACTATAAGCACTCATAACTAAACTTAACAATTGTGTAAGTGGTAGGTGGGTGAATAAGTGTAGATTAATGTCACATGTTATATAGGACACATGGTGACAATGCCCAGCAAAAAGTGAGTCAGATGATCCTGAAAGTCAAGAAAGGTCTGGACCATAGTTACACACTTGCATCAGAACCAGTGGATCCATCATGTTTAGAGCACTATTAATTCATTTTATGTAAATGATTTGGCTGAGATAAGAACAGGACTCAGAGGGTGGAGAAATGACTCTATGGTTAAGAGTACTCTAATGCCTTTTCAAAGGACTGGAGTTTGGTTTCCAGTGTCCACATTGGGCAACTCATGACTCTGTGTGTGTGTGTGTATGTGTGTGTGTGTGTGTGTGTGTGTGTGTGTGTGTGTGTGTGTGTGTGTGTGAATGGGGGAAGGAAACAGAAAGAGAGAGAGGACAACCATTGAAAATTGTCTCTACATCTCTCCAAGACCTCTGTCTTGGAGACTAAACTTGTGAGGGTAACAGCACTTTTATATGGCATTATATGTTCTTCTTAGTGTCCCAGTTGAAAATGATATTCATTTGGAGTCCACAGTTAAAACCAGTGGATGTCAGAAGTTCTCACTCTTACCATTCTATGCCTAAACCACCATGTGAGCTCTTATATTTTATACCCAAATTCAAAGGGGTTGAAAGAATTTCCCAATGTAGATATATAGACACAGAAGTGAAAGAAATCTACTTAGTTCTTTACCTTGTTTAGGAGAAAAAACTGTTGCATCCAAGAGACACAAATAAGTATAGGAGGTAGAGAGAGAATAATATTTGGCAGCACCGATCTATTCCTGAGAGAATGTTGAGCACTGAAGACACTCCACTTGGAGCTTGTTTTCTACTTGGCAAAACTGGTGTTTGGGCAAAGAACTTCCCATGCCTCAACCACTGACAAAACACACAGTGTCCAGATTAAACTAGCAGGATCCAAGAAAAAAGACTGCCAAACCTTGCTAAGACAGGGTAAGACAGTTTTTTTTTTAAATTATTTATTTATTTAGTATACAATATTCTGCCTGTGTGTATGCCTGCAGGCCAGAAGAGGGTACCAGACCTCATTACAGATGGTTGTGAGCCACCATGTGGTTGCTGGGAATTGAACTCAGGACCTTTGGAAGAGCAGGCAATGCTCTTAGCCACTGAGCCATCTCTTAAAAAATTTCCCTGCCTCTAAAAATGGTCTGTCAGTTACTCTAGGCCTTAGCCAAAGTTAGTGGCTTCAACACTGCAAATGAGACTTTGGGTGATTGCCCAGGTAGCCAGTTGTCTCTGTCATCTACTGCATATTTTGGAAGCTGCTTGATTGCACTTCCTGCCTACTCAAGTAATATTATCTCCTTTCTCAGGCCTTTGATGGGATTAAAGATTAGATAGTCATAGTTACTTTCCTCTTATTATTTAGCCAAGCCATTTCTAATGCAAGACTTAGACTCCCTAGGATAGAATGATTATTAAAACATTTAGTATCTGTTCCTTGCTTAATATTGTTTAGGCTAGTTGTAATTCTAATTTTTATACTTGATATCTGTTTTATTGTATATAGTTTTATATTGGGTTTAGAACTCTCTTATTTAGAAAAAAAACGGAGAGATGATGGGGAACCTCCTTCAGCCAATGGCCTTTGAGAGGCTGGACCAGGTTGAGGCATGACTTTGGGTACCGAAAAGCAGCGGTCAGCCCATTCGTCTTTCTTCTTCCCCTGTGCCACACCTGGATGTTGGACCCCATTCTTATTTCCTCGCTGGGATCCGTGAGTTTTCCTTTATAATAAAGAAAACCTTAGTATACCCTATTTGGAGCTGTTTGAGATTATTTGATTCATGTTTTCCCCATCTGACATGTTCTGCTTCCCAGAGATGTTTGGATTCATTTCTGGATGTTGAATTCAATACCACTGATAACTGTTTCTGACTTTATGCTAATGCAATATGGTTTTCATCAGTATACCTCTATAGTACAATTTGAGGCTGAGAATTATGCTACCTCCAAGAGTTTTTGTGATTAAGAATTGTTTAAACTATCATGGGTTTTTGGGGAGTTTCCATGTGAAGCTGAAAATTGTCCTTTCAATATCTATGAAGAAGTATGTAGAAATTTTGATGTGGATTTCATTGAATCTGTAAATAAGTTTTGGGTAGAATAGCCATTTTCACTATATTAACCCTACAGACCCATGAGGATCGAGGATCTTTCCATCTTCTGATACCTTCTTCAGTGTATTTAAGTTTTTATTTCAGTTGGTTGGCATTATCCCAAAATTTAATTTAATTTAATTTTTGCTATGGTGAAAGGTATTATTTCATTATTTTTGTTTCAGTTCATTTGCCATTTGTATATAGAAAGGTTACTGATTTTTTATGTTAATTTTATATCTTGCTTCTTTGCTGAAAATATTTATCAGCAACATTAGTTTCCTGATGGTAGCTGGGCAGTGGTGGCACACGCCTTTAATCCCAGCACTGGGGAGGCAGAGGCAGGCGGATCTCTGTGAGTTCGAGGACAGCCTGGTCTACAAGAGCTAGTTCAAGGACAGGAACCAAAAGCTACAGAGAAACCTTGTTTAATGTCATTTATATATGCATCATGTCATTTGCAAAGAAAGATACTTTGATTTCTTCTTTACCATTGTATCCCCTTGATCTCTTTCAGTTGTCCTATTGCTCTAGTTAAGAGTTTCAGCTACTATATTGAATAGGTATGGAGAGAGTTGATTTTAATGGAATTGCTTTGAGTTTCTCTCCCTTTAGGTTGATGTTTTCTATGAACTTGCTGCAAATCACCTTCATCATGTTAAAATATGTCCCTTGTATCCTTATTCTCTCCAGGACTTTTATCATAAAGATATATTGTATTTTAGCCAAGACCTTTTTTTTATTTAATGAGATGATCACATGATTTTTATCTTCAGTCTGTGTCTATAATAAATCACATTTATCAGTTTATATGTATCTAACTATCTCTTTATCTCTGTGATGAGCGTAACTGATCATGATGGATGATCTTTTGGACGTGTTCTGGTATTTTGTTTGAAACTGTGGCCTCATAAAGAGAATTAGGCATGTTCTTTCTGTTCCTGTGTTTGGGATGATTATAATTCTATATGTTGCTATATGTTCTTGTCTTCCATTTTTCGGTTTCTGTTGCCCTACCTGAATCTTAAGAGAATGTGGTAGCTGTGGGTTGCCTGGTAGGGAGTGGTTCTGAATCTAGGAGTGGCCTTTGGGTTCCCTGAATAGAATATATTTCTAGGTAATAGGGGCTTAAAGGAAGGAATGGTGACGGGTTAGAAGGAGGCCTAAAAGGAACCACAGGAAGAAAGAAAGCTGTATCTGCCATAAGGTTTACCAGAGTCTGTTGGAGGAGGTAACTTGTTTATTTCCCGACCACCCAGACTCCCAAAATAATCACTCAGAAACTATATTATTTGCAATACTGTTTGGCCAATAGCTTGAGTGTATTGCTTGCCAGTTCTTACATCTAGAACTAACTCCTCTCTATTAATCTGTGTATTGCCACATGGCTGTGGCTTACTGGCAAGGTTCTGGCTCATCTCTTCCCAGCAGTGGCTACATGGCGTCTCCTACCTCCACCTTCTTTCTCCCCGCATTCAGTTTAGTTTTCCCACCTACCCCTATTATGTTAGGCCACTGGCCAAAACAGCTTCTTTATTAACCATTGGTATTCACAGCATACAGAGGGGAATCCCACATCAAGAGTCCCCTTGAAAGTAGTCTGCTACTGTGCTAGGCTGAAACTAAGGGATTTACAATGAAGGGATAAGGAAAGAGAGTGAAAATTATCAACTTGATTTTCAGGCCACCATGGCCAGCAGCTTCCTAGGTATAGAGTGCCTCTGATTATTGGTGACTGATACAAAGAAATGCAGTGAGAGAAGTCTGCATCCCCTTTGAGGCTCTGAGGAGCCCCCCAGGTAATGGAGGCATTGAGGGATAACAAGTCTCTACAAGTCCATAACTCTTTTCTTAAAAACGAGTCTATGGTTTGAATGCAAAATGCCCTGCAAAATGGCAAGTGATAGTATATTTGGTACCTGTCTATTGGTGATGTTTATCAAGACTACAAAACCTCTCTGGAAGATAAACATCACTGGTGATGGGCCCTGAGGTTTTGTACACTGGCTCAATCTCTTGTTCACTCAACTTCCTGATGGCCTATGCAGTGTGGCCTGTAATGTCCCATCCCTGCCACCTTGCTTTCCACCATGCTGAAAGTCATCATCTCACACCAGAAAGACAAACTCTTCTTCCCTTAAGTTGCTTATTGCTCAGTATTTTCTCTAGTAGCCAGCACAGAGTTGAGCCCTGTGTTCTAGATCAATGATAAAGTCCATCTTATGAAATTTTATCTAAAATTGTTTGTCTAAAAATGTTAAAACTTAGGCTTGAGAAAAGAAATAATGCCAGCTGCTCACCTATTTAGGAGTTTGGGTGGGGTCATTTTGTGTGTGTGTGTGTGTGTGTGTATGTGTGTGTGTGTGTGTGTACAATTTACACTAAAGTTCAGCATCCTGATGCATATGGCCTTTTATGTGTCTACACAGAACTACACTACTTTTAGTTTGTGTAATTTATTTAAAGTTCATTTGTTTATAGCAAAGTTCCAATGAACATATAGCAAATATTCCTGCTGAAAAAATTTATGGTAATAATCTTCATGAGTCTTTCTATTCTGGCTAGACCAGTGCTTCTCAACCTGTGGTTCATGACTCCTTTGGGGGTCAAATGATCTTTTCACGGGAGTTACCTAGGACCACCTACATATCAAACATTTACATTATAGTTATAACAGTAGCAAAATTACAGTTATGAAGTAGCAGTGAAAATAATTTTGTGGTTGGGTCCACCATACCATGAAGAACTGTAATAAAGAGTCATAGCATTAGGAAGCTTGAGAACCACTGAGCTAGACCATCCTTCAAAATATCCATTTAGTGTCATTCAACCTCTCTCTGGCACTTGAGTAAACCAGGACTATCATCCAAATGGATGCTCAGTAGCAGAAAAGAATATAGACGACAGGATGCTCAGGGTTTAGTCATGATTTGCTCCAAATTCAGGGAAGCCCGACTCATGATACCACTGTCATTGTCTCTGCAGTGCAATTTGTGGTCAGAGACCTAGCTGTTTATAGAAATCACATGAACAGCAGCTTCAGCCTCCACAGTTTTCCAGGGGATAGACAAAAAGGAAGATTGCCAAACCAAAACATTGTTGAAATTGATATTACAAAGCATTTACATTGAAACAAGCCAGCTTCAAGCTTCTTCTAAAACATATTCTTGTTTTTCTGTGCTATGACAAACTTTTCTGTAATTCATTTTTACATGTAAAGAAGATGATTGTGAATACTTATTTTGAATGAACACAGATGAGCCATTTGTCTTTCTCGCTTCTGTTGAAATGGATTTACAAAACATGAAGATTGAAAAATATTGTACAGAATGGCCTGACATTACATTTGTTAGTAACAAGAACAAATGTACTTTCTCAGTACTTGACTGAGAAAAGGAAATCATAAAGGCGGAGAAGTAGATGCCAGGAGTTCAGTACCTATAGAGCTTTCTATAAAAGTATAGTTTCTATTTTTAAATTATCCACAATAAATATTTACAACATTGAGATCTTAATAAATACAGGTTAGACTCCCCAATGTGTCCTCCTTTCTAAACCGAACTGAATTAACTGCGTGGCTGATCTGTGACTGCAAAAAACTAGACACTTGGCAGGTAATTTTTAAGAATAAACTGACCAAAACATCAGCCAATTTGTCAACTATTTTTAAGTTTGGCCTTTGCTCAGACAGAGAGCATTTCTAATTTTTTTTCTTTGTCAAAGATACTTTTGCTTCAATGAATCTTGACTTTCCTTGGGAATGGAAATCTGAAGAAAAATGATAGAACTAAAAAAAAGAAAAGAAAAAACAAAACTACAAACAGTTAGATGTGTGATGGAATACTTCCTAAGTCCCAAGTTTTTAACTTTTGTTTTGTTTTGTTGTATTACCTCATATGTTACATCCCAACTGTGGGCAGTTTCCCCTCTCTTCATCCCTCCTACTCGTTCTCCACCTTCCCCCCTTCCCCCAGAACAACTCCTCCTCCATTTTTCTTCCAAAAAAAATAGCAGGCCTCCAAGGGATACCCACCAAACATGCCATAACAAATTGCAATAAGACTAAGCACAAACCCTCATATCAAGGCCGGATGAGGCAACCTGGTAGGAGAAAAAGGGTCCTAAGCACAGGCAAGAGTGAGAGACACTCCCACTGTTAGGAGCCCCATAAAAATGCCATGCAACGTAACTATACATATATTCAGAAGACCTAGCTCAGACACATACAGGCTCCCTGATTGTCACTCAGTCTCTGTGGGCCCAGATGAGCCCAGTTAGTTGAATTTGTGGGGCTTTGTGCGCGCACGCACGCGTGTGTGTGTGTGTGTGTGTGTGTGTGTGTGTGTGTGTGTGTGTGTTATCCTTAACCCTTCTGGCTTCTATAATCTTTCCTCCAGCTCTTCTGTGGGGTTCTCCTGGCTCCACCTTGTGTTTGACTGTGGGTCTCCACATCCACTCCCATCAGCTGCTGGGTGACACATTTGGTGACAATTGGGCTAGGCACCAGTCTCTGAGTATAGCCGTGCCAAACTTTTTTGTTGCACACTAGAGATTCCATAACAAGATAAAGTCTTAATTTCAAGGATGATACTGTAGAAATGGCAGGGCACAGGACAGGTTTATCGGGTGTGAGTCTGAGTTCAATTCCTAATATCTCCTTGTCTCAGTGATGTTTCCTGTTGCTGAGATGAAATACCTTGACAGAAAAATTGAAGGAAAGGGGATTCTTTTGGATCATTGTTCAATAGTATGGTCAATCAAAGCAGGTAAATCAAGGTAGTGGTACCTTTCAGCAGCTTGTCACATTTTGTTTGCAGTCAGAAAGAAGAGAGTAACTACTGATTGTTCTCAGCTAGATTTCTACCTTTTATTTCATCTAGGGCCCATGCCCCGATAATAGTGCCACACACTTTCAGGACAGGTCTTCTAAATCAATCAATGTGACCACATTTCACCATAGGCATGCCCCAAGGCTAGTCTAATCATATGATTTATTACAAGCATGCTGGAAGTACTGAGTCATTCTAGAACCTGTAAAATTGATAAACAATATTAACCATTACACTATCTAAATGAGTAATCTCTACACTTCAGCTATATAGAGAGAAAAAGACAGAAATGAAATGGTTAGACATGAACAAAGACATACAGAAATATACTCTATCACACCATAGTGTGGCAGAAGGTGTCTTTGTAACAGAGATATTTTTGAAAGACCCTCGAAGAGGACTTTCTCTCAGGAGGAGACCTCCCCGGTGCCAAGGAACAGGCCGAGACCATACGGATGCAAATCGCAAGAGGTTTATTGGGTAAACACAGGTACCTGTGGGCAGCAAGTCTTTTGGGGGACTTGCGTGCCTGCCGACTGGAGGGCGGGCTTTTTATAGGGAAGAGCAAAAAGCAAGTTTACAGAAGCAAAAGCGTGGTTATCGGAATGAGGCGGGGGGGGGGGGGGGGCATGAATGGTTTCCTCTCACAGCATGGGTGTCAGCAACAGTCATCCTGTTCCTATCTTATAGATACCCTGTTTTGCAGTCAACCTGCTTTGTTGATGTCCTATCTTATTGATATCCTACTTTGCAGTCTTCCTATCTCATAGACATTCTGCTCTCCCAAGCACATGGGATTTTCTTATGAGAGCAGGCTGGCTGCTGATCCGGAGAATTTTTCAAGCAAAACAGGACGTTCCCCCGGGAGCATGCTAGCTGCGAGTTTTGAGGAGGGGGTCTGTAAGGTCTTTCAATTTTGTTAAGGAATTAATATTTGAGCAAAAGTCTGAAGATATGAAGCATCATTCTATTTGAGGTGCCAGGGAAAATATCTTTTTGGAGGGAAGTTTGAGACAGGGTTTCTTTAAACGAGCCCTGGCTGTCCTGGAACTGACCTCGAACTCACTGAAATCCACCTGCCTCTGCTTCCCAAGTGCTGGGATTAAAGATGTAAAAGATCATTTTATTCTTTAATATAACTATTCCTGCTTTTGTATTGAATATATACCTGGGAAGAGATACTTGGAGACTGTGGAAGTTTTCTCTAGCTTTTACCCACTAATTTTATCATTTTTTAGTATACTGTATGTCTAAAAATATCACTGGTATATGATCTTTCTTATTTCCCTATTTGTCGTAAATACCTATTTCCACTTTTCCCTCTTAGTCAATTCTTCCCGGTGCTGTAAATCCTAGCTCCAGATTGTTTCCTCTGTCTAGACTTCCCCAGGTGGGCCAGAGTTCTATTCTTTGTATTTCCTCAACAGCTTCAATAGCTTCATGAATAGTTATATAATATATGCTACCATGTTTAGTGGCTGTTTCTTATTTCCTTATGAGTCATCCTGTCTCACTGCATTCTCTTTGAGGGGAGACCATACTGAGCCAGGTGTTTTTCATATCAATGCCTAGCTTTGGATCTGAAGTACAAAGGGCAGTCTATATGTGTTTGAGAACAAATGAATGAATGCATGCATTTATTGTATTCTTTCTAAAGTTTCTTCTCAGGTGGAATAATTCAGGCATTTGTGTTGCTGTTACAGTTAGAAAAAAGAAAAATAATTTTCATTTCTAAATATAATATACTGCCAAAATTATTCCCTTGGGGAAATTTACTTTATGGTATTCTTGGCATCTCTTTATGTAATCATTTAAAAACAGTTTATAGTTTGCTTGCTTATTTTATCCTACCATCCTTCATTGTACAATAACCAACATTTTCCTTGTGACTCATGATTCAGTTTGTAGGCATATTTTTATAGATACAGACAAAAAAATGAACCCTATTCTTTTCTCTGCTAAGCTTTGTTTTTCTGCGTGTCTCTTTCTATAATAACAACTTATGCTTCCTTAACTCTTGGCAGTAAAATTATTCCTTTGTATTGGCTTTATTTAGTAAATCCAAGAGAGCTTTATACAAATTGCTTTAAATACCCTGACAAAACAAAACAAAGAACATAAATTGACTGTTTTTATAAAAGTGGCCATCATTATTGTCATCACTACACAAGCAGTAGTTTAAGTCATTGATGTATGAAATCACGCTTACATGTGAATGAATGGCTTCCTGACTGTCTATTGTTGGTTGTTTTTACTCTTTACTCTTTGGGGGAGGGGTGCCACCCTGCTACCAATTAAATACAAACGGAGAGACTTATTATTACTTATAAATGCCTGGCCTTAGCTTGGCTTGTTTCTCGTTAGCTTTTCTTAAATTATCCTGTCTATCTTTTGCCTCTGGGTTTTTACCATTATCTATTTCTGTATATCTTTTCTTTCCTTTTTATTCCATGTCTAGCTGTGTGATTTGGTGCCTGGCACCTTCTTTTCTTGCTCCTTGATCCCTCTTTCCAGATTTCTTCTATTTATTCTCTCTGCCTGCCAGCCCCACTCATCCTTTCTCCTGCCTTGCTATTGACTTTCAACTCTTAATTAGAACAATCAGGCATTTTAAACAGGCAAAGCAACACCGCTTCACAGAGTTAAATAAATACAACATACAAGAATGCAACACATCTTTACATCATTAATCAAATGTTCCACAGGCTAAACAAATGCAACACATCTTAAAATAATATTCCATAACAGCTGTATATTCACAGGCATATCTGCAGTCACTAATACAACTAAACTCTAAAAGAATCTTGTTCTCATCAACGCCACAGTTATCCAGGTGAAAAATAATGAAGATAAAAGCTAAAATATTTGAAAATAGGAATTAAGACAAGATAGATACTTAAAACTAATATATCTATGGAAACAAAAAGAATGATAGATTATTCTTTTATTAAATGCTCCCTCCCTCAGTATTAGGAAAGTAGTAGGCTAGTCTGATAAACCAAACTGAAATCTCTTTGGTATATTAAATAAGAGTTTACCAATCACTCATGAAATGCCAATGTTATGCTGGGAAGTGGAATGTATGTGATATAATGTTACTAATGTAGGTAACTTATTGGTGGTCACACTACTAAGCAATATATATCCATTCTTCCAGCAACTCTTAACTGACTGTACCAATCAGGAAGAGAAAGACTTCATGAATTCCATTTTTTTTCTATGACAGAATATTTGACGAGTCCAGTCTTAAGCCAGTCTTGTTCAGATAACCATCACTTCAATGATTTTTCAGGTGTAATAGCTATGACATGACAAGAAGCCATTTCCTAACAATTATCTCCATCGCCTGACTCTTGTATTATTTCCTCCCTTACCTGAACCTTGGTATAGATGTCCCATTAAAGGTGAAACACTCAATAGGGACTTATTCTGAGCACTTTTTAACATTGTGAATTTCTTCCTTCACTCATGTCCACTGAAAAAAGGAGATTCTCTGACCAAGGGTGAAATCAGCACCACCTTTGGGAGCAAGCACAAACACTTGAATGACAATCTGGCACATATCCATTTATCAAAATTATCAGTAGTAGGTTCACTGCTGGGACATATCAACTCCAAACCATGCCCTTTGGACCAGGCATGATTTCCATCCAGTAGAGTGGGACTAATCTCTTATTCCAAAGGGGTGATGCCTGCATAACAGCTATGCCATTGTTACACCGTGACTATATATATTTTATTTATTTTTATTTATGTTTATTATTATGTATGCAAGAGCAGGGAGAGAGAAAGAGGCGTGTGAGCCTAAGCTTACATGAGCCATGCCTGGTGTGTGTGTGGGGGGGGGGGGGTGAAAGAACAACTTCTGAAAGTCACTTCTCTTCTTACCGTGGGTTCCAGGGTCTAAACTCAGGCTGCGAGACTTCTTCAGCAAGTGCTTTTACCCACTGAGTTGTTTTGTCAACCCTTGGACTTGTCTTGCGTGCAGGATCCACAGATGGGTCAAACCATTTATGGTGTTTCTCATCAGAACCCAGCATAGCACCACTTGGTAGTAAGAAAGCTAGCTAGCAGAGAGGAAGGTCCCAGCTGAGTTCCTCCTTCACTTCTCTGTGTTCTACAGTTGAAGTGTAGGTGTCTTCAGAAGTAGTATCTGACTGTGGTGGACAACCAAAACAAATGGCAACAGCTCGTATTGTTTTAAGCATCTCTGAGGACCTCCCAGACTAAGAACTCACAGGCAGCTCTCCCACACCCGGCACTGGGATTTTCATAGTAGCATTATTCATTCATGCAAGATGCTTTCATTCAAAGCCATTTTGCAATTTTTTCCTCTTTCTTTTATTAAAAGTAGATTTTTTTCATGCCGTATATTCTGATTATGGTATTCCCTCCCCTATCTCCTCTGAAAGCCTCCTCAATTCCCCTCTCATTACAAACTACACTCTTTCTGTCTCTCCTAAGCAGGCATCTAAAAAATAAAAATAAAATCAAGTAAAACAAAAACAAACAATTTATAACAAAGCAAAAAGCAGAAGAAAAAGAGCCAAAATAAAATGACAAGAAACATTTATAGACATGGAGACGCACAAGTTCATACACATGTAAAAACACTAGATAAGAATTCATAATACATATGCAAAGGACCTGCAAGATTTAAAAAGGAAGTCCCAGTAAAACATTATGAGAAAAACCCTCCAATGCCAATGAGTTTGTTTTGTGATGTCCAGTTAGTCCTATCTTTCTGAAATGCCACTGACAAGATACTTTGGATAATCTTTTCGGACAAACTTTCCTGCCTATAATGAAAAAAAAAACAGCAATAATGTAAAATATCAGTTGGAATTACTTTGTTCTTGAATTCTCTCACTGATGATATTCTAATGACTTTAAGCCAAAATGAAATCAAAACGCTCCCAAAGAACTGCTTTCCTCTCTCCTGGAATATTACCCTCAAAACCCTGTGCTTTGGTTTCCTAGGATACATGGACAGGCTGATAGTGACACACATTTACTGTTCTTGCTACTGTAGCTTCTTTGTCAAAGTCAGAGCTTGAGATTACACACACATATGTTTCTTATATGAAGCAGAATTTCATCTAGTATTTGTTGGTTTGAGTAAAGCATTGTTTTTTAGGTTATCTCATACTCTTGCACTTTGTAAGTTAAAAAAAGAGAGAGATTACAAAGTTTTGATACAATTTTGTTTTATTCTTTCATGTGAGTTAATTTATATAAGGAGTTTCTGAAGACACATTGGTAGTCAAATAATACCATGTAATCCAGAAGGTAAGAGAAATAACTATTATTTCTTGCTCCTTCATTAAAGAATCACAGTGAATCATCAGCTGAATCCAAGGACCAGAGAATGGTAGTTTGACTATAGCACCAACAAGCGGAGTCCATTTCAATCTCTTCTTCCCATTACAAAAAGACTCCAGTAAATGCTGGTCTAGTTTGATAATTTGCCATTCTAGTTGTTACTTGGCAGTTACATAGTGATAGTATTTGAGAATAGAACCACACTGATTGCAGAAGCTACAACAGATCATCAGAAAGCCAATCTCTCCTTTATACAAGGAAATCAAGGGAAGAGAATGGCCTCGGTAGCCAAATTGGCTTTTACCATACTTTGGAGAAACAAAATATATTTTAAAATTCTAGGTTTATAATTATGTTTTTACCATCATGGCAATTACACCCAAAAGGCCATTCTATCCTCTCATTCTTATCTGTTCTCTCCTCTCTCTCTCTCTCTCTCTCTCTCTCTCTCTCTCTCTCTCTCTCTCTCTTTCTCTCTTCATTATGTATAGGATATAGTGTTGAACTACTTTTGGCTTTTTGATCTGGGACTGACCTTGGAGCATGATCCACCAGAGGACACACCATTCAAGAAAACTGGCTGCATTTCTAAACAACTGTCAAATGCCAATAGCTTCTCAGCTAAGGGTGGGACTTTGTGCCTATTTCTCATGTCCATGCTGGGATTTACTATACCCAAGAACACATCCAATCACCGTAGATGGCGAAAATAAAACCTTCCATGGTAAAACCAAATTTAAGCAATATTTATCCACAAACCTATACATACTGAAGATACTGGAAGAAAAGATTCTACAAAAGGTTAACTACACCCATTAAATACAGGAAATAAAACATTTAAGACCAGAAAAATCAAAAGAAAGGGAACACACACACACTAACATAAAAGACATACCTAAACCTAATAATTACAGTCTACAGTAAGCCCACAGTCAACATCAACTTAAATGAAGAAAAACTTGAAACAATTACAATTCTAATATCAAAAGTAGACAACTCTCTCCATATCTTTATACTTGAAGTCTTAGCTGGAGCAATAAGAAAACAGAAAGGGATAGAGGGGATACAAATTAGAAAGGAAAAATTCAAAGTATTTGCAGATGATAGTATACATAAGTGACTTGAAAATTTTCAACAGGGAAGTCCAACAGCCGATAAACACCTTCACCAAAGTAGCTGGATACAAAATTAACTCACAGAAAATAGTAACCCTAATATATGCAAATAGCAAACCGACTAAGAAAGAGATCAGGGACACTACACTTTTCATACTGACCTCAAATAATAAAAACTATCTTAGGATAACTCTAGCCAAGCAAGTGAAAGGCTTACATGATAAAAATGTTATTAAAGAGAGAAATTGAAAAAGATATCAGAAGATAGAAAGATCTTTCATTGTCATGGATCTGTAGAATTAACATAGTAAAAACGATCATCCTACCAAAAGCAACTTACAGATTCAATGCGATCCCCACTAAAATCTCAGTATAATTCTTCACAGATCTTGAAAAGACAATTATCAGCTTCATATGGAAAAAGAGAAAACCCAGGATATCTAAAAATAATCCTGAACAATAAAAGTACTCCTGAAAGTCTCACCATTCCTGATTTCAAGTTGTACTGCAGAGGAAAAGTGATTAAAAATAGCATGGCATTGATATTAAAACAGACATGGTGGCCAATGGAATCACATTGAAGATGTAGGCATAAATCCTTACCCATCCAAATGCATGATTTTTGATAAAGAAGCTGGAAATATACTCTGGGGGGAAAGATAGCACCTTCAACAAATGGAGGTGATAAAATTGGATGGCCATATGTAGAAAAATACAAATAGATCCATATCTATCACCCTGTACAAAACTCAAGTACAAAAGGATCAAAGACCTCAATATAAAACCAGGTATGCTGAACCTGATAGAAGAGAAAGTATGGAATGCCCTTGAAATCATTGACACAGATTGACTTTCTAAACAAAACACCATTAGCATAGGCACAAGATTAACAATTAATAAATAAGATGTCATGAAACTGAAAAGCTTATGTAAGACCCACGAAACCACCATTCAGACAGAGCTGGGAAATACATAATGGAAAAAGATTTTTAACAACTTCTCATCTGATAAAGAACTAATATCCAAAATACATAAAGAACTCAAGAAACTAGATATGAAAAACAAAAACAAAAAAGCAAATAATCCAATTTTTAAATGGAGTAAAAATGTAAACAGAATTCTCAAAAGAGGAAACTGTTGTAATGTTTCCCTGTTTATTTGTAATTCTGCTAAATTAGGTTATCTCTTTCTTCCATTAGGCTAATTACAACTAGGGCCTGTCAATATTGTTTATTTTCTCAAAAACCAGCCTTAGATTCATTGATTGTCTTTACTGTTTTCTTTGTTTTTCTTTCATTAATTTCTACTTCGATTTTTATTTTTATCTTGTCATTCACTCGGCTTGGGTTTGATTTGTTCTTCTATTTCCAAATTATTGAGTTGCACCATTCAATCATTTATTTGTGTACTCTTCCTTATTCTTTAATAGGAAATTATTAAAGGCACTTAGGGTTATAAATTTCCCTTTTAGCATTGCTTTTAATGTTTTCCTCAAATTTTGTTGTGCAGTCTTTTCATTTTTATTTAAATTTCTTTCTTTGTTTCTTCTTTTTAACCATTCATCATTCAGTTATGAGATTTGGGGATTTGAGCTGGGCATGTGGACTTCCCTCTTTGGTTTTAGAATTTGCCCTTTCTTAGTTTTTGCTAACTTAAGAGCTGTGTAAATTTAGGGAATCCACCTACCTTCACCATCAACACCCTTTCTACAAGCCATCAGGGGAACCCAAGGCATACAAATGGTGAACCAGACTAGTCTTCAATGTTAGAGTATTTTTGTACTTCATAAGAATTACTTCTTTATGCAAAAAATTGCTTCTTTGTTTTTTCTTATTCTGAAGTGTTAATTTTACTTTTATCTTATTATATTTTATTATTCCTTATAGATCTGTTTGTTTTTAATAAAAGACAGGAGAGGAATAACAATTGCTATCAATTGTAATAACAATTATTGAAAAGAGAAGCCATTGAAAGAGAACAAGGGGGAGAGAGTGGAAGGGAGAGATGCAATTATAATATAATTGAACATGATCTTTTAAATGATAAGTAAACACTACCCAATTTATTTGACCAACTAAGTCAATTTAAGGAACAACCTATATTCAATGTCTCCTATATCCATATGGATATTGAAATATACATAAATGAACTTACCTCAGAGCATTTAACAACAGTGTCAAATTTGACCCTCATAGTATCTAACAAAAGAAATATTCTCTGACACTATGTCCAATACTCCTTAAATTTATTACCTCATAAATCTTTGTTCCTGATGTAACATATTTATTGACTAATCATCGTTTTTGTTTTTTAGAATCTCCCCTAACCATAATATGAGTCTCAAGAGAATAAAGACTTTGTTTGTTTTGTTTGCTGTACCATCCCTGGTTGTAAAAGGGATGAGATTCAGACACTAAGAAACAAATATACAGGATACTTGGGTAATGAAGTACTAAATCAAATGGAGCCCGTGCCTTAACCCAGAGGCTCAGTGATTTACAAAGACCATTATAAAACCTTTTGCTATTATTCTCCTTCCCTATAGAAAAATATTACCTACCCTTTGCTTTTGACCTTCAGGAACGTTCTCTCACTCCCTGTCCTCCATGAAATTTTGTTCTAGGGAAAATTAGGGCCACATTCTCCAGTATTCCTAATATGAAGAGAGGTATAGCTTTAATAGATAGCTGATGATCTCAATGGGTCTCACTTTCAGCATCACTGGCTCCAACCCAGAAGATTATTAGATCATCTCCAAATGTGTTTTTTGTGAAGATATATCCAGAAGCCATGAGTCCCAACACTGGCTCCATTCAACTGTGTCAATGTACCTAAATGCTAATGCAGGACTTACTAAAATGTAGATTGAAAGTCAGACTTCATTTGCATTATCAGACTCATATCTTATATTGCTTCTTCATTTGTTTTTGTGTTTTTTAATCTGGAGGGCTTTCAATAGGATTCGATGGAGACTTGCTAGATGGAAATGAGTACCTTCAACTCTGTATAAGCATATTCAATTAAACTGAATTCATTGCCTGCATGGGACAAGTTAAAAGAAAACTAAATAGATAATGATTACACATTATTAAGAAAAAGAGACAGTTCTAGAGACCAAATTCTTTTAACACATCATTAAGCTGGGCTCATTTCATATGCACAGTTTAACACCAGCCTATAAGGAGAACATGTTTTGAGGAAATCAGCAGAATGTTTATGAGCTCTAAAAAGCTTTTAATAAAATGCAGTGTTTTAGGGATGGAATAACTTCTAAGCTTCACTTGAATACGCTAATTAAAGAGATGCTCCTACCGATTCTGAGTTCTATTTGTCCTGACTTCTATGTTTTTAATATGACATTATTATCAATTCTCTAAGACTTTCATACACACAAACAATGTATTTTGATCATATTCAGTCCCCACTCCTCCTCTTAACTCCACTCAAGTCTGCCCAACCCCCAATTTCGTAATCTCATGTCTTCTTTTTTATTCTATTTTGTTTTGCAATTTGTGTTGTCCATACACTCATGGGCCATGAGCACAGTCCATCTATACACACTAAAAACTGGTACCCCACCCCAGAAGCCATCAACTCTCAATATCTCCTCAGCTAGGAATATGGGATCATGAGGTTCTCGCTATCCATGGTAGGAAGGTAACTGACTTGATTTTATGTAACACATCTTATGTAGGCAAGCAAAGTTGCTTGGACTCCTCAATGCAGTGATCCTGTCATGCTTCTCTCAGGTTCTCCTCCAAATATGACTCAGTTTTCTTCTACTTCCATGATTATTCTCTAGTCCTGATGTGTGGGGGTGTGATATATATGTCTTATTTGTGGTTAAGCACTTCGTGGTCACTTATTCTCTGCCCTCCAACCAGTAGTGAGCCTCTGTGCTAGTCACCACATACTGCATAAAGAGCAGTCTCCAGTGAGGCTTGGGAGCTGCACTAATCTATTGGCAGAGGGATATAAATTTATAAGACAGTTAGATACTATGTCTTCTTGGCAAAATAATAATAGGTATTCCCCTGGGGTCTTTGAATTTTGAAATAACAAAAAGTATAGTTTATTTGGATAGATTTACCATACCATAAATGTGTTTTCTACTGTAGAAGAGACTTTAAATTCAATCAGAAGGCTTTCAGTTACCCCCATACCATTCTTTCTGCTATTACACCCATGGCCATGTTTTACAACACTAGTCATCATAGTAGCTCTCAGGGTTCATAGCTGAGACTTTCCTCACCCAACACCTCCTGGCATTATGAATGTTAGCCAGTAGGGAGAAAGATTGAAGTCAGTGTTAACTTGGCATTTCCATGTCCTCTGTCTAAATTATATAGTATCCTAAGCAATAGGGTCTTACCACCACATTCTAGTGAGCAACCGAAAACAATGGCAATAATCTGGATTTTTTTGGGGGGGTGGGGGCATCTCCAAGACACCCATGACCAACAACCCAAAGGGGGATATTCCATGCCTGCATACTTAAAATTTTGTTTGTTTTGTTTATATTTAACAACCTATGGGTTCCAAGAAAAACATTATACAGTATATAGGATAATTACAATTAATATTATATATGTTTGTGTAAGTCCATAAATATATAGTCGTGTACATATGAAGCTTATAAAATAATGGATTTCCCTACAGCCTTTTCAAACTCCCTATTGTTAGTTATCCTTCTCCTACCCCTCCTCCACTGTGCCCTTCTATCTACTTCCCCATTTAAACATCCCTTCTGATTATTCCCATTTTACCCTTGTTCTGTTTTTTATTCACCTTGTCTAGGCTACATTGCATATTTTAATCACTTATAGAAATGCTCCATATTCCTTATAAAAAAAGTATGTCAAATTGACTACAAGTTATAGGGAAATAAAAAACCCAGATTCTGTTAAATTGGTGGTTTTATCTGTCTGTGTCTTTAAATCATCTGTCTGGGTATGAGTGTCCATAGACTGATACTGAGACTATTTGACAAAGAGACTCTACTGAGTGTGGCAATAGAAATGAAAATAATTTCTGTATGTTGAGTTTCTAATTTTGGGAAGGTGCCATATAGTTAGTACCTAATTAGTAGCTATCCACTCTTTGAAAGGTAGGATTTGAGATCCTTAGACCACAGCAACTATAATGACAAAGAGACTTGCTCAGCATCATATGAATAATGATAAGCTGTGATTCATACTCATGGATAACAGACATAAATACCCATATTCCCTCAATGACTTTTAGCCCATCTGCAGAGTAATTATACTTTAGGGGAAAGTGATGTTTCAAAAGCATGTAAGTAGCTCACATAATTTTGTATTATAAAAGAGCAAAACAGTCAATGGCATTCAACAAATAAACCAATCTAGAAATTTTTAATAAAGTCTTCTAGGGAGATGCATATCTTTAAAAATATTCAGACTCATTGGTATGATTTGTTTTGAGCTACAATTTTTCATTGCCTTTCTATTCCTCTTAATTCTGATAATAACACCTTAGTATAACTTTATGACATCATCTGACTTTTTCCTTTGATGTATTTTGGCCCAAACCATATTTATATTTTAGTTCAATGACTTTCCACATGTCAAAAACTTGGTCACTGAGTGTAGTCCACACCCACTGTAGAAATCCTAGCAGCATTCCTAAACGGCAGAAGGGTGTTGCTGCAGGAGCTCCTTCCACTCCTTCAGCCAATAGCCATTGAGATACCAGCCTACTGGGGTGTGGTCTCTTTCTCTTTAAAAAGCAGAGGTAGCCCTCCACTCACTGGCTCTCTTTTCTAAAGTCCTTTGGTAGAACCTGAGAACATTTTTCAAAGAACCTCCAAAACACCATGAGCTATTATTACTTGGCTAAAAACCTTTAAGATGTGTTAATGGGCATCTCCCATGACTCAAATCACATTGATATGTTTTCTGCTCTAACTGTATTGAAAATCTGTATAATTACTAAAGGTCTGTTTCATGGTAAAACATTCATTAATTCTACACTTTAAAGTCGTATTAGATACTTGTAAATTCTAGAACAGAAAGTGGAATTAGTGAGTATACAATTAACAGGGGTCTCCCTTGAAACATTTTTGGTTCTGTACCAGCCTCTCCAAATCCAAACAGAGATACTAGAATTGATAAGGGAATTGCCATAAAAGGGAGCTCAAAACCCAAGCCCATGATATCTAGAAATAGAGTAGAATATTTAAAGAACCCTAAAGAGAATTTCCCTACACCTTGCAGTTTTGTAGGACTTCTTTTGAAGAGAAGGGGCTTAGTAATATTTGTGATTGAACAAAAGCCTTGTGCATGATAGACATGTGCTCTTTCACTGAGCTACAAATTATATCCCATCCCTTTTCTTGATTTTTAAAATTATTTTATTTTCTTATTTTGTTTTGAGACAGGGTCTCATGAAGTAGCTCCAGGTTAGCTTGGAACTTACTGTGTAGCCCAGGCCTGGACTTTGCAATTCACCTGCCTCGGTCTCTTGAATAACTGAGATTATAGGTTTATGACACCAGGCCCAGCATTGACTTTTAACAAATGTTTATCCAGGACAACGCTATGGAACCTGACTTTTTTTCTGGTGAGTGTTCACCTGTTTTCCCTGGTGAACTTGACCTGAATTACTGAGATTTGGAACTACGTCTTTTCTCCCAGTGTACAAAGGACTCAGATACTTGGTGGTATACCTTCCTAGGATGGACTTTGGTAAAAATAGGCATGTAAGAATTTCCAGTCTATGAATACATGTAATTGCTTTTCCACTAACATACAAGTCTTGTAAGTTCTGCCTAGACTGTGTTACTTACATGCAAGGTCAGTCTTCCAGGAATATTTCTAGCTTAAATATTTGCTTAAATACTATTTTAGATGGGAGACATGATAGTGACTTAGCTAACAACGGTGGTTTACTCATTTTTGTTTTCTTTAGCATTTTCAAAATGAAATCACATTGTATAGCTCAGGACTCTCTCCTTAGAGGGTTCTCATTAATTCATCTTGAACTTGCTTTTGTCCCTAAAATGTAGAAATGGCCCTTCTCTCTGTCTTCAAGCATACTACAGAAATTTATTTCTCTAAGGAACTTACAGAAAAATATATGTCCATAATGAAAACATAAATACTTGCAATTCCAAAAGTCAATATAAAATACTAATATAGCAAGATATTTTGACTAGGCAATGTCTATAGTTATGATTTTAATGGTGGGTAGATGTCAATACTTAACTTTTCTCTGTCTATTTGCAACATTATTTTCTGTAAGACTCGTGATTATTAAGGAAATCAGTACCTTGATTCTGGCCACAGGAGATGGATTCCAACAGACAAAATAGATTGTCTGAGGGAAAGGACTTGCGCCTGAAGATATTTGCAGAAGGCAATGTACTCTCAAGAATGAAAAGTTTAGACATTTTCATGAGGTTTAATACCAAAGTTTAAGCTGTTGGAGGCCACTAGTAAGTCTAGAAAACTATACAAACAGTTCTAGAACCTCACAGCTGAAACCTGCCCTAATAGATAGATGTCCAGAATGCCACCATCATTGGGAGTTTGATAATGTTGTAGAGAGAGTTATGAACAGTTAATGTGATACATCAATCTCTGGCTTTATTAAAATACACTTCATATTTTCATCATAAAACTGTAATTATTAAAACCCCAAAACATATGATCTAATGGTCAATCCTGGAATTGCCCAATATTGAGCAATATACAATTACTGAAATTATACTGTTTTTCCTAAAAAACTATACTGGCCATGCAGGCCAGTACTTATTGAATCAGACTGCCTATAGTACAGAGAAATCTCTCTTAAAAATAATTTCAACTCTTATTTTCTGCTTACTACAGTTTTGATAAATGAAATAGACTGTTGATAAGAGTGACTAATAGCTTGAAACCCTAACTTTGTGACTGAGGATTTGCTTTTGGAAGTTTTCCCTACCACACTGGAGAGATTTGTATACCATTATAGCGAACCTTAGAACGTGAGTCTGAAAATGACCAAATTCAATTAGCACTGTAGTCTAAAGTTTACTCTCCCTGTCATCTCAAGCAAGGTACTTGACTTTTTTGATCATTTGCACCTTTACTAAATTAAAATAAAGAATACCACCTAACTCAAAGAGTTGAGGGGGTGTTGAAATGATAATTGAGAGTTTAAATTTTATCCTGATGAGTCCACCTCCTTATAGGCTTACTGTCCATGGTATCTTCCATTCAGAGAATCTTTAGTATCTACCTTACGTTAGGATTCTCAGTTCTTCCATGAACTTTAATCTCTTATATGTTACTTGATGGTTACGAAGACTTAAATGAAAGCACAGCCATTTTCTGAAATATGTTCCTAAATAAATATGTAAAAATCCAAACCTTTCATTCCCTTTTGGAAATAAACCAATATAGATAGAACTTTCTAGCATCTAGCGTTTAAACTAGCTTGAGATCATTAAACTCATTTTCATGGATGACCTCTACTTGAACTCATTTCTCTGGAAATAAAAGTTTAGTGGATTACTAATTCTACTTAGAAAGTAATTGGAAGACTTCACCAAATGAGGAAAATTCTCATTTTATAGGGACTTGGGACTAATTCAAATGAAAAAAGCTCCATTGATGACACAAGTTAATTATGCAGCTAACATGAAATAACCTTACCTAGAATTGCAAAGACTCTTAAGACACCCTTTTGCAGGTATCAATGATTAAAAGATTCTTTAACAGAAAAACACATTTTTGTACGTTCCCCAAGTTATATAATATAGAGACAATCAGGTCAAATACTTTATATAACCACATTTAGTAGAACCATGTTATAATCTCCAATGTTAGATATAAAGGTGGGATTTCTTCAGATTTCAATCTGTCCCTTTATCTCACTCTTTTGATAATTCCTCTCTCTATTTTTACCAAATTATTACTTTATATCTTGAGAGGTCAAAGTTCCTACAAATCTTCCTTATCCAGTTGCATATCTCCTTGGAGATTCCATCTGCCCCTCTCACTGTTAGTTGCATTCATGTGCTGCTGATTCCCAAATTCTCCACCTCTCACACACATCAGCCTGCCTGCTTACCATTACCACTTAGATGTTTGCTTTCTCAAAAGAAAGAGAATAAGCAAAAGAGAGATCTGGGGAAAGACCTGACTGTCTATGTTAACGTGGCTACTCTAGAAATTATGGAATGCAAGTTGCATACCAAGTTGTCCCCATCTTGAGGACAGGTGGTTGGCTTTCTGTTTCCCTGTCAGATTTCTCTTTTCCAGGAGTGAAAAGTTTGAGGACATTCATCTTGGGCACTCAGAACTATTTTCCTATTGATAAAATTCTCTAATGATGGGTCTAGTGAGTAATTATAATTTATATTTATAGTTTTGGGAACATGAAATGACTAGATTAGCCAACAGAGAGGTGAGAAAAAAGCAACGATAAAATAAATCATAGAGTATTTACAAGAAAAAATAACTTTTACTCATACTTATTTTGAGGGTGGGCATGAAGGAAGCATGAGTGATAAGACATGCCCATGGAGTTTAGAGGAAAAGTTACAGAAATTGGTTCTTGTAGGCAGAAACTGCTAGTTCGTTTCACAGTCAAAAAATTCAGAGAAAACACAATAGTATACATAATCCAGACTCTGTGTATATTCTATCTTTCCATGGCTTATTTTTTACTCTATTTTTTACCAGTTTAATACTTATTTTATTATCTTTACTCCTTTTAATATATGACTGTCTGTACTCTTTTATATTATAACTGTCTATACTCCTTATTATAACTGTCTATACTCCTCTCTCTCTCTCTCCCTCCCTCCCTCTTTTTTTCTCTCCCTCCCTCCCTCTTTCTTTCTCTCTCTCTCTCTCTCTCTCTCTCTCTCTCTCTCTCTCTCTCTCTCTCTCTCTCTCTCTCAAGCTTATGCACATTTATCCAACACAGTAACCAATTTAGAGGTCGTTTCCATCTGAATTTGCCTTTATTGTGTGCCTATCTGTAATTATTTTCTGACCAGGAGTGCTTTTTTTTTTTAATGTTAAGTGGGCATTGCTAGGCCCAAATCCGTGGCCCTGCCTGTTGGCTCTTCCCAATCCAACATGGCAGAGGCATGTTCACTGACTCTGAGATCCATGCACATTGCCCCAGCTCCAAGGTCACAGTAGGTCTATGTCAACGTTAAGAAATTTGTAACATGCTGCTCACAGACCCCATTTAAGAGTTCAGCCTCCTGAAAGAGGCAGCGCTGTTTGTGCAGCTAGTATGAACCAGGAAACTCTTCCCTAAAGAAGCTGCACAGCCTTTGCTGTCAATGTTTAGTCAGTAAGCTCTCTCTTAAAGGAGCTGGCAACCCTGCTTACTGCCAGCAAATAGAGCCCATCAGGAAAAAAATGTAGCTACCAAGAAGCTGCGCTAAACTCTGTTCTTTTGTGTCTAGAATTTCTTTCCAAGCTCTCTTGGGTTTTATATGGACATAGTCAGCTTATGTTGGCATGCCAATTTGTAGGCAGAGGCTGCTTGTTTGTTTTCCAGCCACCCAGACCCAAAATAATCACACAGAAACTATATTAATTAAAACATTGCTTGATCTATTAGCTTAGGCTTCTTATTAACTCTTACGTATTAAATTAACCCATTTCTATTATTCTGTGTGTTGCCACAAAGTTGTAGCTTTCCAGATAAAGTTCTGTCTCCTTTGGCAGCTACATGGTGTCTCTCTGACTCCACTCACTCTCTCTATATATATATTTCTCCAGTCTGACTATATTCTGCTCTGCTATAGGCCAAAGCAGTTTTTTTATTAACCAATGGTAGTAAAACATATTCACAAGATACAGAGGGGAAACTCACGTCAGATTCCTGCAGTGGTATTGGTAATCAGAAGGAAGCCAGAAAGAAACTGACTGTCCATCCACCAAGAATGAAGTGAACCCCTTTTATCCATGCTAAGAGATGTGTGGGTGCTATTCAAAGAAACAGACCAGGGACAAAACAAACACTTGATGACCTTAATCCCTGTAAAAAACAAAGGTTTTATTCAGAAAGACCTTTCCAATACTAAAATCTTCATGGTGTACTGGCACTATGAGAGTTTTTCTTTAATAGTTACAGCACTTTCTATTTCAATTTGTGGTCTTTGATACACTTGGAGCCTTTTATTTTTTTTGCAGGGCCCAAGATATAGGTCAAGTTTTATTCTCCTATAAATGGACATCGCCCAGTTTTCCAAACACTATTTAAATGACTTATCTCTTCTAGTGTGTGCACATTTATTAATGATTGTGTTCATCTGGGTCCTCTATTTCTTTGGTTAACTAGGTCAGTCTTGTTTGTCTGTCAATCTTCTTTATCTTCACAAAGAACCAGCTCTGTATTCTCTGTATTGTTTTCTTTGTTTCTATTTAATTAATTTCTATTTTTAGTGTTATTTCTTGACATCAACTGAGTTTGGGTATAGTTTGTTCTTGTTTTCCCAATTTCTTGATCTTCATTATTGTATTAACTTGTGCTCTTTTTGATCTTTTATTGTAGGCACTTAAGACTTTAAATGTTCCTCTTCAAACTGCTTTTACTTTCATCGCCTGATGAAGGCTAATATTCAGGAGGATGCCTATATGTTTTTCTTTGGGTTCTCCTTCTTATTTAGCTTCTCTAAGATCACGTATCAGAGGCTCAATGTCCTTTGTTTATATCTAGAAACCAAATATGAGTGAGTACATACAAATGTTCCTCTTTTTGGGTCTGGCTTACCTCACTCAGGATAGTGTTCTCTATTTCCATCCATTTGCCTGCAAACTTCAAGAAGTCCTTGTTTTTTATTGCTGAGTCGTACTCTAATATGTATATATCCCATACTTTCTTCATCCATTCTTCAATTGAAGGGCATCTAGGTTGTTTCCAGGTTCTGGCTATTACAAACAGTGCTGCTATGAACATAGTAGAGCATATACTTTTGTTGTATGATAAGGCCTCTCTTGGGTATATTCCCAAGAGTGGTATTGCTGGATCCAGGGGTAGGTTGATCCCGAATTTCCTGAGAAACCTCCTCACTGCTTTCCTCATCAGGCGATGAAAGGAGACAGAGACAGAGACCCACATTGGAGCACCAGACAGAAATCTCAAGGTCCAAATCAGGAGAAGAAGGAGAGAGAGCACGAGCAAGGAACTCAGGACTGCGAGGGGTGCACCCACACACCGAGACAATGGAGATTTTCTACCGGGAACTCACCAAGGCCAGCTGACCTGGGTTTGAAAAAGCCTGGAATAAAACCGTCTTGGGAAAAAACATAGAGACAATGAGGACTACTGAGATCTCAAGAACAATGGCAATGGGTTTTTGATCCTACTGCACATATTGGCTTTGTGGGAGCCTAGGCAGTTTGGATGCTCACCTTACTAGACCTGGATGGAGGTGGGTGGTCCATGGACTTCCCACAGGGCAGGGAACCCTGATAGCTCTTTGGGCTGAAGAGGGAGGGGGACTTGACTGGGAGAGGGGGAGGGAAATAGGAGGCTGCGGTGGGGAAAAGACAGAAATCTTAAATAAATAAATAAATAAATAAAATTCAAAGAGAAAAAAAAAAACTGCTTTTACTGTACTCCAGATGTTCAATGTGTGTGTATGTGTGTGATTGTCTGTGCATGTGTTTGTGTTTGTGTGTGTGTGTGTGTGTATTGTGCATTGTGTTTTCATTTTCACTTAACTACAGGAATATTTTTATTCCTTTCTTAACTTCTTTGGACCATTCATCATCCAATGATGAGTTGTTTAATCGCTACAGTTTTATGCAGTTACTAGAGTTTTCTCATCCTCGATATTAAGTTTTATTACAAAATGGTCAGATGTGATACATAGGATAATTCAATTTTTCTGTATGTTAAGGTTTGCTTTGTGTCCCAGGATGTTTTCTATTTTAGAGAAGTCTCCATATTCTGCACTTTCTGTATTGTTTGGTTGCAATATTATGTGTTTTGTGTGTGTGTATGGGTGTGTGTGTGTGTATGTGTGTGTGTGTGTGTGTCCAGTTGATGTAAGGTGTTATTTAGCTCTGACGTTTTTCTAATTATTTTTATCCAAATGACCTATTTGAAAAAGTGAGTTTTGGACTCACCATTATTGAGTTAGCATTAATCTGTATCTTTACTTCCATTAGTATTTGTGTGTGTGTGTGTGTACATGTATGTGTAATTGGATACACCAGAGCTTGGTGTATACATGTTTGCTATTGTAATATTTCCTTCACTGATTGATTTTTTTATTAGTATAAAACACCTTTCTTAGTATTTTCAGATTAACTTCAGTTTAAAGTCTATTTTGTCAGATAATAGGATGGAGCACCTGCTTGCTTCCTAATCCTGTTTGCGTGGAATCATTTTTTTCCATTCTTCCACCTTAAAGCGATGTCTATCTTTAAGATATATTTAATGTAGAAAACATATATGGATTTTAATTTCATATTTATAAGTCAGCCTTTATCTTTTGATTAGATAATTGAAATCATTAATATTTGGAATTATTATTGAAAAGTGTGTGTGGATTGAAATTGGTTGTGTTGTCCCTGTGCTTTGCTTTTCATTAAATTATGACATTGTTGGTTTTCTTTCTAGAGTCTCTTGACTTGCTTATTCTTGTCTTCAGCTTAAAGCTTTGCCCCGGACATTCTTTTCCAGATTTTTATTTATTTTTCATGTAAAATATCTTTCTTCTTCAACTATGGCAGATGATTCTGCTTAGTACAGTAGTGTAGGTTGGTAATTCTGTTTTAATTTTAATGCATTACTCCATGTTCTTCTTGCTTTCAGTTTCCATGAGAAATCAGGTTTAATCTCATGGGATTTCTCTTGCATGTGACTTGTGTTTTTCTTCTCTTGCAGTTCTCAATATTTTTTCTTTGTTCTATATAATTAGTGTTTTAACTATGATGTGCTGTGGGGATTTTATTCCTTGGTCTTGTCTAGATAGGGTCCTATACACTTCTTGTATCTCTTATGGTTATGTTATTACTTAGCATTGGAAAGTTACTTCTAAGATCTTATTAAAGATTAGATATATGTCATTGACCTTGGATTTTTCTCTCTGTTCTATGCTTATGATTTAAATACTTGATCTTCTGGTGGTATGCCACATTTCCTGAGTGTTCCTTGCCTCAACTTCTAAATTTTTCATATTCTTTGCTCATTTTACCTAGATCATCTACTTTCCCTTCAAATTCTGACATTCTATCTTTTCTTGATTCATTCTACTTTTAGGACTTTCCCTGAATTTTCTAATCTGAATACTGGCTTTTTCAATTCCATTTTCATTTTACTTGTGTGATGGGAAAGAGTCTTCTGTTTTGTGTTAATTTCATTGGTTAAATAAAGAGACTGCCCTGGCCCTTTAATAGGACATAAAATTAGGTAGGCAGAGTAAACAGAACAGAATGCTGGAAGAAAGAAGCTGAGTCAGGGAGTCGCCATGATTCTCACTCCCGACACAGCCGCAGGTTAAGATCTTCCCCGGTAAGCCACCTCGTGGGCTACACAGATTATTAAAAATGGGTTAGGTCAATATGTAAGAGCTAGCCAATAAGAGGCTGGAACTAATGGGCCAGGCAATGTTTAAAAGAATACAGTTTCCGTGTAATTATTTCGGGTATAAAGCTAGCCGTGCAGGCGGTCGGGCGCCAGGAACATAGCCCGCCGCTCCAATCACAACACTTGTGTTCTGTTATCATCAATGTTTTCATCTCTATCAAATTCCATTTTCAAATCCAAAATTACCTTTATCTTTTCAGTCAATTGTGTGTGTCTAGTTTTCTTGGATGTCGGTCACATGTTTATTTTCCTCTTGAAGTTCAATGAAGTATTTGTTCCTCTTATTTTTTAATTCCTTGAATTCTTTGATAAAGCTTAGTGTTTCTTTTAAGTTCCATGTCTTGGAGTTCATCTAGCTTGTTCTTCTTAGGCATACACCTATAGTAACTAGTGTGTTTGTTGGGTGACATACTGACTTAGCCATCCATCCATATTTTACTTTATTTTATTTTTTATGATTTAACTTAGGCAAGTTAATTTCTTTCTTTGGTTGGGTGTCGAATCTGATAATCTGGCCTCCCTTAGACTGAACATGAGATATGTGATGTAAGGTAAACCAGGTAAAATTGGTGGGCCAGCTGTTTAAGTGGATCAGAGAGAGATAGCTCCCAAACCAGAGGTCTGGAGATAGGCCTATGGGTGCATAGATGCCAGAGAAGGATGATAAAGGTGTAGAATGTCTCATCAGTCAATTGTGACTCTTGATTGTAGCAAGTTCAAAAGCCACCAGTAAGGTGTGTAGAGACGATAGCAGGCAGAAGGAGGTCGGGAGAAATTGAGAAGGGATGAGAAAGGAAAGATACAGCTTCCAAAGGTGGCTTGCAAATAGGAGAGTTATTGAGCAGGTGGCTTGATTTGCGAGGCTACAGATGGAGATGAGTGAAGGGAGGAAAAGCCGATCTTGTGAGGCAGCCTTCTTGTCGACTTCTAAGCGGAGACAAGCTCTGCCTTCTGGGTTGTATTTCCTCTGATGAGACTATTCTTGCCAGATCTCTGTGTGCTTGGCTCTTTCTTAGGCTTACATCTGTGGTTCAAGGATATTTCTTAGAGAAGCCTCTTCGAACTGATTTAGCTCGATATCTTTAGCTTATTCTATTTACAACTGTAAGGTTATTTTTTTTTCCTTCGAAAAGCTACCAGATCACCCCAACTTGATGCATGAAAGCAGAATATCAGAATTCCATTAGCCCTGATATCTTGAATCATTTCCTTCCACAAGGAATAATCCTATAACTTCTCCAGCTCCTCTCAAGTGCTTAAGTTCTAATCCAGTAAACACTCTTACATTTTTTTTAATTTCTTTTACTTACACTCTTTGAAACATTTTAGCTCCCCAGCACGGCAGTTCTTTGGGTCAGAAGACTACATTAGACATTGCAAGCATGATCTTGGTAATTCCTTTTAGTTTCACTTGCTCTCCAGACCACATGCAACTGCCCAAGTTTCACTTCATGTTCCTTAGCCTGGAGCAAGGGTAGAAGAGGGTGACGGTAAACTGCCCGGTGCCTTCACAGGCTTATAGCCCAAACCGCTCATTCTCTTTCAAGCAAGAAGATAGCCAATGTGCTGTTTTCTCACACAGCAAGGTGTTATATGTGGGGTGATTACACGATCCTACATTCCTGGTATGTTGCACTCTTTTCTCCCACACGTGATTTTGGGGAATCACATCATCTAGGCACTAATGTGTATTCCTGAGACTGCATCTGAAACCGAGAAAATCATCCACCCCTCCCTCTCACTGGTCACCTGGAGCACACAAGATCTGCTTGTGATATCTCTTGTGGCCGAGTTTTTGGAAGCTGTCAGCTATGAGAAAGATTATCAGTTCGTGGGTCTCCCAGACTTCTGCTTTCAAAGGTTCAAAATTTCTAAGGATGAAACAACTTGTTCCATGGTAATGGGATGCTCGCTGGCAAAGTTCTGCCCATCATTCTTTATCCCCACACCTGGCTTGATTTGCACACTTTATAGCCACGGGGGGGGGGGCTTTGACATAAATGTCAAGAATAATTTTATTTAGTTTTTTTCCTTGTCTGATATAGAAGAACTCATACTCTCAAATCCGAGCCACTTTATATCAACTGTTCTCAACTTTAGGGCCTCTGGTAAAATACAAAGACAATGAAATAAGAAAAGCCTGATTAACACCTTGTTATTTATTCCTTTTTCATATTTGCCTTACTAAGACACAAACTATGAAAGCTCCAATATTGTCCAACTGGTTATCACAGCACACAGGATGACCTTAATAACTATTCACTGATAAATTATTGGTAGTATTTATGTAACTACTTTCATGTTTGTGTAACCCTGTGCTTGTAAATTAGACTACTTTCCATCAATAAGATAAGATAAAATATTCAGCCTACAGAGAAAGGAATAGTGGACTTATATTTATGTAGCAATCTTTATGTAGGATCTGAAAAATCTTAGAATCTAGTCACTGTGAGAGATTCACAGCTCCAACCACTCATATTGATGACTCATGGGGATTTTGTTTAAAATCTAGTAAACTTTTTAGTTACTTTTTGTCATTCCAGGTCATGGCAAACCCATCTCAGTTCATTCATCTCCCTTTATTTCTCATAAATATATCTACATAACATGGTATGTTTACACAGGGCCAGAAGAAACCATTTTTCAGACCAGCTATAAATAGACTGGTCTACTCGTTAAGCAGAAAACTAAGAGTTTTCTAAAAAAAAAAAAAAATATGTATTACATGTAAGGATGACTATTGCATTCTTAGCCTCTCTGTATGGGGACAATCATTGTTGGACTAGCGAGACACTAGCCTCTAATCCCACTAATAAAGTATCTAATTAAGTACCTGGAACACACTCTCTAATTTGCTAACATCCACAGTTACTAAAGGTTCTTCTGTAAACATGGAGAGAACTATAAAGTCATGATGTGAGCTATTCATAACTTACTAAAATGAATGCGTTTGGTTATCTGTTCCACCTCGTGTGGGGAACAAGGAATTCAGTGATTCTATACATACGTTTTTGACAATTTGTGGGAAATAAGGAAAATAACAATAATATCTGGTTGCTTCTAGCATTTCTGAAAAAACTGTTAAATGAGAAACTGATACAGAGCAAAACGATACAGGGTGAAAGGAAAAAATAGGCTTGGGGATATTATCAACTGGCTCCGGATTCACATAATCTAAAGAGTGTCCCAGAAGGGAATCTTCTCTTCTGCAGCCACAGAGCTCAAACTGAGGGAAATCAAACCAAGTCCTCAGTATAATTTTGACTAAATTACAATGAAAGTTGAAGTCTGTTTCAGAGGACATCAGCTATAAAGACAAGGTCACTGATGTACAATAATAATTGATTTTAAAGAGAGGCCTTAAATTGGAAGGAGAGTGGGGAACATTAAATGCGACAGTCTGGAGGAAGGAAATGCAATCTCACAAACAAGTGAAAGTTACTGATTGGTAAGGGTGAAATCCTGTAACTTGCAATGGTGACGTGTGGGGGGATCCTACTAAGGCCCTTTGAAGCCTCAGATTCTGCAGGACTTATCTCACCTGAGGAAATAGAAAGCACATACACATCCTTACCTCTTACAATATTGTCCTTTCTCTCTCTTTGTTTATTTGTCATTCATTGACAAACTGGCAGCAATGTTCTCTGAAGGAAATGCCAGGCAAGAAATAGTGTTGCCTCTCAGGGCCCACCAATAGCTGCCCCTACATCTATAACCAAACTAAAACTGAGAAAGTTCCTAGAGGGGAAGCCGAAAATGTGGGTCAGGAGGAGGCACACCACATCATTAAAGAACTTAAGGAATTCACTAGCTCATTCAAGCAGAACCCTGGGAGATAAGTATGATAATGGATTTTAGGGGTTTGTAAGAACAGTGGGGAGAAAATAAAACTGGGTCAGGCTGAGTTTATCAATATGAGGTCACTGAATGGAGATCCTATTTATGTAGACGCTCACACAGTTAGAAATGATATCAAAGTTTCATTGGTTGGATAAAACGTTTGTCAAAAGATTGCCTACCAAAAAGGAACTGGAGGTACCTGATGTTGTTGAAGGAATTTTAAGGTTCATGGAAACTGAAAAGCTAGAACGAATATGCTGGGTAAAACCTAACTTCCAGTGGTGGTGCATGCCTTTAATCCCAGCACTTAGCAGGAAGAAACAAGCAGATCTCTATGAGTTCGAGGCCAGCCTGATCTACAGTGGGAGTTCCAGGACAGACCTAGCTGTCCTACACAGAGAAACCCTGTATCAAATAAAATAAAATAAAATAAAATAACTTCCACAATGGGAGTTCAGAAGACAAGCCGTTCACTAGTCCTATAAGACAGAAAGTGGTGAAAACCCAGAACAAACTCTGCCAGAGGGGAGAGTTTCTGTTCCTCTGTGGCTTGCTGAAATCCTCTGCCCTGTGTTGAAACTCTTTGCCCTTCCCCTCCCCTTCCCCTCACTGCCACTGCCTAACTCTATTGCCCACTATGACTGGCATCCTGACAGCTGGGACAAGGCAGTTTCTAAAGATATAATGGCCTTGTCTGGTCAAACAACTCCAAGAGATAGTAGAGATTGCATACTGCCCTGTAGCCCCCTGCAGCTGCATTTCACTTCTCCATTCGTTCCCCGACCCCCTGTAGAAACTTCCTGTATCCCCTTCCATCCTCAGACACTCCCCTTGTCCGGCCTGAGTGTCTGCTCCCACTGTTTGAAATAAAGAGCCTCTTCATGCCTCTTGTCTTTCAACATTACCCCAGAAACCTAAATCACCAGCACATCTGGAGGCCTCTGTCATTTCTCTTTTCCTTGAGCCAGACCTTAGGGTTGGAAACACAGCTGCTCAATTGGATGAATTGAATGTGATGGGTTAAACTGGGCCCTAGGGTAGGAGGGCAGGTGGCAACAGTGAATCACCAAGTTTGCCATAGCTGTCATCATGGGTAGCATGGACAAGGAAATGTTTATAATCGCCTGACCCATAATGGGTAGCACAGGGAAAGGGGGTTTTATAGAGGAAGGACTGCTATAGACCTTTGGTACTTGCTAATCAGCCATGGTGTTTCCAGGAATGAAATAGACAAGCCTACTATGTTTTGTTCAATTTGTGTAAGCAGAAAAAGAATCTCAAAGAGTGAAAGAAATACTACCTTTGAGGGATCTCAGGCCCTGAACCAATTTCCAGAAATGACCCAGTTTTCAGACACAGAATCTCCTGAATGGAGGAGTGACCACCTCGTGACAAAAGACCAAATGGTTTTAATGCTAATCTTTCTTGCATTTTCCCCAGAGGAACGTACTGCCTTTTCCAAGGGTGACCATGCACTGAGATAAAGGAAACAATCAGACTCTCCAGGGTCTATTGGATTCCGGTTCTGAACTGACATTGATTCTGGGAAACCCCAAGAAGCATCATGGCTCTCTAGTTAAAACAGGGGTTTATAGAGAACTGGTGTTTAGTGGGGTTTTGATGGAAGTCTGACTCACAGTGCCTCCAGTGGATCTCTGAATGCATTCTCTAATTATTTGCCTAGTTCCAGAATGTATAACTGGAATAAATATACAAAGAAATTGGCAAAATTTCCACATTGTTCCTCTAACGTATGGAGTGTGAGAAATATTGGAAGCTTTTAGGATTTTTCTCTACCAGGGAAAATAGTGAACCAAAATCAGTATTATATCCTTGGTTGGTTGCAGAAATTAGTTTCATCATCAAGGACTTGAAAGATGCAACCACCTCCTCTCCCTTTAACTCTCCTATCTGACCAATGTAGAAGATCATGGAGAATGCAAATTTACTGTCAAAAATCTAATCTGCCCTACCAGATGTGGTGTTCTTACTTGAGCGAATTAACACATCTCCTGGTACATTGTATATGCAACTATTGATCTAGCAAATTTCTTTTTCTATGCCTGTCCAGAAGAACCACCAGAAGCAATTTGCTTGCAGGTAGCAAGGCCAACAGTATACCTTTACTGTTTAGCCTCAAGGTTACACTAAACTCCCCAGTCCTGTCATGTAATTTAATTCCGATGGGCAATGATCATCTGTTTTCCGGAAAATATCACACTGGCTCACAGCATTGATGACTTTATGCTGATTGGGCCAAGTGAGAAGGAGGCAGCAATCACCTCAGCCGTGCTGGCAAGGCATGTGGGCATCAAATGGTGGTAAATAAATCCAACAAGAATTTAAGGGTCTTTTACTCCTAGCTCAGTAAAGTTTCTAACAGTCAAGTGGTATGAAGCATGCAGAGATATCCTTCAAAGGTGGGGGATGACTTACTGCACCTGGATGTTCCCATCACCAAGAAAGAAGCACAACATTTAGTGACCCTATTTGGATTCTGGAGACAGCACATTCCTGACTCGGAAAACCTCAAGCTTTGAATGAAGCCTGGAGCAGGAAAAGGCTCTTCAATATGTGCATCTGGTGTGCAGGCTGTTTTACCACTTGGACCACATGATCTAGCAGATCCAATGGTACTTGAGATGTCAGTGGCAGATTGGGATGCTGTTTGGAGCCTTTAGCCAGCCCCTGTAGGTGAATCATAAAGGAAATGTTTGGGCGTTTGGAGCAAGGTTCTAACATCATCTGCAGACAACCATTCTCCCTTTAAGAGACAGCTCTTAGGCTGCTACTTGGGCCTTAATAGAAATGAATGTTTGACAATGGGCCACCAAATTACCTTGTTACTTAAGCTACCCATCATTAGCTAGGCATTATCTGACATGCACAGCAGCAATCCATTGTAAAATGAAAGTGGTATAGACATCATAGGGCCTACACAGGTCCTGAGTGCACCAGCGAGTTACTTGAAGAAGTAAATTACCCAGATTTCTATGGTTTCTACTCCTTGACAATTCCTTATGGTCCCAAGCATATATCTATAGCCTCTTGGTGAGTGTCTTAGTTAGAGTTGTCATGGTTATGATGAAATACCACAACCAAAGAAAGTTGGAGAAGAATGGGTTTATTTGACTTATATTTCCAAATTATTATTCATCATTGAAGGAAATCATGACAGGAACTCAAATGAGGCCAGAGCTGATGTAGAAGCCATGGGGGAGTGCTGCTCACTGGTTTGCTCCTCATGGCTTGCTCAGCCTGCTTTGTTACAGCACCCAACACAAACAGCCCAGGGGTGACCCCACACACAAAGGACTGGGCCCTCCCACACAAATCACTAATAAAAAAAATGTTATACAGGCTTCCTACAGCCTGATATCATGGAGGCATTTTCTCAAGGATGCCCCCTTCTCTTTGATGATTCTATGTTATATTAACTTGTCATAAAGCTAGCCAGCCCAGTGAGTGTTCTAAAACTTGCTGGCTCAGGAAGAGATGACTTGGGCATGTTTTTCTGGTGTTTGTGCACACTATTCAGGTACCACTAAGATGTGGCTATTCCAGCATTACAGGGATAAGCCAGAAAGACAGGGGATAAAGGCAAGTCTTCAAATTTGGTAGAACTTGGGCTATACACATGTTTGTATATTTGGCTTAGAAGGAGAAATGGTCAGACATGAGATTATTTACTGACTGTAGCTAATAGGCTACAGCTAATAGGCTGTAGCTAATGCACTGACTGGATTGTCAGTGCTTGGGAAAGGACATGATTGGAAAATAGTTGAGAAAGACTATTTGGGGAAGAAATGTGTGCGTAGATCTCTCCAAATGAGCAAAGGATGTGAAGATACTTGTGTTCCTTGTAAATGTTCACCCAAAGATAACTTGAACAGATGAAGAGTTTATTTATCAAGGAAATAAAATGATCTATTCTGTAGACAGCCAGTTTCTTTCCCCAGCCATCTCTACCATTCCTCTAGTGGGTCCATGAACAAAGAGGTTATGGTGACAGAGATGGAGGTTATGCATGAGTTCGATAACTCTGTTCCTCAAAAGAACCCTAACAACTACACTTGGGTTGTGGCCATTCTGAGCATCGAAACCATTCCTTTTTTTTTTTTTTTTTTTTTTTTTTTTTTGGTTTTTCGAGACAGGGTTTCTCTGTGGCTTTGGAGCCTGTCCTGGAACTAGCTCTGTATACCAGGCTGGTCTCGAACTCACAGAGATCCGCCTACCTCTGTCTCCCGAGTGCTGGAATTAAAGGCGTGTGCCACCATTGCCTGGCTATCAAAACCATTCTTATTCTTCTTTTTAAGTTCCCTGAACTTGATATCTGATGGTCTGTCTAACCTGTGTTCAAAGAAATTTAACTTCTTATCATTAAATTCCCTTGATAGAAACCTAAGTGTTCTCATCATTTTTAATATCTGTATATAAATGTACATCCTTAATGCAGCAACTGGGGAGGCTATTTGTAAGTGTTATTATCTACAACTCTATTTAAAGGTATGTAAGACTAAAGAATGTGGAATCAGCTTGCCACAAAAAGCTGAAAGAACATTTTAACTCTTACACACACACACACACACACACACACACACACACACACAAATCACAGATTGCTGAAGTTTGCTTCCAAGCCAAAGGCACTTCTATGCACACAGTTGAGGCTATTTCTATTTCAAATCGACATGGCTTCTCAAACATTCCTTTTCTTTCGCTGTAATATTTCCTCACTTCTCCGCAAATTCAGAGAATTGTCATGGTATTCCCTACATACAATGGGGTGGGGAGAACACTTGACAGATGTAGTTACCTTTATGCCTGACATTTATATCAAGTTCTCATTCTGAACATTAAATTTGAAGGCACAAAAGTGAGACTGCTGCAAACCCTGGTTGTACGTGGTTGCTCTGGTCTATGCCTAAATATATTTTGTTCTTAGTGGGGACTAATTGTGTCTCACAGATCCCTCCAATATGACTTAAGACACCAGACTTTTGTTATTCTTTGGTGGAAATGTAAATCATACTTAGAAGGGGTTTGTTGTTTATTGGTTGATAATTTTGTTTTTTGTCTTGAGCCCAGTCCTTGGGAACAAAGATGCAGCTCAAAATCGTTGAGGTATTATTCACAAAAAAAGAAAGAAAAATAAGAAAGAAAGAAAGAAAGAAAGAAAGAAAGAAAGAAAGAAAGGAAGAAAGGAAGAAAGAAAGAAATTGAAGATGGAAGCCCTGACAAATGGAGCCAGAGCAGCACAAAGGGTGCCCTGGTAATTTATAGTCTACAAGCAGGCCTGGAGTTCATTATCATGGTGACAAATGCATTGTCATTGTTAATAGAATATTTCCTGGAGAGGACTTCTTGTTATGCAAGTCAGGTTTGGCATGCCATACAGCATTATAGCAATAAAGTCTACAAGAATTTTCAGTGAACTTCAATTAGTAATATATTACAGTTAATGGGAAATATGTGCACTAAAGATATGGGTTTTATATGAGCCTTCTGGTATTCTATGAGTCAATGATTTATACTATTCTTTATATTAACATTTTTCAGCATGAAATAGCATGGTTTGGTAGAAAACCACTTCATTGATAATATGTATTTAAGGTAGCTTTGCATACAATAAAAAATAAAGATACAGCATTAGATATTAATCTATTTATAGTATTTTATTTTTATTGAACACAATAGTACTCTTGGTTAAAAATTTTTACTATAAAACAATATTATAAAAGATAATGTCTTTAAATTGAATCTAAAATATTTTGTGTTCATTTGTTTGTTTAACTCCATTCTGTTATTAAGAATCCCATTAACATTTGCTGTATATTGATGTCTTGTTTGCTTTCAAATATTATTATAAATTAAGAAAATACATAAGCATATGTGCTAAATTAAGATGAATTTGTAATTCATAACCTTTTGCTATAAAGACCAACAGCTGTATTATAAATACCTGAGTGACCTGTGCGTCAGACACTCAGACATATAGACTTAGTCATATTGTGATGGTTAGTTCTTGTTAATCTGACAGAAACTAGAATCATTTTGGAAAAGGGAACCTTTATTGAAGAACTGCCTGCCTTGGAGTGTCTATGGGGGGTTTTCTTGATTGCTGTAGAAAAACACATCCCACTGTTGAAGGCACCATCCCTGGGAGGGTGAGCCAGACCTGTTTAAGAAAGGTAGCAAGTCAGTAAGATTCCATCTGTGATCTCTGCTTCAGTGCTGTTGCAGGGTATTCATTAGAAAACAGTGCTCAAACATGGGTTTAAGTCAATAGAAAATCTTAATTAACCAGTCAGTAACTACACTGGGTGTTTGGGATCCTAGTATATCCCTGAGTAAAGGGTGAGCTCTTAAGCACAAAAACTATGTTCTGGGCTGACAGCCTTCAGTTAACAAGAACAGTTAGCTAGAAGCAGAACTACAGAAGCTAAAAAGAAAGATTAATACATTTTGAGATTTTCCCGGAACTATATGGACTTTGATGGATTAGGCTTTTGTTTTGGTTTTGGCAGGCACTGCCCAGTACAGTTAAAATTATTTATTATTTTTATAATCTTAGCACTTATTTTCTATGTTTGTTTTCTAAATTTTTCAAAGGCAAACTCTCACTCTGTAGTTCAAGCCAATCTGGAACTCACTATGTAGCCCAGGTTACACACTCATGGGGATTCTCCAGCCTCAGTCTCCTCAGTACTTAGATTATAGGTCCAAACTATTGAACTTAACTTCATATTTCTTATTATTAAAAATTTACTTACAATACTCCACAGTAGTATTGTTCAATAATGATACTCTGTTAGGTTTGATCCAGAAAAAAAATCTTCTGATTTATATGTAAAAATAAGTTTCTAAAATCTATACATGTAGCAATACGATATTATGTTCTTTGGACTCTTTTGGGGGGCCCACCACCCAACTCCCAAACCAATCACACTTGGAGTCATATTCTTATGTATAAACATCTAGCCTTAACTTGGCTTGTTTCTTGCCTGCTTTTTTTTTTTAACTTATACACCCTGCTTACACTTTGGCTTCTGTGTTTTTCCCATTCTCCTACTTCTTTAAATCTTATTCTTACTCCGTGGACTGCTGTGTAGCTGGATGGCTGCCCCCCTGATGTCATCCTCCTTTTCTGGCTCCTTCTCCAGAAACCCTTCTCCCAGTTTTCTCTTCTATAAAATCTCTCTGCCTGCCATCCCCAGTTTTCCTTTCTCCTGCCTCACTATTGGCCATTTAGATCATCAGGTGGTTGAGACGGGCAAAGTATTACAGCTTCACGGGGTTAAACAAATGCAACGTAAACAAAAGCAACACACCTTAAAATAATATTCCCAACATAGACATGCTTTAAATTTCAGATGGAACTAGACAATCTGCATCTCTTCCGTATCGTTTATTTTAAGAGAAGTTAAATGAATACCTCAAAAGCACTAGACGGACAATGTTTACAGAATCTCTCGATGGTAATGTCTCTCTGCTTTAAAATGGAACTAAAGACCATGATGAATAACTATGTCTTCTGTTCAGTGGCTATTCACTTTTATACAAATTAAGCATATGCAATAATCCAGGTAAGTGATAAAATGGCTGTACTTCTTATCCAAAACTTGTGACCCTATTTTAACAAAAAAAAGTTTCTACTCAACAAACAGTAGTCAACTATCCTAGCCACACTGCAACCTGTATTTAATTTTCCAATGTTTTATTTCAGCAACTAATGTTTATTATATTGTTTTATTTGAGAAATTCCTGTTATTATACTGTATTTTGATCAGATCCACCTGGTAGCCCAACCCTCCTATTCCTATTCTGTCTCCTCACCATGTATAATGTCGGTTCTTTTCAAGTAGTTTCCCTCCAGATTTCATGTACTGCCTTTAAAAATAAAATAAAAACACTGAGTCTACTTAGTGCCACGTATATTTATGTGGACGTAGGACTCTCTGCTAGAGTATTCAGTCTACAGCCCTGAAGAAAACTTACTCTTGCTTCCCTAGCAGCCATGGCCTGCTAACAGCTTCTTAGCTAGATGAGCTCCTCATTTATCCATACTGGAATTTCAGCTGACGTGATCATATGGAGGTCTAACGCATGCAGTCCCAGCCTCTGTCAGTTCACGTTTGCAGGACTAACAGGACTATATATAAAAATTGTTTAAATAACAAATTATTATTATTAATTAATATATTATAGTAATATAAGTATATTATTATACTTATAATAATAATAATATTAAACATTTAAAAGTATTAAATTGAATTGTTAATCTCACCGATCAAGAAGAAGACCACTACCACAATTTAAAGCCAAATTTGAATCATGCTTTTATTAACTGGCCATGTTAAGGACTCTAACCAGAAAGGAAATGGCCCCAACACATTTAAGTTTGCAGGGGCTTGAAAAGGCCAAACCCACAATTCACTGCATTTCCCACCAGATCCAATCAGGGGCAAGCATTTGTCCTGATGTATTTCCTGCCTCCTGCCCATATGTGATCAAACATATCTGGTGTAGCTAGCCAAACAAACTTGTTTAGGGAAGTGAAAACTTGTGGCTTGTTATCCCCCATAAACAACAGACTCCAGCATTTCACGAAATATTGATCCTTGGGCAAGGAGATTACAGGTTAGATTCATTCTTGTTTCATGAATCTCTTAGGCATAGTAATTAAAATTTAAAATATGGCAGGTGGTTGTGGCACATGCTTTTAATTCAGCATTCAGGAGGCAGAGACAGGAGGATCTCTGTGAGTTCAAGGCCAACCTGATCTACAGAGCCAGTTTCAAGACTGGCTCCATGACTACTGAGAAACTATCTCAAAAAAAACAAACCAAAAAAATTAAATATAATTTTGACTCTCACAGGTTCTGCATAGTTTATTTTAGACTATGAACATTAATTCTCCATGAATTTTCCATCTCATTTTATGAATGTGGGAATCATTTAATTTTCCTTGGCTCAGGGTAAAAGTGTCAATTATTGGCTGCAAATTTTTATAAGAAAATATCAGGCCTTCAAATACTGTGTAGCACACTATATTTTCTCTTGCATTTGACAATAACCTCTAAGAGCAAGTACCTGAAAGAGTTCGTAGTTCAAATTGATGCTAATTCTAGGGGAAACAACTCAATTTGGGTAGAGGGTATTATTTCTTTTTAAAATATTTCTATTTTTCTTGTTTCTTTTTTGGTTTGCTTTTTGCTTGTTTGTGTTTAGGGATCAAACTCGGGGCCTCAAGTATGCCTTGCAATTGTTCTAGCATCTGTTTAATATCTTGAGCCATATTTCCAATAATAACTAGACACATAAAATATAAGCAGAGGGTTCAAAAGAAAAGGATTGGTCAGCCACCCTGTATCACCTACTGTTTGCAAGGCACAACACAACACTGAGAGATTTATAATGATGCACACAATAGCATTCCTATTTTATCTTGTGTTTTTTTTTATCTTAATCATAAAAGCAAACTTGGAAAGTCAATATATGACTACCCCATATCCTTTGTAATATCAGGTGATACAGGAAGAAGTCAATACTTGCGTCCGCTGAAACTGTATGGTCTATTGTGACTCGGCAAGACAATGCAATTGTTGTTCCATATTCTATTCTTGTTGAGGCCATTTCCGGTTTAACTAGAATTTGATCTCCTTGATGGAGAATCCTACAAAAAATTTCCCAACTCCATTCTAGTTCAGGATGTCCCAGCTAATTTGTCTTAAGCCTGTTTGTGCTTAAGAACCCCCTATAGCTGGCGACTTAATTTAGCTGCTTCTGCAAAGTCTAACCCTCAAACCCTTTGTAGCTACTGACTGAGGTGTGAAGATGTGGTCTTTACCTTTAAAAACTCTGTGCTCAGGACACTCGAAGCCACACCCAGGACACCCAAATACCAGGGTGCAGCCCCAGCCAGCTGGTATAAAGACTTTCAATTGGCTGTGGACTTTGTCTGAGAGGCCATCTCTGGTGGCTACCTGTAACCCTGACACTAAGTTGTATCCATGTGTGGAGATGGTTTTCTGTTTAAAACAGTATCTAGTAAGCCAGACATGGTGGCTTACCCTTCTAATCTCAGTGCTCAGGAGGCTGATACGGCAGGCTTGCTAGGAGGTGGAGGCCAGCCTAGTTTACATAGTTAAAGACAGTCTGGTTTATAACATGAGTCTGTCTTACAAACACAAAATAATACAATTTTTTTTAAAAAAAAAGGAAACAAAGAAGGCTTTACTTTATTTATTTACTTGTTTGTTTGTTTGTTTGTTTACTTAATGTGCACTGGTATTTGGTCTCTTTGTGTGTCCCGGTGAAGGCATCGGATCCTTGGAGCGGAAGTTTTACAGACAGTTGTGAACTGTCATGTGGGTGCTAGCAATTGAACTCGGGTCCTCTGGGAGAGCAGCCAGTGAGTGCCCTTAACCTCCTAGCCATTTCACCATGCTTTATTAAGCAAATCAAGAGTTTATTGAGTCCCTTGAGTTGTCTAGCCAGCTGGCCAAAAGCAGGCCAGGGTGTCTTTACAAATATAACCTTTGATTTGTAAAATGTGTCAAAAAGCCAAGCCTCCAGAAGAATCAAGTGTTTTTATATCTCAGGACCTTTTCTCAGCGGGGAAGGAGGGCCCTTTGGGTGTTAACAAACACTTTGTAGATGAATGAAAAGTCATTTGTTTTATTTGAAAGCAAATGTGGGTCCCAAAGGGAGCAGGGACAGTCAGGGCAATTTGACCTTTCAGAAGCTGTTTCACCGTATATTGCTATTATATTAAACTAAAGTAGATGAGAATTTATTTATCCTTGCATTTTCTAGGAAAGGCCTTCAGGAATGAGAAAATGGTCATATTTATAAAACATGATCTGTGAGCATATCCACTTCTATCATGAAATAGCATGCCCATACTTTTTCTACAAAAGGCCACAGTCGCTCTACAGTCTTGAATTCTACCTGTCTGTTGAAGTTGCCCCACCCCCATCAATTGTACATAAATCACCGATTTACTATGATCATTCAGTGGTCTGTTTCAGGAATCTGACTAGGTAACTCTCATTTATTTATTGTATTTTATAATTTAAAAAAAATTGATGAAGCTGTCCAAGAAAATACATCACTGTATATCAGTTTTATGATTACAAACAAAGCATGAGTATTTGTTAATATAAACATACTCCAAGCCACAGAGAAAAGACGGGGCACAAATTCTTCAAAGCTGACTATCATGCAACATAAAGTGCTAATGCTAACACGAGAATGACAAAACACCACCCATGAATTGAGGCTTCTACACTGTAAAAGTCACAGTCCCCCAAGCTAGTAAGATCCATCTTTTACTCTGCTTTAATGGGAAGTATCATTTTCTTATAGAAAATACTTATGAATTATTACTTACTTACTAACTTAAGATATATTTTTCTTTTAAGAATAACAGCAGATTACCTAAAACAATACCAAGTAAGTCTCCCCAAATTCTCCAAAATCCATCCAAAGGTAACTTTGGAACAAAGTCATGAAATTATTATAAAATATTAGATCTTTTAAAATGTTTCAGAAACTAAAACTTAAGACATGAAGAAGTGAACTAAATTGGTTTGCACAAAATAAAAGCTTCAGCATATCAGAAAGGGAAAAGATGATTATATCTTAGATAATGTAGAAGAATCACATGACAAAGAGCCAATTTTGTAATCTTTTTAAAGATTTATTTAATTCTTAATTATGCGTGTGGGAGCGGTATGTGCACACAATTGTCGATGCCTCCAGAGATCAGAATACAGCATCAGATTCTCTAGAGCTGACCTTACAGTAGGTTGTGAGGCGTAAGACATGCATGCTGAACACTGACCCCAGGTCCTCTGGAGCAACCATCCCACCAGCCTCTAACTTTATGATGACATTAATAAAAGGCACGATAGAAACCACAATAGGAAAAACTAGCAAGACAAACCCATCTTTAAAAGTGGAGACATATCTACTTCCTGTGGTGAAATAATCAATAAATGTCACTTTGCTATTATTCAAAGTATAGAGTCACATTTTTTTATTACTATTCCAAGAATTTCCAGAACAATGAGAAAATGGAAAGAATTTTATTAGTAGTAATCCAATGAAATTCAAGCCATCTCTTTCCAGTTAGGTAGTGTGCAGCCTGAATGCTATCTTTTAAGGACAAGATATAACTGGAAGTAGCCCACATGATTCTAGTGGAAACCAAGAATGTCTCCAAAATTTGTATGTTTCACTTATAAGAGATAAGATTATATTCTTATTGTAAGATTAGTTTTAACCAATAATTACGCAAAATGTAAATTCTGAATACTCGTGATTTATAGTTATGCCTCAACCACTATAAAACTCAGATTATTATTAAAAAGTACCTTCCCCTCTTTCTTAACACTAAATTCAGGTTCTTGAAGATCTTTCATAATTTCTGCTCTGAGATCCGGTGGTGCTGTTTTGCTAAAGTTGCAAGTTTCTGTCAAAAAATCCCACAGCAGTTCTCCATTTTCATTACCATCAGTAAAACAGTCTGTGATGTCCATGGTGGACAAAAGGTCATAACACTCATACTTAATCCCCAGGCCGTCCAGTATCTGAGTGAGATCAGAGGACGTGACGTACTGGCAGAGGTCATCCCTGGGTAGGCGGGATCCATACTTTTTCCATAGCTTGTCCCAGCCACTAGTTCCTGAGAAAGAACAAAGTTCATGTTTTCTTTCTTTTTTTCTTTCTTTTAGCTTCTTACAGTCATTATACTATACATTTAGAATGGAGCAGTCAACAAAACAATATTCAGATCCTTTGTGGAGCTTAATTCAAGTAGCTTAACAAAAGTTGGGAGAAAATTAAAATAAATAACTAAATGTGCATCTATGATGTAACGAGTACATGAGAAGCAATCAGAGTAAGGGATGAGGATGGTCAGAGCCATTCAGGCACTGCTGTTTTACCTATGGTGAGCACGGAGTCTGTTTAGTATGATGGCATTTGAGCAACCATAGCTAGACATCACAGGGAAGATTACTCCAGATGGAGGCTGTAAAGCCAAGGCAAGGCCGGCGCAGTTAAGAACTGACCAGAAAACCAAGAAAATTGCAGTTGAATGAGCAATGGGGAGAAGCAAAAACACATGAATGAAATATTTTAGTATACAATACTCTTCATTTAAAACAAAATTCACATATTTTAGACTTATTTCTCTTCTTTTGCATTTCACTTTTCATACTGAAAATCAAAGAGTTCTGCTAGTTACCACTAAGTGAATACTTACTGAGTTGGAATTGCTCTGTAACAGAAGCATAGCAGCGCAGAAGAAAATATAAGATCAATTATAGATCACTGACCACTAAATGACCTGACTTTATTCTGATTTCAACCTGTCTTTCTTGTCCTAATTTCACTTGTTTATCGTATATAATTTTGTCTGACTATCAGCATATCCAACATATATGCCCATGAGAATGTATGTTTGTTTTTCACCTAGCCTTTTATTTCAGCGTAAATACATGTGCAAACACAGAGCTTCTGTGTTTTATTCATAGACATTCTTAGATGAATCATATTCTCCTTTTTGGGGTGGACTTTTAGAACCTTGTAGGTCTGGCATCACAAAACACAAATAACAACTGCTCCACTGAATCCAAACATTTGTTGAGCATTTTCTGTGCACCCAAGGCTTCCCAAAGGTGCAGCAATCGACTGAGAGGCAAAGGTACTGATCCTCACTCTCCTGAGTTCCTAAGGGTTTCTGATGCGAAACAGCAGGAGAGTGCCAAGGCAGTGATGGGAGACGGGATACACAAGACACTTGGGGTAAAAACTATAGCCATTTACCCTGCAGTTTTCATCGTTATGTGTGAGAGAGTATGACTGGGAAGACTAGAAACAACCTAGTTCACTAACTGAACTGATGAAAAATGACTAACATATTTGGCAGTACTCTTTCTTTCCTCAGGTTGAATATCTTATTTAACTGCAAACCAAACTATTAGAAAAAGGTGTAAAGTATTTTAATTTCTATTTAATTAATCTATTTAATATTTCTGACAAATTTAGGCAAATTTCTGGAATATCTTTTCTTACTTTACTCGGTGGTTTAAGAAGAAATTAATGTGACCCTTCTTCTCTGCGGTAAAACCTCCTCCAAGAAGTAGTGACTATGGTAACAGGAGGACCTCATCCGAGTTCCAGGTTAATGAACTGAACACTCTCAGGTGTTCATTCTCAGTTCTAGGAAATATATTGATTACAAACGCTTACCTCTTTCAGACAACAACCTCCTATTCTTCAGTCAGGATAAGAGCATGTAAACTACTTATTAAAAAAAAAAGTGAAAACCATTTCCACCATCTGGCGCTCACTTATGGAATAATTTCCGGCTCAAAATTAATCTTTTTTCTTAAAAAAAAGTTAATTGTCTTTACTGTCTTTTTGGTTCCATATAAAAATATACAGTTGCTCACCTGGATCCCATGCATGAATACATGGGCCTGGCTATCCAAAAATAGCCTAAAATTAACTAAGGCTACACATGTAGAAAGCACACTAGCATTCATGCCCCATGTGTCCTCATACCTTTCCCTGGGCCTGTTTTGTCCTCACATTTCTTGATGCCAATAAGTATGGGTTATAATAACTCCATGCTGCAGCCATCAGACTACTGTACCTATAAAGGTGCTAGGCCAACTCTAAATTGCACATAGAATACTTATACCACATTTTAAAGAATATAATGCTTTTTTCTTATTGGCAAATACCTAGCATTTAAATATTGATCTGCTTAAAATGTCAGATCCACTAGTAGAACGGTTATTAATATTAAGCATGTCAATTCCGGATAAATTTCTGTTCAGAACAATGTTTCTGTCTTATTGATGCAGATCATAAAAGTAATTTTCCACAACATGGAAAACCAAGTTCCCTTTTGTAATACAAAGCACTTCTTACTAAGTGTCCTAATTTAGACATAGGTTGGCAAAAAAGATTCAATCTACATAATCCCTTCAAAATGAAAAACAAGACCTTTCCCACATAAATGAGTCATTTTAACTAGTTAGAGGTAAAAATAGTATATCAGAATGTTTGCTTGGTGGTTTGGGAAGTCCTTCTGTATGTGTGTTGCTTTCTTTGGTTAATAAATAAAGCTGTTTTGGCCAGTGGCTTAGCAGAATAGAGCTAGGCAGGAAAACCAACTGAATGCTGGGAGAAAGAAGGTGGAGTCAATGAGAAGCCATGTAACCATCGCAGAAGACAGCTGCCCCCACAGGAGCTCGCAGGAACATTGCCAGTATTCTATGACCTTGTCGTAATACATTAATGGAGCTGTGTTAGTTTATGATATAAGAACTAGCTAGAAGTACGCTTAAGCTATTGGCCAACCAGCGATTTAAATAATACAGCTTCTGAGTGATTACTTCATGTCTGAACAGGAATGAATGAACAGGCTCCGCCTACAGCTTGGGGAGTCAGTTATATACAAGAGTTCCTGGCTCTTAACCCTTACATGAAGTAAAGCCCAGGGTTATAAGCACAACTGCATCTGCCATTTTAAAATTTATTCCTGATATGTGAAGACAAATTTTGTGGCACAGTTTCAGTGTGTGGAACTGTTGTGTGGTGATGCTGATAAGGACTGTGGTGTATTCAGAAACCGCCACCTAGCAACAAGTAAACAACACATGAGATCCAACAAAGAACTACTAAAGAAAGAGATAGGGCATGGTGGCAGGTGCCCATAATACTCCAGTAATTCTGAATCCAATCTACGCTACATAGCAAAATCTTATGAATGACCTTAATGTCAATGTTTTCTAGGTAAAACTATGTGACATGAACCTGGAAGCAACACACTAATCAAATGTCCTCTCTGAAAAATAAAACTATACCACAAAGTAAAACAAATGGATCAGTTTAACAGTTTATAAAAGAACCTATAATGAACTGTGTTACTGGTGGCTTTAGAAATGCAAAGTAATTGCATCCAAATATTCAAAATTTTATTTACTTATTAGCAAATCTCAAAGAAGGGAGAAAGCCATTCAAGTGACATAAAATTGGTAAGCGTAATCACTGTATTTATTTGTTCTCATGCTAAAAATACTATCCCTTGGACTTTCTGTTCTATAAAACAGATGCAGTGCCGCTTGGTTTCAGACAACTTGACACAAGTCTGGACACACCTTCGAAGAGGGATTCCCTACTGAGGAATTTCCTCCATCAGGTGAGACTGTGGGCATGTCCACAGGGCACATTTTTTTTATTGTGAATTAAAGTAGGCAAATCCAGTGTGAACAGTGCCTTCAGTAGGCAGGTGGGCCTGGAAGCAAGCCAGTAAGCAGCATTCCTCCACCGTCCCTACTTCATTTCCTACTTCCTGCTTTGAGTTCTTGCTTTGACTTCCCTCAATGATGGGCTGTAAACTGTGAGCCAAATAGCCCCTTTTCTCCCCACGTTGGTTTGGATCAGTGTTTTATCACAGTCACAGAAAATAACCAGAGCAGATGCATATGCACAAGGCAAAGAATTTTTCTTCTTTTCTTTTTCGTAAGGTTCTATTAGAGTTTATTTTGAATTGTGTGTGTGTGCGTGTGTACGTGTGCGCGTGCATGTGCACATGCATTAAGCTAGAATTACAGGTAGTTGTGAGCTGCCTGAAGTAGGTGCTAGAAAGCAAATTCCAGTCCTCTACAAAAATAATGTGTGCTCTTAACCATTGAGCCATCTCTCTAATCTCTATAAGGATATTATTCCGAATAGATGGAAACAAAAAGATTTTGATTCCACTAGGTTCTTCAAATTGAGCATTGTTGTGAATGACATTTCTACTAGTCTAAAAATTAATTTAGAATGAATTTCATAACAAACACAAAATATACTAACTTTATCTAAACACATGAATCCATGTATATGTTCAAACTGCTATTTTAGAACCCAGCTGACTGAAATAGCTTACCGGAGACAAGGATAATGAGAATCTTAGCGTTGGCAGCTAAGAGACCATGGAAGAATCTCAGAGTAGCTGGGATATCCTTTACATAATACAGCATCTAGGTGGGAGGGGAGAAAGAAATGAGATGTTTCTCTATGCTGCTTTGGACTACACAGTTTGTATATTTGAACTACATACTCAGTGGAAGCTTTGATTTTTCACACTAAGTAAATTTTTACCAGGAAAAAAATCTTTAAATGTTTAAAGGTCAGAGAGTTAGAATAATAAGACATTTAGGGAAGGGCAAATATGCCATCTGCCCACCTATAGGCAAACAGCTTTTGTCGCTTTTTTCCTCCACTCCTGGGGATGGAACCTAGGGCCTTGCATATACCAGGCACGCACTTTGCACCCATGCTTCATCCTCAGTCAGCAAAACATCTTTAAACTTACTTTCATCTTTCCGTAACACAGACCTTACACACCTGTAACTAAAGGTGTTTCAAATTTATTCTTGCAAGTGGAAAACAGAACTGTGCCTATTCTCATTTTGTGAGTTTTGCACTTATAAGAGAAAATGGTGTTAGCAAAAAGAAAGCAAATGTTGAAATAGGGACGCCGGGGTTGCGTCCCCAACACCCCGGTCGCCTGCCTATCTTATGCCCGAAATAACAACACACAAACTGTACTCATTTAAACACTGCTTGGCCCACTAGCTCTAGCCTCTTATGGGCTAACTCTCGCACCTGGTCTAACCCATTTCTAATATTCTGCGTTAGCACCCCAAGGTGCGCTTACCGGGGAGATTCTAGCCTACGTCCATCTTGGGTGGGAGCTTCATCCCGAGTCTCAGAGAGCAGAGCTATCCCGTCTGCCCGCTAGACAGGAGCATAGCATCTCTGAGCAGAGCTGCATGATTTCTGACCTCACTTCCTCTTCTGCCCAGTTCTGTTTACTCCAACCACCTATGTTCTAACCTATAGGACCAGCCAAGCAGTTTCTTTATTTTAACCAATGAAATCAACAGATTAATATGACACTCCCACATCAAGCAAACCCTGTTTCTAGAATAGTACTTTAAAATCCAGCCTTTGGACAAGATTCTCCATAACCTCACATACACATTTTTTTTTCTTAAAATCACACACACACACACACACACACACACACAAAGTGACAAGCTATGACATGGACAGAATCTCTAGGACAGTGGAAAATATAAAGCATAAAATTATGGTTATCGTCACAGGATATTAGGGACTAGCCAAACCAGTTTTAATAATTCTAGACCATTCCTAGTCAAGTGCAGGTTATTCTAGCCTTAACGACATGTATCCTTTAGCCACTATAGAATCTACCTAACAGAAACCTTTTATATCTCATGCTTATCTCTCTTGGACAAGAATTCACTTTTTCATGTGGTATGACCATAATAGAATTCACAGAAAAATAAGGGTCAAATAATTTAGCTATGACTTTTCCCACAAGAATAATGAAATAAAATGACCCTTCATATGGCCCATAAACTTCAGGAGCCATGATTCAAGTCTCTCCATGTAGTTTACTATAGACACCCAGATCACCAAATTCATGGCTATTGGTCACAACAGATGTTTTATCTAAAACACACTGGGATTTTTAGGTTGATAGTAAATGCCAAACTGAAAGCAAGTCATCAGAATGTTTGAATAAATATACTGTAAATAGCAATGAAGAGACATAACCTAGACACATGTAAAGTACATAAGAAAGGAAAGAGAATAGACTTTTGCTTTAAGAAAGAAAACAAATATGGAAGTTCTAAGGGAAAAGCACGCACCACCACTGCCTGGCTTGGAAGTTCTAAGAGAAGTATGTAAATCTCCAGAGCTATAGCACTGTACATTAGGGAGAAGAGTAGGCTATAAGGCAGAAGCAGAAGAAATGGCTTTTGATAAGCAGTAAAGAGACACAGGTACAAGGTACACAGGTACTGGATTGTAAATTCAGAGGGTGTGGTGGTTTCCGACAAAAATGGCCACATAGACTGATAGGTTTGAGTGCTTAGGGAGTGGCGGCAATATTTGTTCCAGGAGATATGGTCCTGATGGAGGAAATGTCACTGGTGGTGGGCTTTGAGGCCAAGTGTCTCTCTGCTGCCCGATGATGGAGATATGGAATTATCAAGCTATTTCCCTCCACCATGTCTGCCTGCATGCCACCATGCTTCCCACCATGATAATGGACCAAACCTCTGAAACTGAACACTAGCCTCAGTTAAATGTTCTCCTTTATAGGAGTTGTAAAGGTCATGGTGTCTTTTCACAGCAAGAGAACACTGATTAAGGCAGAAGTTGGTACCAGGAAATGGGTAATGCTATGACAGGACTGACCATGCTGCTTGTTGAAAGAATGTGAACTCGGGGACTCTGGATTAAGAAAGCAGTTGAATGCTTTAGCATGACTTAATGAGCCAAACTAGTAGAAGCATGGAAGACAGTGGTACTGAAATCAATGTAGATTATGAGAGCTCAGGTCAAGAAGCTTCAGAGGAGAAGAATATTAACAAGTGGCCAAGAGACTGTTCTTGTGATATGTTTGGTGATGAATGTGTCTGTTTTCTACATATGAACAAATAATCTGCCCGAGGCTAAATTGAAGAGTTTTGGATTAACAGCATTGGCAGAGGAGATTTCAAGACAACCTGGTATTGATCAATTAGGAGTGACTGACTGGTCAGGGCAGGTTGCAGGACAAGTAAGGGGAAGAAGACTAGGAAACAGTTTCCTGAAGATGGAAAACATATCTAGAGAAATATATGATTTCCGGACATGCTAAATACCTCTGACAGATAAAAGATTTGTTTTCTAAGGAATTAAAAGCTTGGACTGCTTAAATACGTTGACTTTAGACTCAACATTTTCTTTGGCTTCTTATTATTGTACATCTTTGAAAGTCACTGTGATTATGGATCACAAGAAGAAAGAGTTCTGTTGTTAATTAAGTGCTCTACACAAAATAAAAGCATTGCCTAATACTAACCAACTTCTAATACAGATATATTCTTTACTATCCAGAAGTTTCAGTGATGCCTAGAACTGACATCTTATGCCATGTATGCAATCATCATTGCTTATTAGTCCATTGCTGTTGAAATGTGAAAATAAAGACCTCCTAAATGACTGGCTAATATGAGTAACATACTGTTGATCTAATATTATAAAACATGTCGCTTCTATTATATACATACTATCAAAGATGCGTACCAACAGAAAAACCCAGAGGATTCAGAAAAAAGTCTGGAACATTTACATATATACTGGTCATCTAAACCAAGAGAGCCATTGAAAACTCGCTAGAATATATAATCACTCTGCAGTTCTAAACAACTTTATCTGTCAAAGAGAGGCTCTGTATTTAACAACACCATTTTAAGGCAGAAAGTGTTTGCCGCTAAAACTAGAAACTAAAAGATTTCATTTTAAACATTAAAATAAAGTGTATTTTATACAAAGTTGTGAAAAATATCTTTTTGGCAGCATCTTATTATAAGACTATTTTTTACCTGAATCATATGAATAAAGTCCCACTTTTGAGGTTCTTCTTCCAACATCCGTTTTTGATATTCAGATGATGTCTCCTTGTGCCAAGCAAATTTTACATTCTTCATGTTTGATGTGTTGGCTACACGCTCTAAAATACCCAGAAAAGGTAGCCTATTATCAATTTTAATTTAATTATATGTGGAACCCATTTTTATTTAAAATTTTAATGCATTAAATATTATAGGACTGTGATGGCTAACTTGGTTACCAGCTTGACTACTTCTGGAATCAAGTAACATCCAAGAAGCTAGGCACACCTATGGGAGGGGGCTTGAAGATCAGCCCTAGATTTGAACCATTTGATGTCAGAAGACATCAACATATGGGCCATTCATTCTGGTGGCAGTTCACATAAATAGATGTGAAAAAAGGGAGCTTTTTTTCTTTCTGCCTGTTTTGTCTTCACTCCTGCTGCTAAGGAATTCCTCTACTTTTATAGCTTTATAAGTATTATAACATATTTTGTTGGGATTCCAGCACAGACTGAAGACCAGCTGAGTCATTCAGTCTTATGAACTGAACAACTATTGAATTATTGGCCTTTGCATCTGGAAGTCATTGTTGAACTAGCAAGACCACAGCCTGTTGGTTCTGTTCTATTAGAGACCCTAATACAAGAGAACAAAAAATAAAAGACACATGTTTTTCTTTATTATCTAGCTCAGAAAATCAGGAGATTTGTCCAGATATTTGTTTTCTAGTACTTAAAAAAATTAGAGGAAAAAGAAGTAAATTTGAAAATATAGTTAAATATAGGCTATACTATCTTAGTATAGAGATTAAACAAACTGCAGAATTTTATGAATAGAAATTGAATATAAAACAGATTAATGCATGAAGTCAATAAAATAATTCAAATATTCACTCTTAGTAGTTTCAAGTGTTTATTCCTGCCTGCCAAGAATTAATTAGATTTTTGTCCAAATAAACTTACCAAATACATAGTAGTCAGTGTGCTATTAACCATTTGAAGCACACAAAAGAAACCCACAAACAAACAAACAAAACGGGAAGATAAACCTCTGGAGGTAGAAGTTAGTACATACCTTTGTACTTGACAATTTGCTCAGCACTTGGCTCAACAACTTCATTACTGATACAGATTCCTGGGTATTGAGCCTGGACTTTGGAGAGAATCTGCAGGTCAATCTCACCTAGAAGAGAAATAAATAGAGCAGGTTACACTGAATGCAGTAATTAAGAACAACTTGGACTGATTTACTTTCTGACTTACATTTAAAAAGACTTGCAAGAAGATTAACGCTCAACTGTTGCATTGCCTAAATATCCCTGAAGCACAAACATTATATTCAGAGTAGAAATAATAATTTGATATGAAGAGGAGTGTGAATAAAGTTCATTTATTAATTCTTTCATTCACACAATCTTCATTCATATGTCTACTGCTGTGCTTTGACTTACAAAGTTGTCACGAACTATAGAAGCAATCAGTAAGTTTTGTTGTAGTCAAGTACAATTTTAATTATTTATCATTTGAAAGATATACTTAACCCAAAGTTGTTCAAATATGAGGAAAACACAACTTAGAACTAATAACTAATCTAGTCCAGAAGACACTTTAAAAAATTTTAAAGTAAAAAGGTAAGTGGTGTACATACATACAGAATACAACAATATATCAGATATTTCTTTTAACGTGCATCTTTCTCAGCAAAACGAAAAGAGATAGTTCAAATCTTCCCTTGTACTGTAGGTTTGATGGGGCTGGAGAGATGGTGCATCCGTTAAGATCCTTTGCACTGGTTTTTTTCAGGCTCTAAAATTTAGCCTGACATTCTGTAGTGTTCAATGTACAGAATTAAATTTGTTAGGCAAATGCAAGTGTATGGTTCTTCTTGCGGCTCCACACAGCCAGCGTCTGCACTGGACGCTGGACTCAGACTCCTCTATGTCTCTAGCTACAGACTACAGACCAGTCATTGTCATCCGCAAGTGAATGGACCTGCTATTACTTTACATATGAATCCTGACAATTCTCTTACTAGGACACTTTCACTAGTATTGCCTTTACATCACAAGCCTGCAAAAACTGAAACTTTAACAACATGGGTCCAGATTGATTAGGGTTCTTTTTTATATTCACATGTCTACCCTAAAGCGGGAAAAACGGGGTATGGAACAGCTAATATTAACAAGTTAGTGTTCAATTTAATGACACTATTTACATCCCCATATCAATGACCTTTTTAACACTAGAACTGCTAAAGGAAACTGAACTCAAAGAGAAGAAAAATTCCCCCAACCTACTTTTTTGTTGTTGTTTTCCTAATGGCTGGTTATAAATTATTCCTTGTTAGAAACAGCCCTAGGAATCTACAAAAAAAAAAAAAAAAAAAAAAGCTTGCAGATCGTTTCTGCCCATACACTTTTCTCTCCCTTCTTTTTCCCAGCCTCGGAAGCCCAAAACTACTTCCTTCCTTTGTTCTCTCATCTCCTTACGAATCAATTGTTCTTTGTTGAAGTTTCTTTACACACAGAAATATCAAGCCACTGCTTTGAGCTACTTCTCAATGGAGGTTTCTCTTCTCTTATTAATCTGTCTTTCTCTATGAGGGTCCACACAGCTAAGAACTCAAGGGAGGTAAAGGAAGGCAATATTTACATTCCCTACAATGCAATATCACATAAAATACACAACAGTATTTTTTTTAAAAAAAATATGTTACAAATGGGCAATGGGACATCAAATGCAATCAATTATTACAACACCTTACAGAGTTCTGCAGGGTCAGTGATCAAAGTACAAAGGCTTATAACCAATAAGGAAGCAAGCAAGCATGCAGAGGGGTGCAAGGAACACTATGGAAGAGAAGACCTTTGGCACAGTCTATGTGCTTAATGTTAGCTCTCTGCTGGGTTTTAAACGGCTACACTAGAATTCTGACATTATTCTGAAGAACTGGTAGGTCTCTATATGATGCTTACAACTAAGATTCCCTTTAATAAACAGAATTACTAAAGGCAATTAAGGCTTTAAGGAAAATTAGACTTGAGTTTGTATTTCAGCCCTCAACTCTGCCACCTCCTACTGGATGATAAATATCTTAAACCCTTGAAGATCACAGGCATCTGACCATGAGCTTCTTTGATTTGAAATGAAGCCCCCCAAGAGATGTCAGAAGAGTAGTAACACCTGGCAAGTGTCGAGTCACGTTCTCACAGAATGACAAACCTCTAAGAGCTCAACTCCCTGTCATTTCTCTTCTGAAAATAAAGTGCATGGACAACCACTACAGAATATAAAGAAGGAAAAAAACATCTAAGAATGTCTTGGTTACTAGTCAAGATGCTGAGGCACCAGGATCGCGAGTTCAAATCCAGACTAAATGAGCTCAATGAATCCTGTCCGCTCTGCTTTTACAATAGCTCCAATGCTGTGAACTCATGTGTTGCATCATCTCCAAGGTCCTGTATTCCTGTGTTCCATCACCTCCAATGTTCTGTACCCCTGTGTTCCATCTCCAATGCCCTGTACCCCTGTGTTGCATCATCTCCTTCCTTCTCATAATGTAATAACTGCTATTTTGCCATATATTAATAATTCAAAATTTAGCCATTTTAAGTTATAAGTAGTTAAGACCTTGACTAAAGTTTCAGTGCATATCTAGAAGGCCATGAACAAAGAAAAAAATAATCTAAATGTATTAAATGAAAAAAATTAAAATTTTTCACATTTTCAACAGAACTAAACACTGTGACAGCCCTGTGAATGGAGAGCCAATTTCGTAGAAGGATACGCACAAAGCCATAGAATTTTAGACTATAAGTAATTCTAATGGCCCACACATTCAAAATACTAGTGTTTACGCCCTTTTTTAACACATCTGGAACTAACAGTCTAATCCTTGTTCTTTAGTATCAGTAGGCAAAACCACAGTATCATAGCTTAAACATTCTCTAGAGCATGATGAACAACAGTACCCTTCTTGATTTGTCTTTGCTACTCTCTCGGTCTGTGTGGATAAAGATAACAGAGCAAATGGTTTTTTAGGATTAGCCCTAATTACATTATAGCACACTGAATTTTATGAAAACAGGACAAATAATGCCACCATAAACTAGCTATTCTTCTTCACTGAAGAGCTCTTGATTTCCTTTGTGTTTATATGGGCTCCAATCCATCTCATTCATGTGGCACCGTACATTTGTATTTAACAGAATCAAAGATACCAAGTAACAAGTGCCAGTATAGTTCCACTTGGTCAGCTGTATGTTTCATGTTAACATATTAAGTCAAAGATATCTAATACCATAAAAATAAAGTTTTAAGACAAAACTTGTTATTTTAGTGTTTTGGAGATGAAAAACCTTTGTCTTACAGGGCAAATAGCATATGTTAAGCTTCTCGCAAATGCTTTCTTATTATAATCCTGTAGATAAGATGCAGGGCTTCCATTTCACTGATGAGAAAAACCTCAGCTGACATTATCAGTCAAAGCTATACAATTCACTCGGGGTAGTTACCAATGATACCTTCATCAATCTGCTTTCCCAGAGTTAGGATTTTTCTCCTAGAATAAAAACTCTTTAGAATAATAAGACCAAGTGATGCTAATAAACCACAGATAAGGAAGTGCTTTGAATGATTAAAAACTACTTTTAGAATTAATTCAGAAGAGAGTAGCGAGGCCCAATTCATTTTAGAGAGCGTATACAATAATGTAAATTAACTACGATATTAAGTACGTGGACAACTCCTTAAAGGGCTCAAGCGCAAGAGCTTTTGAAACTTCCTTCTTCTTGTATGTATGTAAATAACTTTGGATAAGAAATAATGTTCAAAGTTATCCTGGTTTTTCCACTTACAAAAACAATAAGAAAATTTTATTTCTTATCCGTCCTACAAACTATAATGAAGGCTAATGCCTAAAGCCTATAAATCTATTGCGGGCAATTAATTAAAATTGAATGATGTTGTTGGTATGTATAAGGTGATCTTTTACAAAAGTAAAACACAGTGGCTTTCTAGAGTATGAACAATGTGGCTATCAAATACCATGATGCAGCCGGGCGGTGGTGGCACACGCCTTTAATCCTAGCACTCGGGAAGCAGAGGCAGGCAGATCTCTGGGAGTTCGAGGCCAGCCTGGTCTACAAGAGCTAGTTCCGGGATAGGCACCAAAGCTACAGAGAAACCCTGTCTCGGAAAAAAAAAAAAAAACAAATACCATGATGCCTACAGCAGAATATTAAATTTTACATGTATTATTCATACCTGCACCTCCACCTATGCTCAGAATCTTAATTTCTGCTTTGGTTTCTCCAATCCTGAAAGGCAAGCAAACAAACAAAGTTATAAAATTTAAGAAAAACATAAAAGGTGCTTTGCCAATTCTTCCTGTCAAGTCCACTGAAGAGCAAAGACTAAATCAATGATCGAACAAGAAGCCGACATGAAAGTGGCCAGACAGGTCTGTGACTTTTTATTTTTATTGCTCTTTTTAGAGTATCTGAAAACATGGGCTCTGTTCCTTTCTTGAACTCGGGGACATAGAAAAATTACTATAAACACCTCACATGTAAAACGTGGCATTTCTCTGGAGACTAGAACACAAGGACACATAGTTCTGTGAACCTCTGTGGACCTTTAACACTGATGATAGAAAGCCTGGGCCTGGGCCTGGGCCGGGCAGGCACTTGGTAGTCCGTGCTGTTGTTCTTTTTAAAAAATACTGCAAGATCCCCGAGGCAGTAGGCAGCAGAAATACTGTAGGTCCCAAATGGTGGTAGCGGGCCATGTGGCGGCAGACAGCAGGCTCTGGGAGCAGCCAGTCCCAGGCAGAAATGGCTGCCGATCCCAGAGCGGTGGCGTGAGCGGTGGTGGCGGGCCATGAGGCGGCAGACAGCGGGCCCTGGGAGCAGCGAGTCCCAGGCAGAGACGGCTGCTGGTCTCAGAGCAATGGCTGGTCCCAGGCAGGGAGACACATGGCGGGCGGGCAGAAGACAGAAACATGGATAGACACGACAGGCAGGGTGAGGTTGAATGTTTATTCAGGGGGTTATGGAGGAGGAAGGGTGGAGGGGGGCGGACAGAGAGAGAGGGAGAGAGAGAGAGAAGAGGAGAAAGAGACAGAGAAGGGGGGAAGCAGAGAAGTGGGGAGAGAGGCAGAAGCGAAGCTGCCTCTCCGAGAGGAAGATGGAAAAGAGAGCGAACTCAGGCCGGAAGCTGAAGATCAGCCTGCCTCAGCGGATGGGGAGGGAGTGGGCGTGGCTTGTCTCTTAAAGGGACCAATACCATAACACGTGCTACCTCTAAATCTTTTTCCTCTTCTTCCCCCCCCCCTTTTTTCCTTTAGTAAACAAATACTTATGTGTTTTTGTTATGTGTTTATTGTATCCTTATCCTAGGAACCAACATTTCAAAAAACTGAGTAAGACAGTACTTTCAAGTTAAAATCAGAGTGCATTGCCCCAAGGCATGGGGAGGAAATTCTTAAGTCTTCTTTCAGAAGCAGATTTAAGGGTCTAGAAGAAGTCTGAGTGCACAATGGCTGCCTGGATGAAGTGGCAAAGAGAAGGTTCTAAAAAGAGGCAGCAAGGTAGACTGACAAAAGTTTGCATTTAATTTATCAAGGGTTTTTTTTAAAATAAATAAATTAATTCAACAAATATCTGTAAAAGAAGAATTTAAGAAAAACATACGGTTCAAGGATGAATTCCTGACAGTTATCATAGTAAGCTCAATCTAAAACTTTCAAAATTAAGTAAACAAAGCAACAAAGACAAACAAAAAAAAAATCGCACCTCAAGAATGTAGCAAAATTGAAGAAAACATGTAATTACTCCGCCACAAATAAGGTTGTACTTCCGGGTTCTAGAGCAATGCACGTGCAGACAAGCCCTCAGGCAGAAGTGCCTGAATGTTAAAGGGTTCGTGAGACCCATGCGTGAACATGTGTGGTTACATCCACGTATGACTCAGCTCAGCCCTTGCATAGATGTGTGAGCCCTGTCATCTGCGTATGATGTAGTCACGCCAACCCCCTATGCGCATGCCCTAAACAGCCTTTAAAATGCCGGGCGATGGAGCCCCAGGCCTTTAATCCCATCGCTCGGGAGGAAGAGGCAGGCAGATCTCTGTGAGTTCGAGACCAGCCTGGTCTACAAGAGCTAGTTCCAGGACAGGCTCCAAAGCCACAGAAAAACCCTGTCTCGAAAAAAAAACAAGAAAAAATAAATAAATAAATAAATATAGTTTAAATAAATAAAAGCTGGACGCACCATCTTTCTCTCTCTCACTGCACACTGATTCCCCAAGCCTGTACAGGCCTCCTCTAATAAACTCCTAAGCGGGTTGGTTGCATGTTTTGTGGTTCCTTCTCACTAGCTCTAGATAATTTCAAAACATACTTTTTTTAAAGTTACAGGAAAAAAAAAAAAACCTTATAAGAAACTAAAGATTTTGATATAGACAAAAAATTAAAGTAGCTCCTTTAGAGAGTAGAATTCATAGACAAGTATTTGGAAAAATGAATTCACTCACTGTTTGCTGTTGTCATCTGCTTTTTAAAATCATTTGGATTTTTAAAATACAAACACATTTTATTTTTTAAAAAATTACATTACATATGCAATTGCCATACCCAACCTCTCACTTCAGCAAACTCTCCCTTAAAGACACGGAGGTTTAAAAGCATTTTGTAGCACCACGCAGCTCTTAAAACTAATTCAAGCAAAAAGGTTCAGAGCTTCTGAAACAGAATCTAATTTCAGGAGGAAAATATATTAAATATGTCCTATTTTTCTCTTTCTCTTTCTTCCTTTCTTTTTCTTTTTTTCCTTTGTTTTCTTTTTTTGAAACAGAGTCTCACATTTTGGCCCATCCTGGTCTGGAACTCATGGCAACTATGTCTCCTAAATACTGGAATTAAAGCATAAGCCCCATGTCTAGAAAAATTGCTTCCTTAATAATGACATTTGGAGTCAGATATTCATAACTGTCTATATTACCATCATAGCATAAATTTAGTTATATCCACAATCTCCTAAGTCATATATTCTACAGTCAACATTCCATCTAGACTGGACACATTCAAAAGACAGGGAAGGGTCATTGTTGCTTAAAACCCATCCATCTTCAGACTAAGCTGTGAGGATGAAGAAAATCAAGGATCTGGTTAAGCTAAGGGATGAATATGTATTCTCCAAACTGAAAAAGCATTGAGGAAGTAACCCATAACCTGTATTTTTAGGAATGAGTAGAAAGGACCAAAGAAGTAAATTATAATTTCAGATAAAATCTGCCTACTTGGTATCTGCTTTAATACTTCATTTTTTTTTAGCTTGAAAATGTCATACATATACATAATAGGTTTTGATCAAATTCACCCAGTGTTCCTTCTGAAGGGGCACTAGCTCACTCCAGTCTGTGGCTCTGGCAGGCTTGCCCTTCTCCCCAGTTCCCTCTGCCTTGCTAAAAACTGTGAGATTACTTTCCTAAAGCTGGCCCACAAGGTCTACTCCCTTGTTTGGCCACTTCCTCCTCCTGAGGCTGACTACCAAGGTCCAGCTATCAAAGTATTGAAGTCCAGCAATCAAAAGCCCCCTTTGGTTCACCTAATGAGCATGCCCAATCAAAACATACCACCCCATCCTAGCCCATTCTAACACAGGCCTCCCTTTGTACTCCTCTTAATATTACACCTGCAAGGTCATTTGCTGATGGTTTTCTGGCTGAGCAGCCACTTCAACTTTTCATCTTAGCTTAATAAAGGATCTTTCTGTGGAAACAGGTGTTGGGGTATCATTTGTGCCTACTCTGGGGTCTCACAGGAAGCCTCCACTCTGTGGGGAATCTCCTTTATCTTCTTCCCACCACTCCCAACTTCTTGTGCTGTTGATTGTAAATCCTAAACCCACTTATACTTAGTGGAACCTATGTGTGGTGTAGAGTCCATGATTCAGGTTTTATAGCATTTATCCTATTATACATCAATTCACAAACCTTGTTAAGACAGAAAATACAAGGCTGGGGAAGTGACTCAGGTGTTTAAGTGCTTGGCAAGAGAAGGAGGAGGAGAAGAAAAAGAAGCACAGAATTCTGTATTTGTCCCACAAGTCTGCTCTGGTTTGGCAGAGGTACTATCACAGGAAACTAACTCCACAGAGAAATTCAGAGAGCAAAAGATACAATACCAGATTTCTTTGTTGTTTGTAAATGAGGTCCACAGTCAGTCCTTTCTTAACTAGTTTTCCACAGTTCTTAAAACAGAAGGAGTCAAAACGATTTATCCCCAGATCGGTGACTTGATTATCTTTAGCCTGTGGATTCTGTTACCTCAATAATGCTTATCAGCTTTAGGACAAATTGAACACATTAATCAAAAATAAGTGATAAATAAGGCGGTCTGTGAGAAGGACAGAAACCAGCTTCTGATAATGGCAAAATCATTCTGTTTTAAGATCATATTGATAACATTACGTTGAAAGGAAACGACAGCTTTTGGGAGAATGATTATAATTACAGACAAAGGAAATGAATTTAAATCAGTATTATTTGAATCAAGAAGCACTAATTCTATGCCCTGGGGCAAGCAATATTCTGCAATTTACCTATGTTTGATTCTAAGGACAGAAAAGCAGAATCTCTTTGGGACTCTTTTTTTTTTTTTTTTTCTTAACATAAAATTTGAAAGGAGGTTAGAAAAAAAAATCTGAAGTTAATGATTTGTATCTTTTTTTTTACCCAAATACGGTTGGGCTTGTGGCTGTGAAGCCTTCAAATGGTTAACGCTTATCCTGCAGCCGCCAGCTCCGCAGCACAAATCACTCTCCCCAGTCTGTAAAGCAAACAGGGAGCTGCATAAGCAAGGCCACTGGGTTTAGGCAGAGCTGGGCAGCAGCAGGCAGCTGTGATCAGCTCTGACTCAATCCCGGGGTTTCCTCCACCTCTGCCTACCCCTTGGGCTGGGTTCCACCTATCTCTGGCCCACAGGTTAGCCCCCTGACAGAAATGCCTTTTTGTTACCTTGCTATTATGCCTGGCAGCTTCTTGTCCATGAATTCCTGCATGCATTGGTGTTCCGTGGAATTATTTAGAAACCTCCGGAAAGATTCCACGTATCTGCTGTGGTCAGAGAACAAGCTCCTCATGCAAGATGCCATATTGGGTTCCCTAAATAAAGACAGGGAGGGGAGCTCCGTTTAACTTCCTCTCCTAGTTCCTCGTTCCCTAGTTCCTTTCTTTTCCCTCTTTCCCTCCCCTCCCCCACTAGTTTCAATAATCCAGCCGTTCCCCAAACCCGAGCAAATATGGCAAAAATGATACATGAATAACAAATCAGTTACAGCACTTTAAACCTGCTTTGCATTTGACATGCACCCGACTAGGAAGCAGAGCTCAAAGAGGCTTTCTGTGGGTGCTTTACCCCTGCACAGCTGAGCGAGGCAGTAAAGCAGCCGAGGTCCAGAAAGGCTGTGAAAGCATTCCAATCACTTCCTGTTTTTTCAGCAGCTGTCACAAGTAAGTTCCAACTAGGAAAGAGAGCTGTGTTTTCGTTTTTTTAGGCAAAACACTACACTGACCAGAATTGCTACAAGACCACAGTTGCGAGAATCTAGGGCAACCGGCTGGCCCTGTGTGTCTGTTGTCCAAGAATTCCCTGCCTTCATGTGTCTTGACTTTTGAATCTTAAGTTCAAGGGTTGATGTGTTGGAGTCAAATCCGGATTCTTTTTTTTAAGTCGAGGAGGAGCGTGAACACTTTCAGCTAAATTTAAAGTAGCCTGAAGCTTTCCATATTCCCATAAAAGGATTAGCACGCTTATTCCTAATTTCTGAGCCTCTTGAAGCTGAAAACTTCACCACAGGTATTTAGGCTCCGCTAAGTCCCACTTTTCATCTCTAGGTGGTCCTTAGCTAAGAGAGACAAGAGCAGAGGATAACTGCTTTCCAGGCAGTCTCGCGTAGGCTTTTGTTAAAGGGTTAAAAAATGTGCTCATTCATTAACAATAGCGCCTACACGGTTGAGTCCTCCCGCTGGCGAGGTTCTTTGCAGGTTATGTGTTCTCTGTCTTTTTCCCAGCTGGTAGATCTAAGCAGTACTAATAGCAGACCTAATTCCACTGAGTTCTGATGCATCAGAAGTAGCGTAAGTCTTTCAAAACCTAGTTTAAGGATTACTTTTTGCTGTTCCTCCGGGGGTTTCCGCCCTGGACTCGAAGAGTCTGAGATTCTAAGAGGTGGAATACTTCCCTCAAAGTATGGCAGCGGAATGGGGACGGCCCGGGGAATGTTTTAAGGGTGTTAAGCCATAACTCTCACCCATGCGTTTATAAAAGTCTTAATATCCAATCTAAACTGTATGGGTAGAAGCCTCACCCTAGCCACTGGCATCCGGATGTTTGAGTAGAAGCGTCACCCCAGCCAATGGCATCCATATATCCAAAGAACCTGGAATGTTCCAGTGGAAGTTCCATACCAACTCCTTCTTTTGGGCATTTCCTCAGTCCAGACAGACAGACAGCCACCCAATGACCCCTCCCCAGAGATGCAAAAGACCACTCCCACAGGGTATTTAAATAGCACCCCAGAGAACAAATGCATTGTTTTCCAGTCTTCCTTCCCCTGCTCCTCTCTGAGGAGCTGGGAAGTCATCCAGGAGCGTTGGTATCCATTAAACCTGGGCTTTTTCTAATTCGGTTTGATTTGGTCTGATCTGAATTATTGCCTCGGTGGAGAGGCTTATGAGATGCAGAAACTTTTCACAGACCTATCGCCTTGGACAGCCTAGATAGCACTCCCATTATAGTATGCTAAACTAAAGAAACCACATAGAAATAATCTCAAAAAAATACTAAATTCAATCTCTCTCTCTCTCTCTCTCTCTCTCTCTCTCTCTCTCTCTCTCTCTCTCACACACACACACACACACACACACACACACATCATGAGAAGAAACACTTTTACACCTAAAACTCAGGGAGAACTTCTTATTATCAGTCTAAAAGGGCGCTGTTTCCTTAGAATCTGAATTGCTGGTTTTGAACATTGTTGAGACTCTTAAACCAAATCATTAATTTAATCCCCAAATTCTTTGTCCACTCCCAGTAACAATACAGGAACATGCTTTTAATACACAGAAAATACCATGCTTGTCTATGACTGTGCAAATTCTTTGTTGCATGATACTTGTGAATATTAATTTTCATTCCATTGCGTTGACAATAAGTGAGAGCGAATCTGGCCATTCTGTTAGAACTTCCATTCAGTCCTTCCGCTCTCATTTCAATTGGATCCTGGTGCTTTCTTCATGCGTGTGCCCTTTATAAACTAAGTATGTTAATCCTTATAACATTTTAACAAGCATTTTTCTTAATATAGCCTTTAACTTTGGGAAAATAAAACCCAGTCATTAAACAACCTGAAATCAAGACTTAGGCCAACATTGCGCATTTCATAAGGTATTATATTTTTATATAATTTGCTTCTCAATTCTCCTTGGTTGGAAAGACTCTGTGTTCAAGAAGAAGAAGAGGAAGAAGAAGAAGAAGAAGAAGAAGAAGAAGAAGAAGAAGAAGGAGAAGGAGAAGGAGAAGGAGAAGGAGAAGGAGAAGGAGAAGGAGAAGGAGAAGGAGAAGGAGAAGGAGAAGGAGAAGAACAACAACCGTGGCCGATGTTGGTGACACACATCTTTAATTCCAGCACTTGAGAGGCAGGCATAGGTGGATCTCTGTGAGTTCAAGGTCAGTCTGGTCTACAGAACTAGTTCCAGGACAGATAGGGCTGTTACACAGAGAGACCCTTGAGAAAACCAAAGACGCTTATAAATAAGCACAGGATGCCAAGAGTTCTGTATCCATTGAAACGACCACTGGGACTAGTGTATTATTTCACAATGTTCTATATACTCCAGGATCTTCAAGATTTCATCAAACACTCTACAGAATATAGATTATATAGTCGAGTAACTTATAAAGGATGCTTATTTGGGTATTCTAAAGATATACTAGCATATCAAAATCTTATATAACCATTTTCACATACTTTTGAAATATTTACTTGTCACTGGCATTTTTCTGATTGGTTTTGCATATAAAATTCTTTTTTTTAAAGAGGAAATCTTGTTGCTTTCAGCGTGGCTTGCATTTTATTAAGTGCTGGTTTCAGCAACCACAACTTCCTTTTAACACGTCTTATAAAATATTTTTCCCAGTCCTTAAGTCAAACATCAAGCTGGCTGGCTGGAATGGCCAAATCTGGAGAATTCTTCTTTCTCTCCCTTTGGAATACTAGACCACACACTACAACATCTATCACTGCAATAACTTCTCAGTGGTAATGAAAACATTATTATCTTTAAAAGTATTTTCAGCACATGAGGATGTAATTCTAAGACAATTTTAAAATGAAATTTAAGATTCTTACGTATTGTCTAACCAAACTGGAGTACCCATTCCATGAGCTACCATTGATTAAGTTTTATCACATCAAAGTTCCTTGCACCCATTATGTCATTTAATACCCCAACCTCCTAGGTGATATTAGTAGGATTCAGATCCCCTAATTTATAAAAGCTCATAAGACACCTAAAAGAATAAATTAATGTCTCATACAAGGGTTATTATTTTTCTTAGATTACTCCATACTACTTCTTATTCTGAACCATTTCAATATGAAGAATACTTAGGTTATTATTTTCCTAATTACAAGTAGAGCATTAAGTAATGGAGTAAAGTAGTATTGCATTCCTCCTATGTTTATTTCGAGGATACCCTCTGTGCTACACATAAAATCCCTTCTTCCAATGTATGCTGTGCCTAAAAAGCAAGCAAATGAAAGGGAGACAAAACAACAGGAAAATCCAGAATATCCATTTGTTGTAAACAATGTTCTTCACTTTATCTACATTGACTCTGACTTATTATGAGGAACTGTGTTCTTACTCCTATAACTTCTTATCCTTAACTATATATCGAGTTTCTCTAGTTCCTGGCTATCTGGGCAGTGTAGAACATAGGTTGCCTCTCGTGGCATGAGACTCAAACCAGTGACCACTCCCACAGATTCTGCACCACCATTGCCCTAGCACAACTCGCAGGCAGGATAAATTGTTGGTCAGTGTTTGTAACAGTGTTGGTGTCTACAGTTCTCTTTTGGTAGCCTACAAATTACTTTCTCACAGCAAAGAGACTAAAACATAGGAGCAATGGCTCCATGCAAGCACAAGTTTCACCTCTCCACATTTAGTGAGCTGTGGGAACGTTGTTCTCAGCAATGGGGCTAAACTGTCACTTTGCAGAGAGCAACCTTCTATTCTAACATCAGCTTGTGGAATTTTGAGATCTCCATTGGACCCACTTGGCCTACAACTCAATTGAAAGCAACTGGAAGCCACTTCTGGCTATAAGAGATGGCCAACTGAAACTCCATATCCCCAGTTACTAAAAGTCTTCGTAAGATCACCCGCATAGATTCCAGGAAGTTTCCATGGCACTAGGTTTCCATGCTGCCCCCCCCAAATGCCTCCCAATTCTAGCCATCGCTCCCTACATTATCTCCCTCCATCCAACCCCTCCTACCTGACCTCTCCGGCTCCTATCACCTCCACATCCTAGTCCACCCACAAATCTTATTGTATTTCCCCTTCCCAGGGAGATCCATACATCATCCCTAGATACCTGCCCTTTACTTAACTTCTTTGGGTCCAAGGGTTGTAGCTTGGTTATTATTTACTTAATAGGTAATATCCACTTATAAGTGAATACACACTATATTTGTCTGTCTTGGGCTGGGTTACTTCATTCAGTTTCATTCATTTGCCTGAAAAATTTCATGAGGTCATTGTTTTTAACAGCTGAGTAATACTCCATAGTGTAAATGTAGCACATTTTGTTATCTCTTCTGTTGAGGGACATCTAGGCTGTTTCCTGATGAGCCTGAGGGATTGGGTCTGGGTGAACAGAGAGAGTGGAGCCCCTTCACGGACAGTCCGCCTGGTTTTTCTATTTTCTTTTTTTTCTTTATTTGTTTTTTTGTTGTTGTTTGTATGTTTGTTTTTTCAAGTTTGGGCTGTCTTGGAACTCACTTTGTAAAACCAGGTTGACCTAGAACTCACTGAGATCCATCTGCCTCTGCTTCCCAAGTGCTGGGATTAAAGGTGTGTGCCCTTGTAGCACCTACATTATGGGATCTGGCAAGGTGCTGGAGATTAAGGAACACAAGAGATGTGAGTCGTTTGTGAAGAGGGAATGCAGAATGCCTTTTATTCAAGCTTAGAGAAAGCCTTATATACCTAAATTCTGCGCAGTAGACATCCCCCAGACAGGTGGGAAATTACCAGGCTCAAGACAGAGCAAACAACTCCCCTGTAGCCACCAGGGTGGGCAGAGGGAGCACAGGAACAAACAAGATGTTTTGTTATCCTCAATACGGACCCTGGGAGGAGGGGTAGACCTGTAGGCCCTACATGCCACCACCGCCTGACTTATTTTCTTGATCAGAATAAAAGGACAGGTATTGATTAATTGATTGATTTACTTATTATTATTTTAGTTCTTATTAATAAAACTGGTTTTTGTACTGTGTTTAATTTCGACAACTTCAGACTTACGCTCGGTGAAAACAAAAGGAGGTGCTGAGATTAAGGGCTTTGGCACATTTGTACTGAGGTTATTGCTCAAGTCTCCTGTTGACCATGTGTTGGCATTTTCCTATGATGTCCATCTTCTAGGAAGGTCTTTTATGGAAGGCTACATGTGAGCAGGGAGGGAGTCAACTTGAAGCAGATAGCAACCTTCAATCCTATAGTTTATTACAACTTAAAAAGGCAAATACTCAGGCATATCCACTTGTAAACACTAGCTTTATTACCAAAGTATGGGTACAGCATCACAGATAATTCTCTTCATGATTCCGGAACTGGGAGCCAGTGATTGGATTTGCCCACATCAATCAATGCTCACTGACTTTAAACAAAACTTTAAAAAAAAAAAATCAAGTGTTATACCTGGAACCAAGATTAGTTCATTCATTAGATGAAATGTTCTTCCTTTTCACAGATGCAATGCATTGGTGATTAACTCTGAGTCACCAATAATACATCAGTGTTTTATTCACTAAAGAAACAAAAGAAAATCCCCTTGGAGTCAATTAAACATCCCAAGTCCAGATCTGAATTCTCTCCTTCATGTTGCCGGTGTCTGCCTTTCTCTGTCTGTTGTGTGAGCCTGCTTTGTGAATCTGCTCCTGTGTCTGTCTGTGTCTCTGTGAGTTTATCTGTGAGCTGTAGACATCTCCATAATACAGAGCTCTGTTTTCCTTCTCATTGAACAGCACAGAAGGCATCACTTGGGAAGGAATGGGATACTTGACAACAATATTTGACCAAGAGCAATTTGAGGATAAAAGGGTTTATTTGGCTTACACATCCTGATCACATTACATCACTGAGGTAAATCAGGGGAAGACTGCAAGACAGGATCCTGGAGACAGGAGCAGAAGTAGAGACACAGATGTGTGCTGTTTACTGGATTGCTTTCACTGGCTTGCTGATCCTATTTTACACACACACACACACACACACACATACACACACACACACACACACACATATATATATATATATTCCAAGACCACCTACCCAAAGAATGACACTGCCCACAGTGGGCTAGGCCCTCTCATATCACTCATTAATCAAGAAGATGTGCCACCAGGTTTGCCTACAGTCTGATCTAACAGCATTTAGGTGACACTAGCTTTTGTCAAGTTGACAAACTTAACCATCACAGTTGACATTTTTGTCAACTTAATCACATGCCATTATTTTTTTAATGAAATTCAACTTCTTTAATTTTTTAAGATTTATTTATTTATTATGTATACAATGTTCCTCCTGCCTGTACACCTCCATGCCAGAAGAGGGCACCAGATCTCACTACACATGGTTGTGAGTCACCATCTGGTTGCTGGGAATTGAACTCAGGACCTCTGGAAGAACAGTCTTAACCTCTGAGCCATCTCTCCAACTCCCCAATCCTCCCCCCCCACATTATTAAACCATATTGTTTTCTTTCTCATTCATGCCTAAAAACTCATGTTACTATCACAATATAAAACACAGAATAACTTTAGAAGTTCCAGTCCTTTAAAATTTCAACATTTTAAAAGTCCAGTCTCTGTAAAATATCCAACATCTCTTCAAAAGTCTACAATTTCTCAACTTTAAAATTAAAAACAAGTCAAATACTTCTTCCAAGAAAGAAAAAAAAGGACACAACTAGAATCAAATTCAAAGCAAAACCAACGGCCAGAAATATCAATCAAACGCTTTAGTTCAGTGCCAGCATCTGAAGTTCATGATCCTCTGGACAGCAAACTGTCCGGGCAGCTGCACGTCTCTGATTGATTCTGCCATCTGAATCACACAGAGTGTAGCTTTGGGAGGCCGCAGTTCAGCGCCCGTTGTCCTTGGCAGTCATCCTCCATCTGAATCACACAGAGTGTAGCTTTGGGAGGCCGCAGTGCAGCACCTGTTGTCCTTGGCAGTCATCCCCCTGCAGTGGATCTCCAGTATTCTAGGTTCTCCACTCTGACAAAAACTGTACCGTCACTGATAACCTCTCCTGGCATCTCTTCAGCTACTCCAAGCTAGTCACATGGTACTGAGGCGCAGATTCTCTTAATGTCCCATTTATTCCTGGAATTTCCACTGCAGCCAGAGCTGCACCTTGAGCAACTGCTCTGGGCCTCTCACTGTGCTAAACTTCAGCTGTTCTCCATGATCCTTTCAACCCTGCTGTTTCTGTAGTACTAAAACCAGTACCGTGTAGGAAACTCTAACACATAACCTATCAGCTGCCAACTTAAGATGAGGCCTTGGCTTCCTCTGAAACACAGCTCTCTGTGCTAACTCTGAGAAAACACCCTCAGAAAGCTACACCCCAAGAATGCTTACCTCATCTTCATCACAGCTGATGTCTCAGCTCCAGCCAAGAAGCATCAATTATCTTAGTAAAGCAAAGGTTTCACTTCAGTAGAACTTGACTCTGATTCTTCAGCTCACCAGAAGCCACTGATCCTTAAGACAAAATATCTCACTTGTCAACACAAGAACCAAACCACAGCTCTCAAATTAAAGAGAATAAGAGATATTTAATTCTGGAGCCGTTTTGAGCGACCATTTCCCAGAAACGCATATTTCAGTTACCCCAAATTCCACATTCCAATGTGAAAGCAGTTTCAGGAAGTTTTTAGAATAAGGAAATTTTTAAATCAAGGCAAGCTTAAACTGCCTTGTTGGGTACATCTTAAAGAAGAGTACAGTGAGAAGGGAGATACTATCTGATGACATTCCATTCTTAGCGTTTTGGTTGGTGGAAGCTAGAGGTCTGATAAGCTAGGAGAGTCTAAAAAGTATTATTATTATTATTATTATTATTATTATTATTATTATTATCTAATACGTAAGTCATAAGATGCTAATTCTGACACAGAGGTGGGCAAGGAATTGATGTAACAGGGAGCTAGAACTAGCCCAGAATAAGATAATCAGCCTTTTGTACATGCAACATTCCAATTTCTCCATGGCACTAAAGTTCTAATTGACCAATCAGTCTCTGCAAACACAGCTTCTTTTTAGGAGGGTTTGTTCACACTCAAATAGCCCCGATAGTCTTTTAGGGACTCCCTCTGAAATATTACAAGCGAGACTCCAACATCTGCATTGCCTTCAATGTTCTTTTCTTTCAAGCTCCCACAATAGCCAATTAAGCTTTGAAAACTCAACAGCTTGTCTAATCCAAAGTTCCAAACGCCTCCCACAATCCTCCTGAAAGTAACAAGGTCAGGTTGTCGTCGTAGCAGTACTCCACAAACCTGCTAATAATATCTGCCCGAGTTTGCTTAATATTGCTGTGGGAAACACTGTAACTAAAAGAAACTTGACGATGAAACGGTTTGCTGGCTTATAATTATTGAGGAAATTCAAGGCAAGGGCCTAGAGGGAAGAGCCCAGCTCAGCAGAACTACAGAGGAGTGCTACTTACTGGCTTTGTCAGCCTGCTCTCTTAGAAGCCAGCACCACCTGCTGATGGGATGACACTGCCCACAGTGGCTGGGACCCTCTCACATCAATAACCAGTAATCAAAACTATGCCCTTAGGCGTGCCTCCAGTTCAGGGGCGAAAGTTTTCAAAACTGGACTTCACTCTTCCCAGATAACTCTCGCTTGTGTCAAGCTGACAAAAAGTTGACCAGCACACATGTCAAAGAGATCAAGGTTGCTCCTTAAAGCAGGATGATAGACATAGTTTAGTGAGGCTTGCTTACCTGCCTCTGCCTCCCAAGGGCTGGGAATAAAGGTGTGTGCCACCACTGCCTCATGGGGGCCATTCTTATTCAAACCACCACATTCCACTCTCTGGTCCCATAGGCTTATCATATTGCAAAACACATTCTTTACAACTTCGAAAGTCCCAGAGTTTTACAGTTTCAAAACTGTCTAAAAGTTCAAAGTCTCTTCTGAGACTCAAGGCAATCTCTTAACCCCCTGTAGAATCAAAATTAAAAAGTAGGTCACATACTTATAACAAATAATGACACAGAATATACATTACCACTCCAAATGTGATGGAAGAGATCATAGTGAGGAAATACTGGATGAAAGCAAGACCAAAAACCTGCTAGGCAAATTCTAAACTGCATCTCCAAGTCTGATGTCAAAGTTCATCACTTTCTGGTGCTCCTTTTCCCCTGAAACTGTACATTTTGCATTTCTCTATATCCAGCTTGCTTCATTTCAATATAGATCTGCATAAGAGTGATTACTAATAACCACAGGGCACATTCAATAGTAGGATGTCTTGAAGTCTCCTCTGCCAACACCATTAATCTAAGACTTCAATTTCTCCTCAGGCAGAATTTTATAACAAAGGCAAAAAGCAGTCACATTCTTTAGTAAAATATCCCAATAATGATATCTAGGTCACTTACTAATATTCTTCCCCTCTGAAACCTCTTGAGGTGGGTATAATTTACATTGCTGTCAGCATTGCCGTCTTCCATGTTCCTACTAGAATGGCCCAGTAAATTCTACTTAAAACATTCAACTGCTTTTTTTTAATACAAAGTCTTCCTTATTCATCTAACAAACAGCATACTTAGGCATATAACAACAATCCCCATTCCTGGTATGAACTTCTGTCTTAGTCACTGTTCTATTGCTGTGAAGAGACACCATGATCATGGCAATTCTTATTAAAAAAAAGAAAACATTTAATTAGGAGCTTGTTTACAGTTTCAGAGAGGATTATCTTAGTGTCAGAAAGCAGGCAGCAAAATTGGTACTGTGGAAAGATGCTGGACCTGGTGTGGGATTTTTGACACCTCAAAGCCCACCCCCAGTGACATATTACCTCCAACAAGGTCACAACTTCAAATACTTCTATTCCTTCTCAAGTAGGGCCACTCCCTTGTGACTAAGTATTTAAATATATGAGCCTTTGGGGAGCCATTTTTATTTAATACACCACACAACTGTATGCAGAATTATGTTGGCCTCTTCAGTTTCTTGAAATAAGACCTCGGGGGCCTGTAGAAACTGACATATGTAAATTTTAAATTTAAAATGGACATATCATAAATTTTCCATAAGAAGGTGTAGCCAATAAACAGGTCATCCTTGTCAAAGACTGAGTACCTGAAGGAAAAGGCAGATCCATGTTTGTGTAATATTCTCATGAGTAGCTCTGGTATCCCAAAGAACTCAGAATAAAAGATGGTATAGTGGCAACACCTCCCAGAGGTGAGGTGTGTGGGTGAAGTGGAGAAATAAATGAGGCCCCATATGGATCTCTAGTATTCTACTTTCATCTGAGACAGTGGGCATAGAGTTTAATAGATCTGGCTATGGTCTTGTTTCAATCTTAAACAAAATTAGGAATATTAAGTGGAGTGATCTATGGGAGAACAAGGTAAAGTAGGGAATATGGAAGGAATAACTAAACCTCAAGGCATTTTGAAAAGCCATATGAAAACCTACTACCATAAAAGCTTCCTAAAATACATACATATATAGGAAGGATTTTAAATCTCACACAGCTACAAACTTTGTGAGCTACAATAGAGACCGACCTGTAAAATATTCTGAAGCAATAGAGGCACAAATGTTATGATGTTAACCAACTATTTTTTGGTTGGAAATAAAGCCCACTTCATAAGATTGAACGCATAATGGATAACATTAATGAGAGCAAAAACCTGACATTAGAAAGCTCATTTCCTAAGGGAAATCCTACTATTATGATGTTAAATGAACCTAGCAATTAAATGACTCCTAATGACACATTGATATAAGCACAGATCAGCACAACCCTTATCAGAGAAGTTTCTTCTTGCAGTGGATGATAATTAACACAGAGACCCACAACTGTTAATATGTAGAGAGTGAATTTGGTGCACTCAGCCCTAAATAATATGTCTCTGTCAAACTCCTCTGTTCAAGACTCAGAATCTATGCAGCAAAGAAAACTGATTATAAGAGCTGGAGCTGGTAGACAACTTCTAGGAAATGGCATTTTCCAGACACAACAGGGCCAATATGCATAGGGGCTTTGAAAGCATGAAGAAGACCTACACTAAGTACAAGCCAGACAAAATTCCGGCATGTAGAAGGTGAAGTGCACCCAAAGTCCCAACACTGACTAATCTATTTGTTATTGATAGCTGCTTGGAAAATGGAACTATTTTCTCCAATGGACTGACACTGAGATTACCAACCATACTCCAGAACAGGTCTCACGCTCAGAAGTAGTTGGCCAACACAAAATGTACTCTGTGCTTTTTGTTTGTTTGATTGGTTGGTTTTTGTTTGTTTGTTGGGTTGTTCATTTAGAAAAAAAAAACCATGAAGTTATATGGAAACAGGGAGTATCTGGGAAGAGTTGGGGTAGGGAAAAGAATATAATCAAAACATACTTTATGAAAAATTTTAAAAACAAAATATAAATAGTAGCAGGTCTTATAGTGTATTTCTTCTGAATAGTTTTAGGTTGCAACCCAGTCTGTAGGATATTTAGATGCCTGCTTGCTTCCTGGACCCATTTGTTTGAAGTACTTTCTTCCATCTCTTTACTCTAAGAAAAGTGCCTATCTTTAAAGTAAAGATGTGTTTCTTATAGACAATAAATAGATGGATTTTTTCTATATATACTCAATCAGCCTTATCTTTTGATTGGAGAACTGAGGCCATTGATATTTAAAGTTGTTATTGAAATGTGTGTGCTAATTGTGATTCCTATATTCTTGATTTTTTGGTGTTGTAGTTTTAATAACTATAGCTTTGTATTCCTATCCATAGTTTCTCTGCTATGTGCAATTCTCTCTTCGGCCCTAAATATTGCTTTCTGCATTTTCTTTAGGTTTGTTTTGTTTGATATAATTTATTTTAGACTGTTAAGTCTTGGAATGTTTTCCTTTCTCCTTCAATTATGACAGACAGTTTTGAGATATATATATTACTCTAGGCTAGCTATATAATCCTTTAGAACTTCAAACACACTGTTCTAGGTTCTTTTGGCTTTCGAAGTTTCCATTGAAAAATTAACTGTTATTCTAATCAGTTTTTCTTTATATGTGACTTGCATTTTTATCTCTTGCTATTTTTAAAACAATTTATTTTTATGTATACTTAGTGCTATGATATTCTCTTGGGACTTCTTTTTTGGTCTTGTTTATTTTTGTTCTGTGTGCTTCTTATATCTTTATGAGTGTGTGTTTTCTTTGGGAAAGTTTTCTTCATGATCTTGTTGAATATCTAGTCTATGCCATTGACTTGCTATTCTTCTCCCTCATCTACGCCTATAATTCTAATGTTTGATTTTTGCGTGGGGTCCCACATTTCCTGTATGTTCTTTTTTTGTGTTTTCATTTTTTTCATATTCCTTGCTTATTTTGTCTAGATTCCATACTTCATATTTAGTCCTGCTATCCTTTCTACTGTTTAATTCACTTTAAAAAGCTTTCCTGTTTTCTGTTGAGTTATTACGTTATTCAATTTCATTTTCACCTTGGGTCCTCTTCAATGTTTCTACCTCCTTAATGAAACCCCTTCTCAAGTCCAGGATTGTCTTCATCATTTCCACTAGCCTTATGTTGTGTTTTCTTGGGTAAAACTCAGGTATTTAATCTCCTTAAATTCTTTCTCCTTAATTTTACCAACCTGTGTTTTTATATTATCTTTAAAATCCTTGAATTCTTTGGTGAAATTTATGATTTTTTTTTAATTCTGTGCCCTGGAGTTCAGGAAATTCTCATTGTAAAATATTTCTGCCATGTTGGTAGGCACTGAAGAGGATACTGTCATGATCTTTCATTTTGTTGGTAATTTTTAAGTGAGATCTGAGTACATGGAATTCTTTATTTAGTTGTAAATTTTATATAAAAATGGCAAGTTGGAGCAGAGGAGAGAATGTATAAGCATATTGTACCTTGAGTTTGGAAGTGGCTTGGGCAGTGTAAAGTCATAGGCACAGGAAGGAGTGTATTACTGTATAAGATGTGCTTCCTGGTCCAAACCTGGAGAGCTATGACAGATCTGGTTACATAGAAACATCTGGGAGTGGTGTGCGAGGGTCCTGTGTTTTTGGTGGTAGATACTTAAGGTACCTACTACCTTAAGTTCTAGGAAGAACTGGAACGAGGGGGAAACATAACCATTCTTGTAATTTATAACTATAAGAGATTAAATGGCAAAGTTCTCCTTTCTATTATACATCTATTTCTGCTAGTTTCTATGAGAGCAAATCAAAAACCAGTTGGCAAGAAAGTTTACATGCTGTGACTTAATCAATCTACCCCAAGATCCAGCTATATCACTCTTATACACACAAAGAACACTACATCCTACCACAAAGACACTTGTTCAACCATTCTTTGCTACTTTGTTCATAATATGCAAAAATTAGAAATAACCTAAATGCCCCTCAACAACAACAACAAAAAGGATAAAGAAAATGTGGTCCATTTACACAATGGAGTATTATTTAGCTTTTAAAATGACATCATGAAATTTGCAGATAAATACTTGGAACTAGAATAAGTCATCTTGAGTGAAGTATACCAGACTTGAAAGACAATGTGGTATGCATTCTCTTATATGTATATGTTAGCAGTTAAGTCAATAATAACAAAGCTATAATCCATAAGAACCACAGCGGTTCTAGAAGACTAGAAATAAGTGATAGATCTTGTTAGGAAAGGGAAATAGAATGTATAGTTATGAGTAAATGGCGGGGTAACTAGAATGTAGACATCTAAAATTAAGGGCTCCTTGAGGGGTAGTATGGAAACACAATAGAGTAAAAGCTCCCTAAAATATATACATATATGAAGGCAATCTAAATAAAATCACCAAATAATGGGGGAGACAGAGTCCCAACTAGCTATCTCTTGACAGCAAATAAAGCCTCCAGTACTGGAATTGGGTTGAGTTGTTTGTCACAGAGTTCCCATGGGAATCCCCAAACCACTCAGGCTGTTGTCAAGACTATAGGTTGCTCCCGCAAACTGACAGCTAGGCCCCATTGCTGAAGAGATCACCTACATTAAAAATGGTGAAATCCAGCTGGTGCCTATCTAGAACTCTCACCACTACATTCTAGTGTCTTTGATACAGGGATGCATTCTGCAAATGACCAAAGAAGAAACATAAACACCAGTGCAGACACAAATCATTTAACTAAAATTTTAAAATGAAAAAATAAGTAAAATGAAATTGAATTTAAAAAAAATTCAAGAAGAGGCTGCCCTGTCTTGGACCAGGTGGAAAAAGCCAGCCAGGCAGCCCTGCCTCATGACATGGGTGGTGTGCACCACTAAGATGTACAAATATGGGATGGAGAGATGGGAAAGTTGTGCTGCAGAGAGAGGTGGGACAGGAGATTGTAACATGAGGTCCTGCTTTTTAGGGGTTTCTGTCCTGCCCAGTTCCCACAGTCAGTAAATCCCAAAGAAAATCACACAGAGAGTCTATATTAATGATAAACTGATTGGCCCGTTAGCTCAGGCTTCGTATTACTCTTATAACTTATATTAACCCATTATTCTTATCTATGTTAGACACATGGTTCAGTATCTTTTTCAGTGGGGCAGGTCACATCCTGCTTCTTCAGTGATCTGGTCAGAACTGCAGAGGAATGGGCTTCCTCCTTCCCAGTATTCTCCTGTTCTCATTGTCCCACCTATACTTCCTGCCTGGCCAATCAGCATTTATTTAAAACATGATTGACAGAATACAGACAATTCTCCCGCACCAGGAGATGAGGCAGAACTGACAAGATGTGAGAAAGGCCTGAGATTGACATATTGTCATTGCCTGATAGGGTCAGCAAGGTGGTGTATAGCAGCACCTAAACAGACCATGGGATCGCCCTGACTATGGGCCATGTCAGAGGTTCAAGGTGAGGAATGGTTCACTTTCTGGATTGGACCTCCTCAAATGAACACCATGGGCCTTGATGCCACCAGAGGTCATGTTAGTGTCTGTGGTCCCAGGCTGTGAGGAAGCACGAGATCTATTGGATGTACACTGCCTGTACTGCCAACTGAAACCTTGGTGATGGCCTCAGGCTTTGCTGCGTGGGGGACCATGTGAATGTGAGTGACCTGAGACTATGTTAAAGCCCAAGGGCCACACTGCAGGCCAGGGTCCATGTTGAAGTATGTAGCCTGTACAGCTGCTTGGGGTTGTGTTGATGTCCCTAGTTGGTGCTGCAGCTGGGAGCATTGTGTGTCCATCGACCTGATGTGTGTGGCTGGGGGGTTGAGTTGATGGCTGTGTCTATCAGACAAATAATACTTAATGTACTTTATTCCTTAAACAGGAATCTTAGCTAGTAAAGTACTAGAGTGTGAAGATTTTTAGACTTGTGTTTAAAATAATCATAATTTCGAGAATCCCTGGGAATTGCTGATTTATCACCTCTGAATATCATCTAAAAACACCGAGAAACTGTTAATTTTTAAATTCTATGTTATAATTCTAAATTGTATCATTATTTATGCATGAATGTATTTTGTTTATACTCTTTCTTTAAAAGATGGTGAATAGTCCATGGGTGCAATAGTATGCAATACGCGACATTGCACTGAAATTGATTTTTCCAGTTTTTAAATAAATTTATTTCTTTGTGGATCTAAAGGCAGACATAATGATTGTCTTCATAAACACACCGTCACCTCTACCCACGGCAAGAACGCTGTCAGTACTGCAGTGTCTGTGGCCTTTGTTCCAGATCATGTTGCTCGTTTTCCGTATGCCATTATTCATTCATCTTTGTTAGCCCCTCTGCAACTTACACCAATAGAATCGTCCTTGGATTCTTCATCTCAAGCATAAATTGAAAGGCAGCAACTTTGGCAACAGCCTATTTTCATGTTTCAAAGCAGTCATTTTCAGCAAACTGTGTCAGAAGCCAATACATCTGCATTTGATAATCTAAATACAATGACAAACGAAGACGATAAAATGTTCACTCTGAAAGTACACATAAGTGCATTATGTAGGAAGAAAACAAACGGTGAAGGTGTTTTTCTGCTTTCAGGAAATAAAATATTAGAATAACACTTTGACTCTTTCTGGATTGCGAGGAAACAAAGCTCGTTTACACTTTCACTCTTCCGAGAAAGGGAAAGTCGTGGGGTTGGATTCTCCTGAGATAATTAACTGAGGAGAGGAAACAGCTTATGTGTTGTTTTTATTGTGTGTGTATCAATGTTTGGCCTCTCTGCGTGTACGGCTGCGCTCCACAGGCTTGTCTGCTGCCCACAGAGGGAAGAAAAGGCCATCAGATGCAATAGGAGTTAGAGGAGGCTGTGAGATACTCTGTGGAAACTGGATTCCAAGCTTTGTCCTGTGAAAGAGCAGCCAGGACTCTTAGTCAGTGAGCAATCTCTCTGCCCCAGGAAATGCGTTCTTAGAAACTTGCTGCGTTAGAATCAATGGCACATGCTGTGTTCCTCACACCAAGTGCAGCGATTTATTTTTTTTTATTTTTTTTTTTATTTTTTATTTTTATTGGAGAAAAAAGAAATTTCAGCCTCCTCCCCGCCTCCCATTTCCCTCCCACTCCTCCCTCTCCTCCTCCCCTCCCCCCACTCCTCCCCCTCCCTCTCCAGCCTGAAGAGCAGTCAGGGTTCCCTGCCCTGTGGAAAGTCCAAAGTCCTCCCCCCTCATCCTGGTCTAGGAAGGTGAACATCCAAACTGGGTAGGCTCCCACAGAGCCAGAACATGAAGCAGGATCAAAACCCGGTGCCATGTTCCTTGGCTTCTCAGCAGCCCTCATTGTCCGCCAGATTTAGAGAGTCCGGTTTTATCCCATGCTTTTTCATTCACAGTCCAGCTGGCCTTGGTGAGCTCCCAAAGAATCAGCCCCACTGTCTCCACGGGTGGGCGCACCCCTTGTGGTCCTGACTTCTTTGCTCATATTCTCTCTCCTTCTGCTCCTCATTGGGACATTGGGAGCTCAGTCCAGTGTTCCAGTGTGGGTCTCTGTCTCTATCTCCATCCATCGCCAGATGAAATTTCTATGGTGATATGCAAGATATTCATCAGTATGGCTATAGGATAGGGTCATTTCAGGTTCCCTATCCTTAGCTGCCCCAGGAACTAACTGGGGACATCGCCCTGGGCACCTGGGAGCCCCTCTAGATCCAAGTCTCTTGCCAACCCTAAGATGGCGCCCTTAATTAAGATGTGTGCTTCTCTGTTCCCCTAACCAACCTTCCTTTATCCCAATCATCCTGTTTCCCCAAGTTCCCCCCCACCCTCCCCTTCTCACATTTCTCTCCCCTTCTCCCCTTACCCCCCCTCCCACCTCATCCCCAAGATCCCCGTTTTTTGCTCGGCAATCTAGTCTACTTCCCATAGCCAGGAGGCATTACCATCCCTGACTTTAAACTCTACTATAGAGCTACAGTAATGAAAACAGTGTGGTATTGGCATAAAAATAGAGAAGTTGACCAATGGAATCGTGTAGAAGACCCGGATCTTAACCCACAAACCTATGAACACCTCATTTTCGATAAAGGTGCTAAAAGTATACAATGGAAGAAAGAAAGCATCTTCAACAAATGGTGCTGGCACAACTGGATGTCAACCTGTAGAAGAATGAAAATAGACCCATACCTATCACCATGCACAAAACTCAAGTCCAAATGGATCAAAGACCTCAATATCAATCTGAACACACTGAACCTGATAGAAGAGAAAGTGGGAAGTACACTACAACAGATGGGCACAGGCGACCGCTTCCTAGGTATAACCCCAGCAGCTCAGTCATTAAGGGCAACATTGAATAAATGGGACCTACTGAAACTGAGAAGCTTCTGTAAAGCAAAAGACAATGTCACTAAGACAAAAAGTGCAGCGATTTAAATGAGAAATGTCCCCCAGAGACTCAAGTATTTAAACACTCAGTTCCTGGTTGATGGTGCCTTTTGGGGAAGGTTATGGAACCGATAGGAGGTACATTTCTGAAGGGACTAGATTTTAGCCTCTTTCCACATCCAGTTCACTCTCTCTGCTTTTTCTGGGGGTTGAGGGTGTGATCTCCCAGATTCCTGCTGTGGCACCTAGTGACATATCTCTTTTACTATTGTGGACTTTACATTTAGAACCATAAGTCTCAATAAAGGTTTTCTAAGTTGCTTTTGCTCATGGCCTTTTTATCACAGCAAAAAGAGTAACTAATCCAACAAGATACATCAGCCTGAACTCTGGGTTGTGAGATTGGGACTGCAATGTGATTTTAGGAACCCTGGGCGTGCTGGAAACATAAACCAAAGTGTCTAAGACAAGACCTGTGCTCATGGTCTACATGGAATTTCCTAGAAAGATTGGAGATGGGGGAGGAGAGATAACTGTGCTTTTCCAACTGACTTTTCTAGAATCTGTTGACAATAAATAACAAGACCAGCTCAAGAACAACAGATACAATTTAATAATTAAAAAGGGGGGGGAACTCACACTACAAGAGTGGAAGGTCCGGAAATCCAAAATGGTCCTGCAAGCGCCGCGTAGAGAGAGCGCTCACCTATCTACCCCCGTTTTTTAACCCTGGCTCCAGGCAGCCACACCCTAGCCAGATGTGATTGGCTGAACTTCCCCATCAAGAATCCAGCACCAGCTGGGCAGTGGTGGCGCACGCCTTTAATCCCAGCACTCGGGAGGCAGAGGCAGGTGGATCTCTGTGAGTTCGAGACCAGCTTGGTCTAAAAGAGCTAGTTCCAGGACAGGCTCCAAAACCACAGAGAAACCCTGTCTCGAAAAACAAAAACAAAAAAAAAGAATCCAGCACCAGTTTGCCTGTTTTCCATTTCTACAATGACAAAGCATGGAGATCAGTTGAAAATCCTCCCTGTGCAAACAGATATCATAAACCAAGTTTGAGGTTCTGAGTGTGCAACGACAAAGTCTCAAGACCCCTTAAACCCTCACTGTGGAGAAAGGCCATCTTCAGTCTCTGCACATTCATCAGGCTAATATATGCAATGGTTTTCTTTTATCCTTCATGCCCAAGGTAGAAGCTATGAGACTTTGTACTCTTTTCTCTTTAACTGAACAAGCTACCTATGTCCTGCCTGGGCTATACTGCTTATTTACAAAACAGACTATTTTTCAGGTGTTAATCCTCCAGAATTTGATGGTAATATCCTATTGACAGAGGCCATAGAATGTAGAGTCATGGAACATGGAGCAATATTCATCCCTACTGGCTAGCTTTCATAGCATCAGAGAAGCAATGGCTATGAAGAGACAGATCTTCACTAAGCTTCCTTTTGCTCCCACCTCAGGCATTCTGAAGTCAACATTTCCAAAGTTCTCTTGAACGTTTGAGGCATCTTGGTGTATGTGTCCAGAGGAACATAGGTGGAAGTAACTGATGCCCCTGACTCAATATGCAGACTCCTCTTTCTCATCTGTTACTACATATTAGCTCATGGTGATCACTAAGCCTTCAGATAAGGGTGAAAGCAGTAGATCCAATTTTTAACCTCATTCTTGGGAAGACTGTACAAGCCATTGCTAGAAAATGCACTGTGACCTTAAGGTATAGAAAGACCTTTTGTCAATTTGACACAATCTAGAGTCATCAGAGAGGAGGGAACCTCAATTGGGAAATGCTTCCATAAGAGTAAGCTGTCAGAAAGCTTGTAAGAGCATTTTCTTAATTCGTTATTGATGTTGGAGGATCCAACCCATCGTGGGTTTTGCCACTCCTGGGCTGGTGGTACTGGGTTCTATAAAAAAGCAGGCTAAGCAAGATTGTGGAGCAAGCCAGTAAGCAGTGCCCCTCCATGGACTCTGCATCAGCTCCTGCCTCCAGGTCCAGGTTCCTGGGTTTGAGTTCCTTTCTGGACTTCCTCAATAAAGAATAGTAATGTGGAAGTGTAAGCCAAATAAACCCTTTCCTCCTCAAGTTGGTTTTGGTCACGGTGTTTCACCATAGCAATAATAACCCTAAGACAAAGACCATAACATTTTCTTTTCTCCCCTCTGCTTCTCATCCCTGCCTAACTATTGACACCAGAATAAGAAAGGTACCTTCTATAAGCCAGAAAGATGGCTTTCACAAAAATCATGGTATCTTGAACTTAGACTTTCAGCTTTTAGAACTTTTTTAAAAACATATGTGCTTCTGTTTAAGCCAAACATCCTGTTGTATTGTTTTGGCAGCCTAGGTGATTCATGGACCCCCCACCCTCACCTACCTCTACTTTCCTGTAAACTAAACTACTGTAGATTAAAATTCACATGATGAAAAAGAAGCCTCTATTTCTGTTAAACTTTATCTTTAGCTGGTGCTTACATTTGTAAAAAAAGCAGGCAGTGCTAATCAAGTTGTGGAATGTCTACTCTTGATTTGTATTTCCTAGAATTTTTTAAGACGCTATTTGCTTTTAAAGTAAGGAATGAGATGTATTCTTGGTAAAGGAACAACCTGACCCAAAAAGCAAAGGCCCAGAAGATTATCACAAATTTTGGACTTTTGAATCATATTCTCTCTCTCTCTCCCCCTCCCCCATATATGAAGTGTATACACAATAAGCAGTGCCTATAGAGGCCAGAAGAGGGAGTTGGAGCAGAGTCCCTGAAACTGGATTACAGACAGTTGTGAGCTGCCAGATGTGGATGCTAGGAACTGAACCTGGGTCCACTGGGAGAACAGCAAGTGCCCTTAACCACTAAGCCATCTCTCCAGCCCCGAATTTTCTAGATTTTATTGTGCAAAAGGTTACAGCTATATACACAAAATAAGCTAATGCCTCATGAGCAATGTGTACCAAATGGCAATGTGCTAATGCCCCTTAGATATTTTTAAACCAGCTAATATGTTCAAAAACTTTATGAATTATTATAACTCCATCATCATGCCTTTTATTTATTAAAAATATTTTTCAGACAATATATTCTGCTCATGAGTTCCCTTCCACCATCTTCTCCCACAGCCTCCCCATCTCTGTATCCATCCAACTCCATGCCATATTCCTCTCTCTCTTTAGGAAACAAACAGACAAATAAAATAATAAACAAACAGACTAGAAATTTAAAAAATAAAAAGCATAAGAAGCACATATACACAGAGACACACATACACACAAGCAAAAAAATGGAAAACATAATATACAACCAAAAGACTGGTAAAGTTAAAAAAATAAAAGCCAAACCAAGCAATAAGAGACAAAAAGCCAGGTGATGGTGGCTCATGCCTTTAATCCCAGCACTTGGGAGGCAGAGACAGGTGGATCTCTGTGAGTTCAAGGCCAGCCTGGTCTACAAGAGCTAGTTCCAAGACAGCCAGGGCTGTTGTTACACAGAGGTTACACAGAGAAACCCTGTATCAAAAAACCAAGAGAGATAGAGAGGGGGGGAGAAAAAGAAAGAGACAGAGAGAGAAAGTCTCCAAAACCACAACTGAGTTCATTAGGTCTTGGCCTGTGGTTTATAGACCCAATAGGAATCCATTGAAGAAAACTATTTTTTCCTTTGCAAATGGTTTTTGATTGGAGATATGTTCTTGGTTAGGGATGGGAGCCCATGCCCACTTTCCCCTTTTGGTGTTGGAAACCCATCTGACTTGGACTTGGGCAGACATTATGCATGCTGTCACAGTGTCTAGCAGCTCATATGTGCAACAGTCCTGTGGTGTCTGGAAGACACTTTTTTTGTCATGTTTTGTTTTTATTTTGTTTGTTTGTTTGTTTTTGAATCATCTGGCCCCTCGACTCTTATGGTATTCTCACCTCCTTTTCTGCATAGCTCCCAGACCCCTAACAGGAGGAGTTTAGTGAAGACATCCCATGGAGGGCTAAGTGTCCCAAAGTCTCTCTCTCTCTACACATTGTCCACTTGTGGGTTTCTGGCTCAGTCTTCATCTACAGTAAGAAGAAGCCTCCTTGATGATGACAGAACAAGACACTGACCAATGAGTATAATAGCAGAGTGTCGTTAGGAGTCATTTTATTATTACAGATGCTCTTTTTAAAATTTGAGCTATAAGACTTTAATATTTAGTGTTGGGAAAGTTGGTAAGATAAACAACAACCATGAGATATATCAGGAACTGTCTGTCATGCTACAATCAAGGTCTCAAAGGTGGTTTGACATAACCATAGCCTATTCCTTGAATCATAGTAGGACCTGGAGTGGGGATGAAGGAGCTGCCCAGAAAATGCTGATGTTGTCAGGCTGGTAGATTAAATAATTGCAAATGGGCTATGATCCTGAATCTACTTTCTCAATTCTTTGATGATTTTTACTCCAGTACTTGCACATTTTCTACACTAAGCACACTTTACTTTATACAAAGCTTATAAATCCCAGAAATAAGTAAAGAAAAAAGATTGGAAATGTTGAATCTCATGAAAGGATTCAGTGCCTAACACAATTACAAATAACAAAATTCATAAATGCTAGTATTTCAATTGTCATGGTAAAATATGTATCTGCATAATACCTGTGATACAATGAGAGCTATTGGAATGGTGTATTTTAATGAAAATAGATTTTAAAAAAGAAATATCTACTACAAGCAATCACAAGAAATGGATAAATGGGGAAAAAAAGCACAAGAATATTCAGCAGAGGTTTTGAGCCAAAGTAATTATATTTTAGGCAAATACGTGGTTCATAATTTCGGTCCTTTATTATACAAAAGTGTCAGTTCAATTTACAAAGCAAAGAAATATTTGACACGGTTATCAAATTATATCCACTGTTCTGTGAACATACTAAAAGATGCAGTATCTTGAAAGAGTCTGTTCAAATTACCTCCGAGAACGTTCTTAGATCTTCACTGGTAAATTATAGTTAAGCAAGGAAGGAACAGAAAAATAAAACTAAATACTTACAAAATCTACAAAATGATAGAAATTCATGCATATCCTTTATTAATAACTCTGAATAAAAAGTGATCTCCATTCTCCAAACAAAAGACAGTCTAGACGCAGTGATAGGAAGCATATTCTTGTTTGCTCCACTAAGCACAGCTCACAATGAAAGCAAGATAGTGTTTTAGGATGAAAGGAAGGAAAAGGCACTACAAGGAAATGGAGCTAGGAAACATGTAGACGTCACTATTCTAGAAAAGAGCAGCATACACTAACGTTGGATTAAAAAATAGGATCTATCTTTTTCCTCCAAGAAATACACCTATCAAGAACAGACACTGCCTGAGGATAAAAGGATAGAAAAAGATATTCTAATCAAAATGAACTGAGAAATAAGCAAGCATTCTAATATCTCACAAAATCGTCTTCAAACCAAAACTAATCAGAAGAGATAGGGAAGAACACTATGTATCCATTAAAGGAAACACTCACCAAGAGGATATTACATTTCTAAACTTTTTTTTTTACAAAACACAGGGGTACCCAATTTTATAAGAGAAAGGATATTTAATCTAAAATCAAAGACTCCAGTACAGTGTTAGTGGTGACTTCAATACCCTACTCCTACCCACAGACAGATCATGAAGACAAAAACTAAACTGGAATTAAATAACATCCATAGAACATTGCATCCAAACACTAAAGAATAAATTTTCATCTCAGAGAGCTTGTATTTGACAAGGGAATAAAGCCGATTGCCAACAATCAGAAACAACATGAACTATACAAACTCACAAAAGTATAAAACACACTACTGAATGGAAAAAGTAGAGAATATGGAAATCAAGAAGAAAATTTAAAATTATACTTGAATTGAATGAAAATGAAAACACAACATACTCAAATATAAGGGGTTCAATGAAGGAGGTCCTAAGAGGAACATTCATAGCTCTAAGTGACTACATCAAAAAACGAAGAGATCTCATTTTTATACACATGAATGCTTTGGATACACAAGAACAAACACATCCAGAAAAAAGTATGCAGAAATAAATAACCAAACTGACAATATCTAAATTGAGTATCAGTTCTTTATTTTACTCTTACTGATTATCAAAAGCCATGTGTTCTGGAGAGACAAAATTTTTCTTAGCTGATCACAGTGTCTGTTAGAGCAAGTATAAGGGACTCTTGGGTATTAAGTACACTACAACCCCCAAAAGTGAGCATGAACTTTCAGAAACAGGGTTACCTTTCATTTGTGTTTATGGGAGAAATGGCTATGTCAATGTCTGCTACTTTCTAATACTTTGAAGAAACAAGTCATGAGTTCCTGCTGTGACTACTCAAAAACATCTAGATCATTCATTACTCCATGTTATAAAGGTTGGTGTGGATTTTACATTTGTAATGATCTGAATAAGAATAGCCCCTGTAAGTTCATATATTTAAATGCTTAGTCATCAGGGAGTGGAACTGTTTGGGAAGGATTAGAAAGATTAGGATGTATAACCTTGTTGGAATAGTTGTGGCCTTGTTGGAGGAAGTGTGTCACTGGGAATGGGCTTTGAGGTTTAAAAACTCCACACCAGGTTCAGTCTTTCACTCAGCCTACTGATCAGAATGTAACAGTTACTTCTCTAGCACTATGCCTGACTACCACCATCCTCCCTGATGCCATGATCTCTGCCATGATGACAATGGATTAAATCTCTGAAGTTGTAAGCAAGTCTCAAGTTAATGCTTTCCTTTATAAGAGTTGCTGTATTCATGGTGTCTCTTCACAACAACAGAACAACCAAGCAAACATTCATGAAATGTTTGTCATGCAAGAATTAAGTCAAGGATTCCTTAAGACAGTCTAGAGAAATGTGAGGACTGTATTGATTACTCTACAATTAATAGACAAGTAATAGAAACTTCACCAAGTCCTGTTGCTACTCTCTCTGATGCTTAAACCAGCCCTAGAATAGTGAGGACCATTTTGAAATAATCATGGAAATAATTTATCTAGCACATCAAATCTAGTTTTCCTCAAATTTAATGAAGATTTTTAAGACCCAAGTTACATATTTTCCTAAGCAAATATATGAAAGCCAAGGTGAAGGGAGGGTTCGGAGACAGTGAAGAACATGGGGTACTTCCATGCAAATACCACACTCTTACCCAGACTCAAGCAATAACCATAAGGGCTAATTTCAGCTCTGCTTAGAAGTAATAGCAATGCAAAATTAGTTCATTAGTTTACTTTAACATCAGTTTAATCATTTGCAAAACATTTAAATCAACTCTATAATTCTTTGTATAATATAATAATAAAAACCATCCTAAAATGCTAGTATATTTGTAAGGAACTATATAAGTATAAATTTCTATTATGGTAGATTATAGGCTATAATTCCATCACTCATCTCTCTTATTTTCTTCTTTACCAAGAAGCTTTAATGAATTATACTTCTCTCTTATTTATGAATGCATTGAAATTCAAGATACATCTTGGAAACTGGTTCACAAATTTGGTTGTGCCATAATACATTTGGGGGGAGCTGGTTCAGTGCTTACCTAGCATGAAAAAGGCCCTGGGTCTGACATTCAGCACAGCAAAAGTAACTAGTAAGTAAGTAAATAAATAAATACTAATGAGAATTAAATGATGTTTAGAAAACTGTTCTTAAAAAGAGACAGAGAGTTGATTACAGAATTGGACTATATTCAAGTAAGACTATTAACAAATGCTTCTTGGCCAACAGAACAAGTAATCTGAAGACATATATCACTTATCTAATGTACACTAGAGCCTTAAAGCTATAATGAGTTATTCCATTTACAAAATCTATATTTTTAAACTTGCACACATGTGTATTATTATCCAGGGAAGCCATTTTTGTCTCCACAAGGATATTAACAGGTTGTTAGGTAAGTTTTCATGAGCAACATTCATGGTATGGTAGTCATGAGTTTTGACCAGATGGACTTCGGCAACTGCCATCCATGCCCAGTAAGTCCTCTTAGCTAAGCAGGCCAAGTACTCATTTTCTTTTCCATCTTCTTTCTAAAGTGTGGAGGCCCAAAAAATGTGAGCCTTTTTCCAACTTGTCTGAAGGTCAGAGAGTTTCAGGTTGCTCAAAGTTGTTAACAACAAGTATGACTATATACCCTGACCTAGGGTGTGGTTACTTTGGGTTTTGACATTAAGGTGATGCATACAGGTAGAACAACTCCACCTTGACTAAAGGTCAGAGAATTCAAACATATTTCTGTTCCTTCTTTTGAATTAAGAGGTTTGATCTAGGGAGTGCCTGCCTTCAGGACACTTGGTCCAGGCTGGGTTCATTGCCTAAACAACAGAATGCTTTTCTCAAGAATTAATGACTTGATGCCTCAAGTATTGGGGAAAGTAACTGTTCTAGCTGCCCTTTGTATCATGTTAAAGCAGTCTTTTATCTTCTTCCCCCATTTTGTATTGGGGTATTAAAGTATATGAAAAATTCATTATTCACTGGAACTCCCTTCCAGTATTAGCCTATGTTTCTGTTTTATTATTTTCACTCACATCTTCATTCTCTTTATTTATTTTTCTAATCCCTATGTCCCTATCATGGTAAGTGGTATCTGACACTAGCAGTAGATGAGAAAAAGTTTCTACATTGTCACTTACTTCGAGCAAAACATTTTCCCCTGAAAGATCACAGTGTACTGTTATATTTAGAAACAAACACAGAAACACAGAATTTTCTCAAGAATCATGTAATTTGCAATGAGCAAGAACAAGCTATTTTACAGATTAGGTTTTAAAATGTTTCTAAATAATAAGCATGATGATTTAGTGATTAAGACCACTTGCTCTTCTTCCAGAGGACACAGGGCCCCAATCCCAGCACTGACATTGGATTTCACAACCATCTATAACTCTAGTTCCAGGATACCCTCTGCCTTCTTCTTGACTCTGAAGACCCTGTATGCATGCGGTGCATGAATACACAGGCAAAACACTATGTGCATGAAGCAAAATAATCTTTTATTAATTTTTCTGAACTGACATCACATTCAAGGACAGTTATGAGTACAAGAGTATACTTTGAAATAATGCCTTACACATGTGTAACACTATTTTTCAAAGTACTTTCAGGAACATTATTACACATAAAAAAACCTCATAAAGTGTGTATTTTCACATTCAAAATTTATTTGCCAGTGAAAATGAAAACTCTATAGCTTCATAGTGTGTATTCTAACTATAAAAGTTCAACAAGATGCATATAGACTAGGAGTCTGTTTAATCTTGGTCTGTGATGCTTTTTTTTCCAATTTCTATAATAGAGTTAACTAATTAAAAAACATCATTTTATAAATTAAGAGACATAGATGCTCCATAAATAGGTATTATTGGTGGCATATTCCTAAAAGCTGAATCTTGCATTTAGATATCATACAAATATGCAAAGCTAAGTAATGCAAAAGGTACAGTGTGGTCACCCAGCTTTTCCCCATTGTCGTCACCCAGGTGAGCTCTCCAGCATGGCCTCAGCTAGTCCACCTAATACAACCTGCAGCAAGGAGCTGGGCCACTGCTCTTACCCAGGTCCTCAGGTCTGACTCACCCACACTCACACCACCAGGGCCAGCTCCACTGTCTTCCCCAGGTGAGGTGCAGGACCCTATCTCCTGATTGCTCTAGGGGGACTATGAGGGGCGAAAAGGTCAGCTCTCTTTCTCTCATGCCCTCAGGTCTGGCTCGCCTATGCTACAACCAATAGAGTCAGCTCTAGTGTTCTGCCCAGGTGCTGTGAAGACTCACTTCCCCACGTGCTTCAGCCAGCTCTCATGATCCTGGGGCAAGTCCTGTCACCTGCTCCAACTAGCAAGGGGTGGAGTGGGGGGCATCTTTCCTTCACCCATGCCACCACATGGCAGAAAATGGGGGTAGAGTCATTTCTGTTGCTCTCATGGCCCTCAGGGCCAGCTCACCCCAACAACAGGGGCAGCTCTAGTGTGCTGTCCAGGTAAGGTGCATGCCCATGGTGAGGTCTGGGGTCATCTCTCCTGATTGTGGGGGCTAGCTCTCCAGTAGTGACCAGCAAGGGAAAAGGGCCAGCTATCCCAGGGCCAGTGAGAAGCAGGGCCAGCTCAGGACCACCCTTGGACTTCAACTCTTGTGGTTCCTATGACCTCTTCCTCCCCATGGCAACACGGGCCATGGGCATCAATGTCTACTTCAGGCACAGCAGCAATACAGACCTAGAAATGGATGGACCTTAGCAACAGCTTGGTCCCAGGCATCGCCATGGCCTGGTGGCAGCACAGACAACCCAGTTCAGTATGGCCCTAGTGGCAGCATGGCCCTTGGACACAGACATGGTCTCAGGTGGCAAACCAAACCCTGGGCATCGGTATGGCCCTCAGACACTAACATGACCCAAGGTGTCAACCCAGACCCATGGCATTGGCATGGCCTTCAACGGTATCAGGAACTATGGACATCAACACAGATCCTGGTTATGATAGAGCCACAATCACAGACATGGTTCTGAGCAATAGCCCTGGCTCAGATGATACCATGGCTCTGAGTGGCAGTGCTGGCCGCTCAAATAGGCCCTGGTAGCAACACAGCCCTCAGACACCCACATAGTCCAAGGTTGTGGCCTAGACCCAGGCATCTGTACAGGCTTTGGTGGCAATATGGGCTACCAGACCTCAGCACACACCCTGGCTGTGATAGAACCACGGACGCAGACTTGGTTTGCAGCAGCAGCCCGGGCCTGGATGCCATCATATCTCCAGGTGGCAGTGAAGGCCCCTCAGATCGGCATGGCCTCCATGACAGCATGACTCTCAGACACCGATAAAGTCCCAGGTGGTGGCTCAGACTACAGGCCTCTGCACGGCCCTGAGTGGTGACAGGAGTCATGGACATCAAATCAGGCTCCCCTGGGCTGCTTCAGGGCCTTGGAACAAGACTGGCTTTTGGCTATAGCCCAGGCCCAGACATCACCTGGACCCAGGTAGCAAGTAGGCCCTTCACATTAGCATGTTCCCCACCATCCTCACCGCTTCAGATCCACCTCTCTCCCCAGCCCAGCGACTGCTCCTCTCTGTCTCTTCCACCTCCGCACCCTGGACTCACTCACCAGAAAGACTCTGGTGCCTGGCGTGCTTGGTTGAGTCCTGGCTCCACCAGTCTCACAGTGCAGAGCTGTTGCAGATGCTCCTGAAAACAAGCAGCAGGTGAAACGAGTCTCTGGAAGACAGAGTCTGTGCAATTGTTGCAAATGTCGCCCTTTGTCACGGAAACTTTAGAACGCTGGAGCTTGGCCTTCACTGATTTATAATTTCTAGGGATGGCTCTGTTTTTGCAGAATTCTGAAGAAAAAAAATGTGGAAACAGCTCTGATTCTTAAAAGCCTCATCTTAAATTCAGTTTCTATTCCTCGCGAACAGGATAAAAATCCCACTAATCTACTTTCTCATGCTATAAGTATATTTGAAGTCAGCGTGATAGCTTACCCGGTTTCCATCATGTCTTCATATTACTTCATCTTTAATCTTCTGGAACTATTCAAATGCATTTCTGCACTGCAGGACTCCTATCTCGCTCATCCGCATTATTTGTAACCTCCACCGTTCCAAACAACTCACTATTGTAAACAGGTAGATTTGCATCAGGCTCTTCCTTCCTAGATTCTAGCACTACAGTTTCCTTCCCAATTCACTGTTAGCATATGAATACTGATAGTTATTAATATATTAGTATTAATATATTAAGATATATATATTGATATATCTTACACATCATAGTAGTTATCATATAAAAATTACTAATGTGTCAGAAATGAGTTATAGATAATTATTCACAAACACAGAGGTCACCTTCACGGGCTATGACTTCCATTTTTCCTTCTTTTCTTTCATATTTTTCTCTTTTCTTTCATATTTTTCTCTTTTCTTTCATATTTTTCTCTCTCCTTCCATCTTTCATCACCGCGCTCTCCTTTCTTCCTTCCTTCCTATGTTCCCTGTGTCTGCTGTTCTTCACCCATGAGCAGGGCATGCCTAGCCAGATGACACCTAAAGAAACAATAGCAATGACTTTTGGTACTTTGTTTCTTATTCGAATTAACTCAGAAAATAAAAATTAATAATTCATGTAAATGAAGTAAGCCAACACTGACATCTAGTGTGTAACGAAGAAATGGCTTACTGTACAAACTACTGGATGATTCCAGGACGTTTTGTGGCTTTAATGTAGGACTATCCATCTCAAACTGAAAATCTTCTAAGTTATAATTACCAGTGTGGGAACTAAGATATATAAAACCTCCTGAATGGACATGATTTATTTATATTAGTTCCATGTACAAGTGAGTAGAAAGAAGAAATTACTGATCATGAAACATCCGCATTCAAACAGTATTTTTTTTCCCAATTGGAACACTTTTTAAGCAACTGTAAACCCAGAGGGTTGATAAATGACATGGCTGCTCTGACTCCGTATGAATAGATTTACAAACAGCTTTGTAGATTTCTCTGAGCCCATTTCTCAGAAGTAGATGTGTATTATTGCCTATTGCTCCCCAAGTTCCATTTCTTCTTATTTCAGACACAAGGTACCTAGGTAACCCTTAAAAAGATTTGTGATCAGTGGGATGGCTCAGCAAATAAAATTACCCACAGCATAGCTGATGATATGAATTCTACGTCCTGGACTCACATGGAGGAAAAAGAGAACTAACTGCCACAAACTGCTCTGTGATCTCCACCAGGCACCATAATAAGTTTTTGTTCTTGTTTCTCTAAATTTTCAGTTGCATTATTAAGTCATTCATTTCTGATTTTTTAATTTTTTTAATGTAGAAACCTAGAGGTAACCTTTTTCCATATATGTCTGCTTTCAATGTATCCTAAGGGTTTGGTTGTGTTGTGTTTCCATTTTCATTTAATACCATTTTTTTTCTTCATTTTTTCTTTGGCCTACTCATCATTCAATACTTAGTTGCCTAACTTTCATAAGTTTATCTACTTATTAGGGATTGTTTTGCTGTCAGTTTTAAGTTTTAACCCATTGTGGTCAGGTGAGATGCATGAAATAACTTCAAGACCAGGTGGTAGCAACTCACACCTTTAATCCCAGCACTCGGGAGGCAGAGGCAAGGAGATAGATCTACCAGTCTGGTCTACAGAGTTAGTTCCAGGATGGCCAAGAAATTTCTACACAAAGAAATCCAGTCTCAAAAAGAAAAAAAAAAGAGAGAGAGAGAAAAAGAAAAGAAAAAGAAAGAAAGAAAGAAAGAAAGAAAGAAAGAAAGAAAGAAAAGAAAAAAAAAGAGGGACCTTAGACTTTTTCAATTTGTATAAGATTCTTTTGTGTCCCAGAATGTGGTCTAATTCAGAAAAGCTTCTGTGTGCTACTGAGCAGAATGTGTATTGTTTGATGTTTGGTGTTTGTTCAATTTTTGAAGAAGGTTTGGGTGGAATATTCTTAAATATCTGCTAAGTCCATTTTCTGCATATTAAATAATTATGAGACCTCTCTATTTTTTTTGTTGTTGTTCAGATGATCTGTCTTGAGAAAGTGATGAATTGAAATCACCTGCTATTAACAGGTTGATGTTAATCAGTATCATTAAATCCATTAGTACACTTTTTATGAAACTGTGCATCCCAGATTTGGTACATGTATGTTTAGAGTATTAATGACTTTCTGTTTAGCCATCCCCTTGATTAGAATTGTGTCCTTCTTCATCACTTCTGATTGGTTCTAGTTTAAAGTCTACTTTATCAGATCTTAGGAAAGTGATGCCTGCTTGCTTCACCTAATGTTTGACTGTGAGTCTCTGTATCTGCTCCTATCAGTTACTAGATGGAGCTTCTCTGATAACAATTATGCTAAGGTCCAGTCTATGAGTATTGTTGAATATCATTAGGAATCATTTCATTGACTTTCTTTTCTTTGTCAGTCATGTTTGTTTCTATCCTAGGTCACTGGGTTATCCAGCCTTTGGATCCTTGCCATTCATGCAGTATCAGACTTGGGTTTCCTCTCATGGCATGGGTCTCAACTTGGACCAGTCATTAGTTGGCAACCTCCAAAGTTCTGAGCCACTATTACCCCATAACATCTTTTAGGCAGAACAAATTGTAGGTTTTGTGGCTGGGTTGGTGTCCCTGGTCCACCACTGGAAACCTTGCCTGGTTACAGAAGATGGCTGGTTCAGAACTAGAAGCCATCGCTAGGGTCGCCTCTTAGTTCCAGGGGGGTTTCCTTTGCACTAGGTTTCTACCTTGCCCATGAAATAGTCTTCAATTCCAGTTGTCTCTCCCAGTACTCTTTCCCTCCATCGCCCATCCTGATCCTTCCTGTTCCCATACCCACCCACCCAGTCCACCATCAAAAGCTGTTCTATTTCCCCTACCCAGGGAGATTCACACGGTCACCCTTGAGATCTCCTTGCTATTTAGCTTCTCCACGTCTGTGGTTTGTAGCATGATTCTCCTTTACTTTACAGCTAATATCAACTTATGATTGGGTACATTCCATGTTTGTCTCTCTGGGTCTAGGTTACTTCATACAGGATGATCTTTTCTAGTTCTAGCCTTTTGCCTGCATATCTCATGATGTCATTGTATTTAACAACTGAGTAATAACCTACAGAGTAAATGTAACACATTTTATTTATCCATTCATTGCTTAAAGGATATCTATGTTATTTCCAGTTTCTAGTTTTTAATGAATAAAGCCACAGTGAGCATAGTTGAGCAAGTGTCCATGTGGTAGGATGGAGCATCTTTTGGATATATGACAGGAGTGGTATAGCAGGGGCTTGAAGTAGATAGATTCCCAATTTTCTGAGGAACAACCATATTTATTTTCATAGTGGTTGTACAAGTTTGCAGTCCCACCAGCAATGGAGGACTGTTCTCCCTTTCTGTATATCCTCACCAGCCTGAGCTATCATTGTGTTTCTGATCTTAGCCATTCTGACAGGTGTAAGATGGACTCTCCAAATCATTTTGATTTGCCTTTCCTTGATGGCTAAGGATGCTAAACATTTCTTTAAGTTTTCCTTGACAATTTGAAATTCCTCCTTTAAAAATTCTGTTCAAATCTGTATCCCATTTTTAATTGTATTATTTGGTTTGTTGATGTCTGGTTTCTTGAGTTCTTTATGTATTTTGTATATCTGTCAAATGTGGAGTTTTCCCATTCTGTAGGCTGTGTCTTTGTCCTATTGATGGTGTCTTTTACCTTACAGAAGCTTTTCCATTTCATGAGGTCCCATTTAATGGTTGTTAATCTTAGTACTTGCACTATTGGTGTTCTGTTTAGAAATTTTCTCCTGTGCCAATGCATTTAAGGCCATTCCCTACTTTCTCTTCTATCAGGTTCATTGCATCTGGTTTTATGTTGAGGTCTTTGATTCACTTAGACTTCTGTATTGTGTAGGGTGATAGCTACGGATCTATTTGAATTTTTCAACATGCCACCATCCAGTTAGACCATCATCAGTTGTTGAAGATGCTTTCTTTTTTCCACTGTATAATTTTGGCTTCTTTGGCAAAAATCAAGTGTTCATAAGTGTGTGGATTTCCTTCAATTTGATTACATTCTCTTTTTAATAGATAATTGGTAGTGTTAATACTGAATTATTATTAAACAGTAATAATTTCTGTTGTTTTGTTGTTGTTGCTAGTATGTTGTTATTGCTAGTTTTGTTTTTTTAGACATATTTTGGTTAACTGGTAGATTATTTATTTTTCTTGGGTGTAATTAAATTTCCCTTCAGATTAAAATCTATCTACTAGTGTCTTCTGTACAGCTGGGTTAGTGGTCAGAAATTGCTTAAATTTATTTTTATCATGAAATGTTTTTCTTCCTTCTTTGATTTTAATTGATAGTTTTGCTGGGTAAAGTATTTGGGGCTCCGTCTGTAGTCATTTGCTGCTTGTAGATCATAAGTCCACGGCCTTCTGACTTTCATAGTTTTTTAGAGAAATCAGGTATTATTCTAATAGACCTGACTTTATATTTAATGTGGCTTTTTTCTTTGCACCCATTAATATACTTTCTTTGTTCTCTACATATAGTATTTTTATTATTGTGATAGCTATTCTTGGTTGTCAACTTAATTACACCTGGAATTAACTTACACCCAAGCCGCTGGGTTCACCTGTGAGAGATTTTTTTCTTGATTGGGTCATTTGGGGTAGGGAGTGCCACCTTAAATCTGGGCCACATATCCTGGTCACAGCTTTTATAGGGGATATGGAAGAAGGAAGCTGTTGCTGTTGCTTGATTTCTCTCACTCTTGCTAGTGAACCCATTCCTTCACTGGTATTAGAGACTACTTGTTCAGGATTCTTGTTTATATTGAAGACACCTGAAACATCGAGTCTTGATTGGATAATCAAATAATTATTTTATTATTGGACTTTCCATCAGAAAACATAATTATTGGAATATTCTGGCCAAACCCTATAAGTCTTCTAATAACTCTCATATATCTCACCATCCTTGGGCTGGTAGTTCTGGGTTACATGAGAAAGCAGACTGAGCAAATCATGAGGAACAAGGCAGTAAGCGGTACCCCTCCATGGCCTCTGCATCAGCTCTTGCCTCCAGGTTCCTGCCCTGCTAGAGTTCCTGACCTCACTGCTTTTGACAATGAAGTATTAGATTGAACTCTTAGTAAAATAAACCCATTCTTTCCTAAGTTGCTTCTGGCCACAATATCTAATCACAACACTAGAGCCTTTAACTGAGACACTAGCTTTCCTATTTGCCAACACCTACAATCACTAATGCCCTTCCTAGAAGCATGGACAGTAGTAAAGACTCATGGTACTATCTATTCAATAAACTTACTAAAACAAATACATTTGACTATTTTGATTCACCTACTGGATAAGCAAGGAAATTATTGACTTTCTATGTAAAACTATTGAATATTTGTGGAAATATAATGAAAATAATGATGCTGCTTGGTTGCTTATAGAATCTCTGGATAAATTGACAAAGAAAAATACTGAGCTCCATGATAAAATGAACCAACTTCTGCATCTCAGCATATGGTGATGAAGGACAACAATGAACTCCGTGATAAAATTGACCAGCTCCAGATGTACATAACAGTCTAAACGTTTCTCAGTGTGTCCTGGAAGATAATCTTCTCCCCAGCAGCTGGAAAGCTCAAGTTGTGGAAGATCAAACTGAAGCCCTCATTATAAGTAAGATCGGTAGAATTACAACCAAAATTCACGTACAGCCTTAGAGGGTATCAGATGTTAAAATACATAAAGATGGAGATGATGTAACTTGAGGAGTTGTCCTAGAGAACCCTACTGAGAACTTTCAACCCTCGGATTCTCGGGTGCTTATCTCACCTAATAAAGAAGTCTCTTCATCCTTAGCAGAAGGCAAATTCCCATTGATACTGCCTTAAGTAGTATCTTGTCTGCTAACCCAGCAATAATTTTTCCTGGGGAAGATACTAGTCAAGGCAAAACCAATGTTCCTCAGGGACAACAAATATTGCATCTATACCTATAACCAAACTTAAAGTGAAGCAGGCTCGTGAAGGGAAGATAGAATATTTAGTCGGTGAGTATGTGCACAGAAGCCCTTGATGAGTTTGATAGTTCATTTAAGCAGAAGTCTGGGAATATGTATGAGAATGGATATTAAGGGTGTGGATAATCATTTTAATTAGCGCCACTCCCTGGTGCATAAGCATCCAAATATAAGAGCCTGTGTGAGTCATTTTTATTTCAATCCACCAGGCCACGTGTCTTGGAAAGCTGCAAGCTTTGAGCGTGAAGAGAGTGGCTGGAGGAGGAGAAGGTTCGTCCACAGTCTGCTGTGCAGACTGCTCTACCACTGGGGCAATAGATTCGGTAGACTTGAGAGTATTTGAGGTTCCAGTGGGAGATAAGGATGCTGCTTGGAGCCCTTGGCAGACCTATGGGTGAATCACAGAAGAAACACCTCAGAGTTTGGAGCAAGGGTCTAAATTAGCTTCTGACATTAGAATATCAGTGGTTATCATATTTAAGTTTTGAGATAACAAAAGAATGTCCTTCAAGGTATATTTCCATTTATTCTAAAATATATGATGTGTTTGCAGTTGTATGTGGAATAGTTATATCATGCTGGGCATAGTTATGATCTGCTTAAATATTGAATACATTTGTGATTGCAGGTGGAATTGTTATATCATGTTAGGCATAATTATGACCTGGCTATTGTTTTCATTTTGAAATTAAGCATGACAAAATGAGATATAGCTGTATGTCAAGTTGACAAGGGGTGAACTTATTATGGCTATTCTTGGTTGTCAACTTGACCACATCTGAAATTAACGAATACCAAAACTATTAGGTATACCTATGAGGGATTTTCTTTTTTTATTGAATCATTTGGGATGGGACAATCAACCTAATGCCAGCCACATATAAAATACATGAAAGAAGGGAACTCTTGCTCTTTGCTTGCTTGCCGTCATTATTATTGTCAAGTTCATTCTTTCACCGGTACTAAAGCATACGTCTTAAAAATTCTGGCATACCCTGAAGACCTCCTGAGACTGGATATCCAGTCCCATGGATCAAACAACTATTAGATTCTTTGACTTTGGGAGTCAGAAATAGTTATAGTTGGAATAGTCAAACTATCAGACTATATTCTGGAAATCACTCTCATAAAACCTGTTTGTGTGTGTGTGTTTAATATTCTGTAAATTTTGTTTCTCTAAATAGCCCTGACTAAACAATAAATATATGTCATTGGGAACTTTCTTTTCTGATCCAGATAATTTAGTACTCTGTGTGCCTCTTGTACAGTACATATGTATCTCTTTCTTTAGGTTTTGGGAATTTTTTCTATGATTTTTTAATAGCATTTGCTGTGTATCTGACCTGGGTTTCTTTTCCTCCTCTATACTTATTATTCATAGATTTGATATTTGCATGGTTTCTAAGATTTCCTGGGGTTTGTGCCTAAATTTTTCTCTTTTAAGAGTTAGCATTTTCCTAGAGTAAGCTATTCATTTCCTCTACGTTGTCTTCCAGACCTGATATTCATTCATTTGGTTCGTGAGGCTTTCTCATAAGCTTATTGCTTGAGTCCGTGAGTATTTTACTTGGAGTTTTATTTCAGTTTGGCTTTTCTTCAGCAATTCTATTTCTGTGTTAAGTTCTATTTTCATATCTTGAGCCATAATAATTTCATTCAAATATTTGGTTTTTTATTGAGGGATTTACTCATACCTCTTTAGGCTTCTTGAACATATTCACAACTCCTCTTTTGAAGTTCTTAAACTGTGCTTCAACTAAGTTGCTTTTCTAGGTAAATTTTACAATAGGTGAGTGTCTTTTGGAGGAGACAAATTGACATGGTTATTCTTTTATTTCATTTTTCCAATCCAGAGTTATGACATCTGTGGTGTTTCTTGTCATGAATATCTGTCTAACCTTATTGTTGGATGGTGGTATTCAAGTTTTGTTTGTTTGTTTTTTGGGTTTTTTGTTGTTAGCCTATACCTACATTTTGAAGTGTTTTCCTTCTGTTCACAATAGCTCTAGAGTTTTTGATCATGCATTAAAGCCTTCATTTTATTTGCTTTTATGCAAACGGAGAGGTAAGGATCTAGCTTCATTTTGTTACATGTGGATTTCAAGTCTTTCCAGTAGCATTTGTTGAAGATGCTCTTTGCTTCAATACATATGTGTGTTTGTCTTTGTCAGAAATCAGGCATTGGTGTCTGTCTGGGTTTGGATCTGGTACCGTTTTCTTTCCTTTCAATTACATTGATCTTTAAGTCCAAACAGTGGATTAATCTGAGCATTTCTCACGAACAATTTCATGTGTATCTTCCCATTTGAAGCCATCAGTTTTCTTGTGAAGTCTTCAGTGTTTGGAGGGATTTGTATCACTTTGCTATAATTAATTTTCTCATCTTTGATTACTTTTAAAAGACTAGCCAACGATTTTTCATGTACCTGGAAGGACTCTCATTTATTTCCACACATACGCCTGCTGCTAGTGGTAACTGGCAGGCATGGAACGGAGGTCTGTTCCTAGATATCTCGAAACCCACACCAGGGCACAGGGCAGGGTATTTCTGGCTGCTGTTGTCAAAAGGAAACGTCTTCCATGTCCAGTGTCACCAGGCTAAGAAACATGCCATACAGAGACTCACAGAACCTGGAAGCCGGCCTTCCTCTGAAAGCGATCCTCTGCTGCCCTCTGCTGGCAAAGATCCACATCACAGGCACTGCCAAAGGACGGCTGTTCTGAGGCAGTTAGTAACAAAGCTAGGAGCAGAGCAGTGTCCACTGGGCGCTGTCATTTGTGGAGAAAGGCTGGGATGGATTTTTGTAGTTGCAGCTCTGCTTGGGTCTGTTCAATAATGGCAGGAGGTGCTAGAAATAACGAAAATGATCCATGAAGCAGGGAAGGGTGCAGGGAAAAACATGGCAAAAAAAAGGGAGATTTCCAGCACACAAGTTTTCAGAGTTTAGAATTTAGAATTAGCAGTTCCAGGGAGCACAACACATAAATAAAATTTTAATTAGAATTTAGAATTAGGCCGGGCGGTGGTGGCGCACGCCTTTAATCCCAGCACTCGGGAGGCAGAGGCAGGCGGATCTCTGTGAGTTCGAGGCCAGCCTGGTCCACAAGAGCTAGTTCCAGGACAGGAGCCAAAAAGCTACGGAGAAACCCTGTCTCGAAAAATCCGAAAAAAAAAAGAATTTAGAATTAGACACAAAAATAAAAACCCAAACCTTGTGTTAGATGTAACAGTATCAGCCCAAAGCCACTTCTCCACATGGAGAAAGAAAGTCTGTACCAGAGTCACTGGGGCACTGCCTGGGAGGGACACAGGTCTGCCTGCAGATGGCAGCACGTTTGGTCAACAAGACCACACAACACTTGCGGGCACTTGTGCCCATGCATGCACATACTCTCACACTCACACATACACAGAGGAATAATAAATTTTAACAACAAAACTCCATGCAGTCCTGTTCAGTATTCCTCAGCACATGCTTTTGTTTTCAATTGCTTTCAGTTTTTCTGTACTCCATATATAAGTGATGATCAATCAGCTGGAAGTTTTACTCAGTGTTGATGGGTGGCTTTTTCTCTTGCTTGTTTTGTTATTTATTTACATTATTTCTTCAATTTCCTATCCTTCCCTTCCCTCACACCCTTCCAGAGCCTCTCGCTCTCACTACCCACCCAACTTAAAAGAATACAACAATAAACCTCCCCCAAACCAATGAAACAAAACCACACATCCCCAAAAGAAAAACCACCAAGCTGTAACCAAATAAAAGCACACAAAAACTTGTGGAGTCCATTATACGTCAATCAACTACTCCTAAATACGCGGCCAGTCTGGAGTGATTGACATACACTATTGGTGTTGACTCTATTGGAGAAAACTGATTTTCCCTCTCCCAACAGGTCTAAGTGACAAATCAGCTGTTGACCTTGAACCTAGCGATTAGATTTCATCCACTCATTTCTTTACATTATAACAAAATAGAGTATAATTAAATGAAACCAAAACTATCACAGTGGGTTGAACAAGATAAACAAACAGAAGAAAAAGAGCCCAAGAGAAGACACAAAAAAAAAAAATCAGGAATTCTGTAAAAGGAATTTCCTAACCTGAAAGTCAGAACATAAGCACAGAGGATCTGCTGCAGACCCGTCTAGGCCTTCTGCTTGCTGCCTCAGTCTCTGTGAGTTCATATGAACCTCGCTCATGTTCGTTTAGAGGGCCTTGTTTTCTTAGTATCCTCCTCCATACCCCTGACACTTAAACTCTTTCAACCTCCGCTGCTGAGGGGTTCCCTGAACTGTGAGGGCCGAGAGTTCCAGGGTCCCTCACATTCCGCAGAATGCCTACCTGTGGGTCTCTGTATTTGTTTCCGTTGGCTGAAGGAAGACACTTCTCTGATGATGGCTGAGCGAGGCGCTGATCTGTGAGCACAGAAGAATGTCACTAGGAGTCATTTTATCCCTACACAGCTTTTGTTGTTGCTGCTGCTGTTTTTTGCTTTTGTAGACCACTATCATTTGGCATCTCCTAGGTCCCAGGGCCATATCATCTCAGGTTCTTGTTTACTCAAGCAGTGCTGGGTATGGGTTCCAATTTGTGGAGTGGGCCTCAGGCCAAATAAGATATTGGTTTGGTATTCCCACAAACTTTGTGCCACCATAGCTCTAGCATATCTTGAAGGCAGGGCGCCATTGTAGATTAAAGAGTTTGTGGCTTGGTAATTTGTAGCAAGCTTATACAAATGTAGTAAAGCTTTCCTCTGTGGAACTGCCAGCTCCCCAATAATGATACGGAGACTGAATATTAATTATGAAAGTTTGACCTTTGGCTTAGGCTTATTCCCAACTAGCTCTTACAACTTAATTAACCTGCTTTTATTCATCTACATTTTGCCAAGCAGCTTGGTGACCTCTCCTCTGTACCATATGCTCAACTTGCATTCCTTCTCTTCCTCTCTCTCCTGGGAAATACCATTTATCATTTCCTGCCTAGCTATTGGCCATTCAGTTCTTTATTAAGCCAATCAGAAGGCACCTTGGCAAAGACACATCTTTACAGTGTACAAAAAGATTAGCCCACAACAGTGATTATGGTTCTCTTTGGATAGCGTGCAGAGGACATTCCTATACCAAAGTCACCAGAATGTAGGGCTGAAGGCTCTATGTAGGCACCAATTGGACTTTATTCAATAATTTGTATAGGTGTTGTCTTCTGCAATGGAGCCTTGCTGTCAGTTAGTGGAGAGCAAACTATTGTATTGGAACCAGCCTGAGCTGTTTGGGGATTCCCATGGGACCCCTTTGGCCAAGAACTCAATTAGATGTAGTCCAATCCCAGCACTAGAGGCTTCATTTAGTGACAAAAGATGATCAGTTGGGACTCTCCCATTATTTGGTGATTTAATTTAGATTGCCTTCATATATGCATATATTTTAAGAAGTTTCTACTGTATTAGGGTTTTCATATGGCTATCAAATGGCTCTTAATTTTAGCTGTCTCTCCCCATATTCTCTCCCTTATGCCCCTTCTCCCAAATTTTTCCTCCTATTTTAGCCCCACCAGCCATTACCATCTATTCTGTTTCCCTTTCTTAATGAGATTATCTGTTTGCTTCAGTCCCTTATTCTGTACCTATTTTCTGTGGTTCTATGGATTGTAGCTTAGTGATCATTGACTAAACAGCTAATAGCCACATATAAGTGAGTACTAGGATACTTCACTCAGGGTGGTTTTATTCTAGTTCCATTCATTTGCCTGCCGATTTCATGATGTCATTTTTAATGGCTGAGTAAAACTCCATGGTGTAAATATAACATATTTTACTTATTCATTCTCCTGTTGAGGGACATCTAGGCTTCCAATTCGACTATTATAAATAGAGCAGCAGTGAACATGGTTAGGAAAGTGTCTCTGGAGTAGGTAGGATGAATTATCTTTTGAATATATGCCCAAGAGTGGTATAAATAGATCTTGAGGTAGATCTATTCCCATCTTTCTGAGGAACTACCACACTGATTTCCATAGTGACTGCTCGACTCCCACTGGAAATATATGAGTGTTCCTCTTACTCCATATCCTCACCTGAATGAGCTGTCACATTTTCTACTGATCTTAGCATTCTAACAGGTGTAAGATGGACAAAATATTTTGATTTGCATTTCCCTGATGGCTATGAATGTTGAATATTTCTTTAAGTGTTTCTCAGCCACTTGAGAATCTTCTACTGAGAATTCTCTATTTGAATCTGTATCCCATTTTTAATTGATTATTTGTTTTCTTGATATCTTCTTTCCTGAGTTCCTTATATATTTTGGAGTATTAGTCCTCAATCAGAAGTGGAGTCGAGAAAAATTTTTCCCCTTCTGTAGGCTGTCCCTTTGCCCAAAAGATAGTGTCCTTTGCCTTATAGAAATTTTTCAGTTTCATGAAGTTCTATTTATTGTTGATTTTAGTACTTGTGTTAATGGTGTTCTGTTCAGAAAGTCTGTTCCCATGCCAATGAGTTCAATGTTATATCTCACTTTCTCTTCTATCAGGTTCAGCGTACCTGGTTTTATATTGAGGGTTTTGAGTCATTGGGAGCTGAGTTTTGGCAGGGTGATAAGTGTGGATCTACTTGCATTCTTCTACATGCAGGAATCCAGTTTGAACTGCACCATTTGGTAAAGATGTTGGCTTTTTTCTCCAGTGTATATTTCTGCCTCTTTATCAAAAGTCAGGTGGTTATAGTTGTATGGATGGTCTAGGTCTTAAATTCTATTCCATTGATCAATTTACCTGAGTTTTGTGACAATACCATGCTTTTTACTATTGTTACTAATTTTTTTATTATTATTATTCTATAGTACAACTTAAAATTAGAGGAGTAATACCTCCAGCAGTTATTTATTATTTAGGATTGTTTTAGGTATCCTAGTTAGTGTGTGTGTGTGTGTGTGTGTGTGTGTGTGTTTCCATATGAAGCTGAAAACTGTATATTCAAGATCTGTGAAGAATTGTGTTAGAATTTTTATGGGGATTATATTGAATCTGTAGACTATTTTTGGTAGAATGTCCATTTTTACTATGCTATCCTACCAATCCACAAGCAAGGAAATTTTTTCCATCTTCTAATATCTTCTTCAATTTCTTTCTTCAATGACTTGAAGTTTTTATTATTCAAGTCTTTCTCTTGCTTGATTAGAGATACCCCCAAGATCTTTTATATTATTTTATATTATTTGAGGCTACTGTGAAAGGTGTTTTTTCCCTAATTTCTTTATCTGAGCATTTGTTGTTTGTATACAGGAGGTGTAATGATTTTTTTGAGTTAATTTTGTGTCCAGCTACTTTGCTGAAAGTTGTTGGTCAGTTTCCAGGTGGAATGTTTAGGGTCACTTTGCTATAGTATTGTATCATCTAATAGTGAAGATATTTTGACTTCTTTCCAATTTTTATCCAATTTTGATCTCCTTTGGTTGTTTTATTATTACTCCAGCTAAGACTTCATGTAGTATATTAAATAGGTATGGAGAAAGTGAACAACTTTGTCTTGTTTCTGATTTTGGTGGAATTCCTTTGACTTTTTTTTCCATTTAAGTTGATGTTGGCTATGGGCTGGCTCTAAAATTCCTTTATTTTGTTGAGGTATATCTTTTGTATCCCTAATCCCTCCAGGACTTTTCTCATGAAGGGATGTTGGATTTGACCAAAGGCCTTTTCTACATCTAATAGGTGTTTATGTTTGTTTTGTCTTTCTGTTTATGTAATGGATTACATTTAACAATTTATGCATGTTTATAGGGAGAGGACTGCTCATTAGTTCCTGGCTGCTCAGTTCGTGAAATAATCACTCAGAAACTGTATTAATTAAATTATTGCTTGGCCTTATACATATTTCTAGATAACTCTTGAATTGACCCATTTCTATTCATTTGTGTATTGCCACGTGATTGTGGCTTACCAGCAAGGTTCTGGGCACACCTGTACCCAGTGGAGCTACATGGCTTCTCTGACTCCACCTACTCTCTCTATAAATATCTCTTCCAGCCTGGCCATATTCTGTTAAGCCATTGGCCGAAAGCAGCTTCTTTATTTGTTAACCAATAAAGGCAACACATATACAGAAGGACTTCCCACATCATATGTTGATATATTCTTGCCTCTCTGGGATGAAGCCTGCTTGATCATGATCTTTTTTATGTGGTATTGGAATCGGTTTGCAAGTATTTTTTTGAGTATTTTTGCATCTATGCTAATAAGGAAAATTGGTTTGTAATTTTCTTTCTTTGTTAGTTTTTTGTGGGGGCTGGGTATTAGGGTAGCTGTAACCTCATAAAATGAATCGGGCATTCCTTCTGTTTCTATTTTGTGGAATAATTTAAGGAGTATAGGCTTTAACTCTTCTTTGAAAGTCTGGTAGAATTCTGCACTTAAACCATCTGGCCTTGGGCTTTATTTTGGTTTGGAGAATCTTAATTACTGCTTGTATTTCACTAGGGATTATATGTCTGTTTAAATTGCTTAGCTAATTTTGATTCAACGTTGGTAAGCTAATACCTATTGAGAAAATTATTTATTTATGTTTTCCAATTTGATGGAGTACAGGTTTCTAAAGTATATCCTTATGACTCTCCGGATTTTCTGGTGTCTGCTGTTATGTTCACTTATTCATTTCCAATATTATTGATTTGGAGTCTTCTTTCTCTGACTTTTAGTTAATTTGGATAAGGGTTTGTCAATCTTTTTTTCTCAAAGAATCAACTCTTTCTTTCATTGATCATTTGAATAATTTTATTGTTGTCATTTCTATTTTATTTATTTCAGTCCTGATTTTCATTACTTTTCTTTACCATCTACTGCTCTTAAGTGTATTTACTTCTTTTTGCTCTAAAGATTTCTGGTGTGCTGTAAGTTGCTAGTATTAGATTTCTCCAACTGTTTTATGTAGGCAGTTAGTGCTAGGAACTTGCCTGTTAGAACAGTCTTCATTGTGTCCCATAAGTCTGTGTATGCTGTATATTCATTTTCATTCAATTCTAGAAAATCTTTATTTAATATCTTGACCAATTTTTTATTTAGTAGAGAGTTGTTCAGTTTCTATGAGTTTGTAAGCTTTCTGTTGTTTCTGGTTTTGTTGATACCCAGCTTTAATCCATGGTGGTCAGATAGGATGCAGGATGTTATTTTAATTTCCTTGTATCTGTTGAGACTTGCTTTGTTTCTGAGTGTGTGGTCAATTTTGGAGAAAGTTCCATTAGGTGCTGAGAAGAAAGTAAATAATTTTAGTGTTTTAGTAAATTGTTCTTTAGATATTTGCTAGGTCCATTAGATTTATAACTTTAATTTGTTCCAACATTTAGTTTTGGTTTAGGTTTGTCTGGGTAACCTGTCAATTGGTAAGAGTGGGGTACTGACGTCTCCCATTATCAGTGTGTGATGTCAATATGTCATCTAAGCTGTTGACGTGCTTTTTTTGTTTTGTTTTTCTTTTTCACAAACTTTGTGTTTGGAGCATAGATATTAAGAATTGTAATGTCATCTTAGTGGATTTTTCCTTTGATGAGTAAGTGGTGTTCTTCCCTGTGTCTACTGATTAGCTTAGGTTTGAAGTATATTTTGTTAGATATTAAGAAGGTTATAATAGCTTCCTTCTTAATTGAATTTGATGGGAATACCTTTTTCCAAAATCTTGAGGTTGAAGTCTATCCGTGATGTTAAGGTGTATTTCTTGGATGCAGCAGCTAGATAGATTCTGTTTTCACAATCATTCTGTTAGTCTGTATCTTTTTACTGGGGAATGGAGACACTGATATTGAGAGATATAAATGACCACTGATTGTCAAATGTCCTTATGTTGCTGTTGCTGTGTTGTTATTGTGGTGGTATTGTTGGAAGTGGTAGTGTGATTGTATGTGTATGTGTGTGCTCACTTCTTTTAACATGTCTGTGTTTCTTTGGATGTAGTTAACCTTTCTTTGTTGGAGTTTACTTTCTAACACCTGCTGTAAGGCTGGATTACATGTCTGTCTGCATGCTACCATGTCCCACCATGAGGATAATGATAATGGTCTGAACCTCTCAACTATAAGTCACCCAATTAAATGTTTTCCTTTATAAGAGTTGCCATGGTCATGGTATCTTTTCACAGAAATAGAAACCCTAACTAAGACAGTATGGTTGTCTGGGCTAGCATTTGTGATCTCTTAAAGTTTACAGAACATCTATTCAGGCCCTTCTGGCTTTTTTACATTGAGAAGTATAAGTCTAATAGGTCTACTTTTATGTTACTTGGTCTTTTTCCTTGAAATATTATTTATTTGTTCTTTTACTGAAATTGATCCAATGATATTTGTAACTGCTTATAGATGTTGGGAAAGGTTTGACACATGCTGTAAAGTGTTTGGGTTTAATTCTGAGATTCTATCTTCTATCTCTTGTATTATATTGGTGAAGTTTGCCTATGTGGTTGGTTCCTGTTCAAGTTCCTAAATTTTTCATTTTCTGATTTCCCTCAGTTTGAGCTTTCTTTATTGATTCTCTTTCCACTTTTAGGTCTTGAATAATTTTATTCATTTCCTTCCACTGATTATTTATATTTTCACATATTTCATTAAGGAATTTATATTTGCTTTCTTTTTGTAGAGCTCTATCATATGCATAAAGACTATTTTAAGGTCTTTAATTTGTGATTCAACTATGTTGGAGTAACTGGGTCTGCTGTGGTAGGATTACTAGGAAGATCTTTGCCTAGGGAAGTCCTATGTTTAGTGGTGACATATTGCCCTAGCCATTGATGGTGGTTTTGGTGCTGGTGTCTAGGCATCTAGGATTAGGAAGATTGCAAGGTGCTGATACCTGGTGTTGTCTTTGTTGGGTGGGTGTTTTGCTCCTTGGTTTCTATTTCCTCTCTGATTCTTAGGAGATTGTGGTGACTGTGTGTTGCCTGCTGAAAAATCTTCTGGGGTCCTGATACTTGGGAGTGGAGGTTCCAAGTAAAATATGTTTCTGGCTATTGGACCTAAAACTTAAGAATGGGGGTGGGATGGAAATGGTAGAGAAGCTTCAGAATTAGGAAGAAGTCAGTATGTTCTGCCAAGATCTGCTTAGTCTCTTGGAAATGGGAACAGAGATGAGGTAAGGCCACAGAAGAAGGTCTGCTACAGAATTGGGGAGGAGACTGGGAACTGGACTCGGAGGAACAGAGGGAAAGGTGGTTCTGCAGTTAGTCTGCATGTTTCCATGGTCAGAGTGGTTTGTGGGTCCTCAGAGAGTGCCTGCTGGAGGCTGGGACAAGCAACGAGTTGGGAGAAGGAAGTCTCTATATTACCAAGCATTAACTAAAGACTTGAATACAACATTGCATGATAAAATAGGGCCCCATGTCAACTTCTTATTCTAGTGACAGGCTTAAAATATCTCCTTCCTCTATTCTGACCACAGCTGTGTTCTGTGTATAAATGTAGTTCCGACTTAACCAGTCACTCTCGCTTCACTTACCAGGTTGAGAAACAATGGGTGGTGCTTCTGCCACCTCTGCTGGCAAAGGTTGTCCTGAGGAATTGAGGGTGGGCACATAAGGCATAAGGTGCCACCTTGTGGAAATAAGAATTTAGTGCATCTGAGCCACTGTCTTGGTCCATTCCAAAAGCGAGAGTGTGGGTAGAGTGGGGTCACCCTCTCCACAAGCACATTTCCTCCCCCAGACAGAAACCCAACCCCAGCCAAGGAGAGACACACTTACACTCCAGTGAGATCCACACTGATGCCTCAACCCAAACCCTATGGCACTGAATGTCATTGAACAATTCACACCTCGGTCTTCTGTCTAGTCCAATGGGACACTACTGAACTTCAAATACTGATTTAAAAGCTCTCACTCTACATGCCATGGCAGAATTTAGGCATTATCTTGAATCCCATAAATGAATAGTACATTTTATAGTAAACTAACATGAACTTAATTGTTTATGGTTGTGGGATATCAGGAAGAAACTGATGTAGTGGTGCAAGCTTTTAATCCAAGGACTCGCAGAGGAGGGAAGGAGCAGGCAGATCTCTGGGAGTAGGAAACCTACCTGATATACATAAATAGCTCTACGTTAAACACAGTCAGAGGGAATGGAGGACACCAAGAATACAAAGCCCTCTAAGTGAACATTAGCAAAGCTCACATGAACTCAAGGAATAAAGTAGCATACATAGGGTCTGCACAGGTGTGCACATACCACGCTATGTATGTATGTATGTATGTACATATATACTTTTCATGTATATATGTATATGTGTATCGTGTGTGTACACACGCATATATTATGGCCTCCAGTTTAGTATGCTTATGGGATTCCTGAGTGAGCGACTGAGTCTCTTGATTCTTGTGCCTCCTCTGTCTTGTCCAACTCCACGTGATAGTTTTTGTTTCATATTTTATTTTGTTACATTTTATTATCTCTTGGAAGCCTGTTCTTTTCTGACTAGAGAAGGGGAGTAGATCTGAATGGAATGAGAAATATAGAGTAATTGGAAAGAATAGGAGGAGGAGAGCCATAATCATATTATTTAAGGAATATAACATATTTTCAATGATAATGAAAGAAGCAGGGGAAGGAGGAGAAAAGAGGGGAGTCCTCTTTAGGTTAGGGTGAGCGACTTTGTAGTGCCTTTTCCCAGCAAACAATTCTTGTTCGTAAATGAGGGTATTTCTGTGGCATCAGGTTGCAGGGTATTCTACTTGGCTGCAGAATGTTCTGTGACTCCACTTGGATAGAAGTACATCTGGGCTTTCTGACTAGGGCTTTTGGTCTTGGTTGAAATGAGGACCTATACCCCATCTGTGTGCCCCACCTCAATTTTATGTCTCTGGGTGTTTGCCTGCTTATATTGGAGGGTACATCTCATGAGTGCCAGGTGCTGGTGGAGACCAGAAAAGGGCGCTGCAAATCTTGGGACCAGAATTACAGGTGGCTGATAGCCTCTCTGTGGGTACTGAGAAGCAAACCCAGGACCTCTGAAAGAACATCCAGTGTGCTTACCTGCTGAGAGGTCTTTCAACCTCCACCCCAGTCCTACCCTGCTCTTTATAACCATAGCTCTTTTTGTACCCTTAGGTCTTGCCATAACCTCTTTACCATTTACTGTAGGCATTTCCCGTGTGGAGGAACACATGCAATATGCATGAAGGCTAGGAAACCTAACACAATGATTCCCAGGGTCAAACAACTTCCATTTAAAAAAATGGAACATTCCCGTGAGCCTGAGGCTACCTCCAGACATAGGAATGGTTGTGACTGCCATCTTGTTTCATCATGGCCTTCTCGCTCCAAATGGAAGGAAAGGAGCAAATGGGAGCAGTGGGGCTGTGGTGGTTTGAAAGAAAATGCCCCCAAAGGGGGTGGCACTATTACGAGTTGTGGCTTTGTTGGAGGAACTGTGTCACTGTGGAGGGGGCTCTGAGGTCTCGTATATGCTCAAGTCATGCACAGGGAGACACAGTTGCTTCTGCTACCTGTGGATCAAAGATTAGAACTCTCATCTCCTTCTCCAGCACCAAGTCTGCCCGCATGTCATCATGTCCAGCCATGATGGTGATGGACTAAACCTCTGAACTGGAAACCACCACAATTACATGCTTTTTTTTTTTTATAACAGTTGCTGTGGTCATGGAATGTCTTCACAGCAACAGAAACCCTAACTAAGACAGGGTCGATCTTGCGGGTTAGCAGATACCTAGGAACCATTCTAATGTCTTTTTTCTAAAGTGACCTATGGCATTTGACACAAATGACAGAAGGTAGGTGGCCTGCCCAGCCTGTGAGGCTCTTCATTTCCTCAGGAAAAGTGCACGAAGACTCATTTGCCAGAAGAGGTCGCCCAAACACCATCTTTAGTTTTTAATCCACTGAATTAGAACCTTTACACACAGCCCAAGACTACAGCCAACACATTTCTGCTAATTCATTGACTTCATGTGTGAAGAGTGGGGAGGGTATTCCACGGTGTGCATGTGGAGGCCAAGGAACAAATGCTGTGTCCCTTCTAATATGTGGGTCCCTTTCAGCTTAGGTAGTCAGTCAGAATCGCTGGCGAATGGATGCCAGGGGTGGGGGTGGGATACGCCTAGGGGAAAGGATGGTCCAGAGGTCATGTGGGGAGTGAAAGAGGCCTGGAGAGGGGCCTGAGTCTGGGAGCCCAGGATCCTCCTCAGTGCCCTCCAGAGTTGGGACGGTAACACCTGCTGAGCCATGTAGCACGATGTTTCTGTTTTTCAAGGTATATTAATAGGGTATCCCAAGGATTCCATTCTCTGCATAAGGTATGGAAGAAAACAAGGGAAATATTCATTTTATTAGCTAAAGATACTTTTAGGTTTGGCTAAAACTGCAGGAAGCAAAGTTGGGAGAGAGCTCCATCTCAGGACTAGTTTGAATCCTTGACTCACCTTTCCTCCTTTTCTGCTTTGCTATTTGGGAAAAAAAAAAAAAAAAAAAAAAAAAAAAACCCTTACCCTCTCCCTGATACCCCATCGTGGATATAATTGCAGCATCCACATAGTGTCCAAAGGGTTAATACAAAAACCTATAGCAGCCTAACACTTTACAAACTGAACTTGCAAATCGAAGTTGTAGATTTTTAAAATCTGGTTTTAATGGTTAGTGCCTTCTACATAGCCCACGCTGCCCTACAGTCCCAACCCTGCTGTGGCAGCCTCCTGGGCAAAGGAATTACAGGCACGACCCACCAGCAAAGCCAGAAGACCGAATTCTACTGGGCTTTGTCCTTCTCTAACTCTGTGCCGTGCTTTAGCAGTGAATATGGACTTGACTCCACCAAGTCTCTTTAGAGAGAGTGTTTATATCAGATTGTTGGACGTGCCTCTAAACCATTGCAGAGAAAGGAGAAGTGGAGCTATAGGTCTACTGGACCAGTAATCCACCGATGAGAACTCTCAATTCTCTCCAGCCGGGCTTTCTCCCCTTAAGTCACATACTCAGGGATGCCTCCAAGGAACCAAGTGGCATTTTCCATGTATTCTACCTAAAGACTGAAGTCTACCTCAGAAAAGATGATACCAGTAGCCATGTGGGGCCTAGAGCCTGGATCACAAGAGCAGGCTGCCTGTCAATCTTCCTGTGCACATCATCAAATGCTGGCAACCCCAATCTAGCTAAATCTTTGGCCTGAATTCTTTGCTCTTTTCTCCAGAATCTGCTTAAATACAGTCAGGTAGTATTGGAAAAGTAATTTAAAAAAATTCCCTATATTGCTTTCCAAATAGCTTTCCCTAAAAGAGAACGGTTCCTGAACAACCAACCAACCAAACACAATGTTATCAGCACAATAACAGAATAACTGGGGCTGGGGGCACCTGGAGGACAGTTTCACGTGGCCATTTCAAACAAAGGATTTTCCGGTTTGGGATAGTTCACTGGCTCTCCCAAGGTGATTTTCACAGTATCTCTTACCAAAGGGTCTGAATTCCATCTCCTATACTTCAAATGGAAAAATAAGAAAAAACTGAACATGATTTCTATTGCTAGGTATAACATTATAGTTAGTGTTCAGATGTATTACTGTCTTCAAAGAACACATTTTAATACATTATATATTTAAAAATAAAGCATGGACCCGGTGCCTCAGTCTAGCAAGGTCTGAACCATCTCAAATTCTGAAATAAGTTCACTTGTTCTTGTTTATTTATAATTAACACACAAGCGTCACCTTAAAGTAAGAAAATTCCATTTCTTAATCACAGCTATTCACACGGAATCACCTTGTAATAAATCAAACCGTACTTCAGGCTACACAGTAGACCCTACTTCCAAACCAAGGCAAAAGTCAAACAAGAAACTTAACCCTGTTAGCTATGAACAGGGACTGCTAGAAAGCATGGGAGGTTCCTACAGCCATGTGTAGAAACCTGCTCCTCCCTGCTGTGCTTAAACATATATCCAAATCACTACAACATGGGAAGCCCAGGGACACGCTCAGATTTTCTTAAAACTTTCCAGAATAGGGTACATGTTTTCAAATGCTTCGTAGATCTCAGAACGCTCTCTGGCACCTATAAAGAGATTCAAGTGAGTGTGAACTTCAACATAAGAACGACAACAACAGTTTCTTTTTTATGCTAAAATTTCATTTCACCATATTCAACGACTGTTTCTTTGATTTGGGGAAATGGTCTAGCTAAACAACCCGGGGTGGCCTCAGAATAGATCCGTCTGTGTCTGCCTCCCCAGTGTTGGGAATTACAAGGATGCGCAGTTTTGCGATGGTTTCCAGATGACACCTCTGTAGTTGTACCCAAAAAGGGTGGCACTTCTTTCTAATAGAGAGAAGAATTAAAGGAGGGGCACGCTAGCCATAGTCTCCCCAAAACGCATGCCATAGGGCAGAAGGTCCTCCAGCATTTCCTCTCTTTGGATGCTGTCTTCAGTCATATTGGGCTCAGTAGAATGTAGATGGGATAGTCTGCAAATGCGTTACCATACGACATAAGGGAGCCAGCCTCAGCACCTGTGAACTCAGCTACTGTGAATGGCAAAAACGTCTCCCTTGGATTCCTTCATTTCTGCGTAGTGTCTTCTTTCCATAGTATCAGACCAGGCAGACTATTTTAATAGTTTACAATTTTGACACATAGGAAGTAATTAAAGGAAAAAATTACACCATTTTCATTATTGGAGTCTTAGGTGTCAGCAACTGTTAATTTGTTAATTGTTGATAATTGATATGACTTATAGCACTAAACAAAGATTAGACATTCTCCCTGGAGAAATGTTAGTCGGTTCCCACTTGCCTCTCACTGACAACAATCAATCATTACCCTTACCACCTTCAAAACTGGATAAGGGACAACCCAGTGAGTGTTGTGGGCTGGTTCTTATAGGAGTTTGGGGCTTCAGCTAAATGAGAATTAGCATCTGACATATTTGGGGGCAGAAAGCAAAGAAATGATGCTAATGGAAGAAACAATAAAAACCTGTTCTGTTAGTACCAGGTGTAGTGATGCTGGCCTCTAATCTGTCACTTGGGAGGCTGAGGCAAGAGAATCATAAATTCAAGGCCCTCCCAAACTACACAGATGACCCAGTTTCAAAAACAAACAAAAACAACAGCCCATTAGTAAGTGAATAACTTGGATTAGCTGGGGTCCTGGGACCTTCAGAGGTGCAGACAAAGGAAGGAAGAAGACAATCTCAGAGTGATTATCTGGCTTAGCTCCAGGCCCAGTGAGGGAGAAGACCTAAAAATCCATCTACCAGAATTCAGATCAGTGATGAGCTGTAATGTTTTTATTAAAGAAAAGACTGGTAGGATGTTGAAGTTTAGCAACCTCTGCACTGCTGGAGGGACTGTAAACTGGGTTCAGCTCCCAAGTTTGGGTGCTTCTCAAGAGTTAAGGGGTCACACACCCCAGCAGTTCCACCTGAGCAGACTTCTTACAAAACCAGAAGCAGGTACACAGTGCAGACTGGAATTGCTCAAGAAGTTATAATAACGAAGGCATAGTAACAGTCTCTGTGGCCTTCAATGAATAGAAGCCTCAGTGTATGTTTACAAGAGAGTATTACTCAGCCATAAACAGTACAAAATTTGGACATGCCTCAACAGTTAAAACAAATCCAGGCACCCACCCACCCATAAAAGGTAGGAAAAGTTACATTTAGATGAAGCATTCAAAATAGGTAAATCGGTGGTGATAGCAGATACTGGTAGCTGCTGGAGAACATGGCAAACTACCGAGGTTTCTTTGTAGCCATGGACTGTTTTTAGAACGGGAGGTGACGGTATAGTCATGTTGTATTGCAGGACACTAAATGCAATAAATGCCCACTTTCAAGTAGTTTGTTAGATAAATCTCATTTAAAAAAAAACTTAAAGTAGTAAGGAGGAGGAAATCCTTGTAAGTTTAATTATTTTTGGACTGCTAATGGCAAAATGGGATTTATTCTTTGCTAAGGAATTTTTCTGCATCCTGAAATTTGAAAGAGGAAGATGGCGTGTTACTAATAGACACGAGAAACTCTGCACCTTTGGATAGGAAATCCCCCAAAGTCTTCTCAGAGGTAGAACATTACAGTTTCCCTTTCCAAAGAGATCAGTTTTATGCAAACCAGTGAGACGGGGACACTAAAGGAACAAGGCTACTGACAAAGAACTTGCCTCTGGCTTGTTAACACCCGTATCTGGAATAGGCTTCTTACCATCCGACAATGGCCTGTGATTGATGACGCAAACATGCATGCCAAAACCAATCCCCGGGCAAGACAGTCTGCTTACTGTTCCTTAAGGAACAGGGCATCCAGGTCCGGCATTTGGGATAAACACTGATTTGTTATTTTTTTCATAAGGCTTTTTATAAAATACTGTACCTATGGCTGCATTCAAACACGAAGAGCATGCCACCTGGAGACCCCTGGGAAGCAGAAACACAGCCAGTATTTTACATTAGCAACAGTGATTCCTGATACAACAGAGTGCACAGTTCCCTTATTTCATAAATGGGGAAAGTGAGGCCCAAGAAATTGAAGTTACCGAAATTATAAAGCAGCAATAAGGGAGACATGCAGCCAGTGTTCCCTCCAGAAACCATCAACCAAATACCACCTGTGCCCGCTCCCATGTGTTAAAACAAGACTTTGTTGTTAGTACTAGATGTGGCGCTAGGGATCAGACCAGGGACTTTTATATTCTAAGTAAACTCTCTTCCTTCTGACTGTGTCCCAGACCTCACCTGACATTTCCTCACTAAAGTAAGAACAAAAACCAAGCTCACAGGGCAATTATCAATAATGAGCCGGGCGATGGTGGCGCACGCCTTTAATCCCAGCACTCGGGAGGTAGAGGCAGGTGGATCTCTGTGAGTTCGAGACCAGCCTGGTCTACAGAGCTAGTTCCAGGACAGTCTCCAAAGCCACAGAGAAACCCTGTCTCGAAAAAACCCAAAAAAAAAAAAAAAAAAAAAAAATCAATAATGACAGCCCCTGCCCTATAGCAGCAGCATTTTTAGGCAAAGATTACCATGGCTTTTCTGCACGCTACAATGACTGCCCTTTGGCATGCATGCCCTTCCTAACCCTGGTAGCAAGATGCAGCCTGATCGACTGAGAAAGGACAGGTTTTGAACTTGAGTAAGAGCCCAAGTGGCAGCTGCACCACTAGCTAACATTGCGACCATGGCGTCTTACCCGACCTCCAAGTTTCAGGTTACCCACCAGAAAAGACAGCAACCCTCCTCACAGAGTAGTGAGAGGGTTATGCGCACTAATGTCTGTGTGAAGGCCTTAGAAAACCACAGAATTTCACAAAAACCTAGGCCAGTTTATTGCCCTTGAAGAATATATGGCAGGATTAGGGACACTGGATGGTTGGTTTAAGTATACATGGCTTAACTTCTGATTTGGTGAGACGCCATGCAACATAACTTCACCATCCGTCTCCACAGGGCTGGACCGCTGCCAGATGGGTGTTTGCATCCTAACACCATACACGCACCTGGTAGGCACCCGAAATTCAGGGTCCATCATTTGGACATCAGGTCTATGAATACATCTCCATAGTTTAGCCAATTGACACACCAACCAGCAATACAATGACTTGAACTAGCCGAGTGGTATGTGTGTGTGTGTGGGGGGGGGTCTTGCTATGTAACTCTGGTTGCTGGCATGGGACTATGTAGACCAGGCTGATCTCTTTCTCAGAGATTTGCTTGTCTCTGCTACCTGAGTGTCAGGACTAATGGCAAGTACCCAGCTTTCCATAAAGTTTTTTAAAATGCTTGCTGCTGGAAGTTTGGTCCAAAGATGTTTAGAATACACTGTTGGAAGGGAGGTTTTGATATAGGAAAGTATATTGTAGATGCCTTTAATGGAACTTGGAAATTCATGCTAAGAACTTTGAAAACAGTGATATACTCAAACCAAAGTTTGACTTCGGAGCACGCGTACTAACAGTTCTCCACAAATAAAGTAGCCAAATGCTTGTCCCATTTATAAGTGACGAACACAAAGGAACACAGAAGCATGTGACAGTGGGAAGACAAGTTCTACTCAGTGACCTGTTAGAACAGGAGTCAGGGAGAGCAGGGCAGCTGACAAACCCAGCACACTGACTATATATGTCAGTTGTGACCCAAGAATGGCTTCTAGATTGTTTAGTGATTGGGAGAAAATAAGAGTTCTATTTGGTGACATGTTTAAATCAGAGTCACAGAGTCATATAACTCACACTCCAAAGGCTCTACATGAGACCACCTACAGCAGAGACTCCTGGGGCCACAAAATCTCAATATTCAGTGTTTGTCCTTTCCAGAGAATATGTACAAATCCCTGCCTTAGGAACATGGCGCAGCTTTATTAAAAGCTTCCTTGAAGGGTTTGAAGCAGCAAGTTAAGCTGCATGAGTGCAATGATTGATATAAAGCAGAAGATGAAAATACACATCAAGTAACAGGATACATGAAAAATGTATCATTTTAGGAACTGAGATCTATGAGTAATGTCATTTTTTTCTCTACTTTTCTTTCCCCCAAAAAGCAAAAAGTACCTTGTTATGGAGGAAAACCCTTTCAGGAAGGAAGGAAAAGCAAAACGCACACACAGTTTTACATCTTGTGAATATGAAATAATAACCTTACACTTACCTGTCAACACAACTTTCCCAGAGGCGAAGATGAGCAACACCACCTGCGGCTTCACCATCTTATAAATAAGACCAGGAAACAGTTCCGGTTCATAGCTGTTTAGAAGAAGAGGTCAGGAAAGTCAGAGAAAACAATGTATAGAGTGATAATAACAATAAAGAAAAGAAATACAACTGTTCAGAGTACTTGCTCTTGGACAACAGACAGAAGGAAAACAAGACCCTGGACAGTGACTCACTGGGATCTACCCAACTCTTCATGCTCAGAGGATGAACCAGACCACACTGGCAAGCACCTGCAGTTCGTCAACCAATAAAACTGTAGCAGCCCTGGCTGGAAAGAGGAAGGTGATCCTATAAAGGAAGTGACACTCCTGAAGAGTATGGAGGTCACTTCCAAAACCATGTTTTTAAAGTGACAGACACAATAAACTCCTGATTGGAGATGTACTATTTATTCTATTCTTTGGTGTAAATAAGAGAGGGCTGAAGCTCAGAGAAAGGGAGGAAGGAGGTCATCCAGTAGAGACTGAATAGCAAGCACCTGATGAGTCCATGGCCAGTTCAGCCTTGAGTCGCCTTCCAGTATTACCTCTTTAGAAGCATTTCTGTCTCTGCTCAGGACCCCACTGCACACAAAGCAGTCTCAGCTCCACAGTGACTTCCACAGTTCAACAGGAACAGTGACAATGTGTCTTTATTTTAGTCAGCAAACTCCATGTGGGCAAGGGACTAAGGCTGCACGGGTGGCCAGTAGGACCTTATCTACTGCACAATACTCACCTGGATTTTAGACCCTTAATGAGCATTTATTATCAGCATATTTCTGAGTTTAAAACTGAAGGGGACATGCTCATAGAAAACTATGTGACATAGATTGGTAGAGAGGGTAGCAAGGAAGAGGCAGTAATGGTCATATAGCTCAGTGGTAGAGCCCTTGCCTTATAGACATGATGCCCCAGGTTCAACACCCTGAACATGGAGGTGCTTATAATCCTAGCACTCAAGAGGCTGAGACAAGAGGAATGCTATAATGTGAGACCAGCCTAAATTACATAGCCAGACCTGATTCCAAAACTAAATACAAAACCAGGACACACCTGTAATAGATGTCGAAATGCACATTTTCAGGCTCTAAATTAAAGATGAACTTGAGGTTTTTAACATAAGACACACTTGACCTGATCATGCCTGATGGGTGTGATGTTTCCCAAGCTACAGGCATTGAAAAACGTTAAAAAGAAATCCCTTTCTCTGCTTAGGAAAGTATCCTTAAGGCTCCCAATGTGAAGAAAACACACACACACATACACACACACATACGTGCACACATACGCGAGCGTACTTTGCAGTTGAGATTCATATCCTGAGGGTGGAAGCCTGACAAAGTGCTTCTGAGGGAGGCCAGCATGGGAGCAGAAAGAGAGGCCTCTGGAATACAAAGCACACTTTCCAGCCAGACACAACAAAAGTGACTGAGTTCATAAACCTGGCCGGCTAGGAACAAGAGACTGGTGTGGGCCTCTTCTAGAAGATAAAAGCCAGGCAGCTGACTCTGATCTTGCTCTTCGGCCAGTTTTGTTTTTCAGAAAATGAAAATGATGTCAAAGGACTTTTACTGTCAACTGCAATCTCTTCTGTATGTTGTTGAGAAGGGAAGGGAACGAAGGCCTGGGAAGTACACACAACAAAGTCATGAGCGGCCTAAAAGGAGCAAGAGGTCTACTTCAGTCACGCTCCGAGTTGAGGTGGACCTCATTTGTGTGTCTGAGGAGGGAGACTGGACTTCTGTGGCTCAAGATACTGGATGATAAAATGTCAGTGTTCACATATTTAAAAATGGAGCATGTACTATGTCTATACATTACCCCGGGTTGAAAAAGAAAACACACCCAGAGGTGATGTATATTGCATAAAGAAGCTGGCCACGGAGCTGACTTTTGAATAATAAAAAACATGACATATCATAGTCGCTCAATAAGCAAATTGTGTGGAAGAGGGGAAAAATATAGTTAAGGAGGAGGAAGAAAGCCATCACCCAAGAGAACTCTCAGAATAAACTATAGTTCAGCAGTTAAGAGAAGTCCAGACATTTTATCTTCTGTTGGGTTTGAATATGAAAGAAAAGCCAACAAACACCTTCCACTGATCCTTAGCCACGTGACTAAGCAGACCCACTGTTGACTCACAAAGGAGGTAAAAGGTTGGAATGAGACTGTACTGACCAAGAGAGTGCAAAAGCATCTGTCCTTCTACATTAGGTCAGTTGTTTTGACCCAGATGTGTATGCCAGGGGAGTGGGGTGTGGAGTTGGCCTCTGAAGCCCTAGCTGTCCCCTCTGAGGGCTGAGCTGAGGCCAGAGAGCCAGTCCGTCTGTGGAGACTAGGGTTACAGAAGCAGGAAGGCTAGAATGCTCCCTTAGGCTAGGGAAGTGCTGGGTCAGCTACAGCTATACAAAGACACCCCCCTCCCAAATAAACACGACTAGATAGGATCTCGCTCAGAGACTATGTATGTCACAGCCATCTTCCCCCCCCCTTCTCCACCCTCCAGCTGTCAATCTCATCCCTTCACTTCTACTGCCATTTATAAACCTAATCCATTAGTGGTCCTCAATACAGAGCTTCAGCTGGGTATGAACTCTGCAGGATGGCAAGCTAAATCTCTTCTGGTGGAGTATCCCAATCAGAGATGTGGGCCAAAGTGACCCACTTTGCAATTTCACTGTGAGAACCACTATTTCAAGACCCTGGCCCGATATCATAACTTTTGAGGTCTGGGGCACAGCATCCTAATCCATTCATCTACCCTGCCTTCTCCTCTGATCTTCTGGAAAGTAGCCACTCTCTCTGACTGCTATCTTGTATAAACAGCCTGAATTGTATAACTGCTGCAGCTTAGCAAGAGTGAGGTTGAGCCTGAGGCCTTCATACCTACTGAACTGCCGGTGGGTGAGCGCCAAAATCTCCAGCCTGATGGGAAATTTCACATCACAGCTTCCAACCATGTTCTGAATTTTAAAATTGAAGAATCTGACGGGGAAGCCAAGCTTCTGCACCACGCGAGCATACTTTCTCGCTGCCAGTCGAGACTCCTCTTCACTGGGGAGATGCAAGCACAAATAAAGACACTTTCTTGTTGTTTCGTGAGATAGAGTCTGGCTGTATAGCCCAGGCTAGTGAGTTACTCGTGCACTTCCTGCTTCCATCTCCCAAATGCTGGTATTAAAGGCATGCATTACCACATCTATTTAATTAATGCCATCTACTATTAATCAAACTGGTTGATTAATGGCCCCTTTACTATTGCATTTGTAGCCTGCACTTCTGATCACCTCTCTACTCTATGTCCTATGTTCATCTTTGAATGTACCTATGAGACTGTAGGCTGGTCATGTGGGTGTGGCTCAGCAACAGAGCACTTGCCTACCATGTGTAAGACTCTGGATTTGGTCCCCAGAATCACAAGAATAAAATAAAAATAAGTGAGCCTCCATGAGAAGGATCTCCCTCGCTCACCTTTGTCCATAGTGTCGTGTAAAATGTTTGGTACAATGAACAACTGGTTGTTGAACTGACCGGCACCCATCACCTTGATTGGTCATCCCTCATCGATAAGGTACTTTGACTTGTTTTGAATGTTGTTTGAAAAATTGGCTACTGCACTATTTCTCAAAATGTGTCCTCAGACCTCAAATCTTGTAAGAGGGGCCATGTCCAAGGTATTATCTCTGGCACATAGACACTCTTGTCTGGGCACCAGCGAATTGCTGTCTATAGTCTAAGTTCTTCTGGTTCTCACTGCAGCCTGAGAACTGCCCTGGTCTAAAAATGTGTGAGACATTTGTATAGGGACAAAAATAAGGACAAAGACATGCAAAACATTAATCAACGCAAGGAAGGCAGATATGGGCCAAGTGAGTGTCATAGACTTGTGTCTTTAGGAGACGAATTGTCAAAAACAAGTTTAAATTCCTTAAAACTTGCCCAGCTTTCTCAGCTTCCTCACCCAACTGCTATAAGATTCATTTTCATGAGGGGAAAATGTATCCAAACTCATTGCTACGACCGACCCCAAATACATGTCAGAGAAATGGCAGGCTTGAGATTTGGGCCTCTAGTTTTCATCTGACATTGTTCACTTGTCCAAACAATAGTGAGCAGCAGGGGCTGCCAGGCAGGGGCCACCGTGAGTAAATTCTATGAACACACCTCTTTTTGTGAGGTGTACCCATCTTAAGTTGTGAACCAGCAGTTCCTAAAGGAAAGGCCACTTGGACTCAGCTTGCCTGGACAAGCGAAGTGCTGAATTCTCTTCCCTAGATTCCTCACTGTCCTCATATGTGAATTGGGCCATGCACTTTATTTCAATCACCCTTGTGTTCCCCACCCACTTCTAACTCCTGACATGGCAAGACTATGTCCCAAGTTAGTAATGAAATGAAGACATTTTGTAAAAGAAGTCTTGTTCTGCTGTAAACCTCACATACAGGTTTCTATTTTAGCTACAGCTCAAAGTCTACACATATATTCATTGCGCAAACATTAGAGAATAGATTTAAAACCCTAAAGTTTCATCACAGGTGGTAAGAACTATTTAAATTTTACCTTCTGTACATATCCCTAAGCAAACATGTATCCTTCATCCTTATCAATACAGAAAATAGATTTGGATAGAGCTTGGACAATAATACCATGCTCGCTCTCGCTCTCTCTCTCTTGTATAAACCGAACACTCAGAATTCATTTTGCAGAACTCAAGAACAAGATAGGTCACCACAACATGAGGAACTGCATTAAAGGATCAAAGCATAAGGAAGGTTGAGAGCCACTTCTCTAAATGAATCAAAAGCCACAATCCTTTCTCTATTATTTCTTATATAAGACATTAAAAGGGCTAGAAAAATATTGGGGACTACAAAAATATTGGAGGTCAATATTTATATCATGAGCTACAAGGGGAATGCTTTTCCAAACAAGATTTCAAATGATAAAGGGAAAACATGATGGGGGAAAATGAATCAGCCAACTGTACACCAACAACTTTAAGTTGTGTTTGAAAACCAATACATAGTAATCTGGAAAAATATATGCAGCATAAAATTGCAAAAAACTTAAAATGCAAAAGACTTCTACCAAAAGACAAATATCTCTAGGACATTGGGCAAAAGATATAATAAGCATTTTACATGCTCATGAAGAGATGCTTGATGTCAAAATCATAAAAATACAAATTTAAACGATGTAAGTTTTTTCAATAAGTTTAGCAGATATAAATAAGTTTATTGGCAGCCCATGTTCACAGGAATAAATGAATTATTGGTGCCTGTGTAGCTACAGGTTGATATCACCTCTCCAAAGGGGACTTGCTGTCCATCTGACACAAGGAGAACACCAGCTCTCTCCACCGACTGTGGAGCAAACATCAGAGCTCAGACTTCTCCTGTAGGAGATCCAGGAAAGAGAAATCTTTCCAGAGATATCTCCCGAGTGAATGTTCCAGGTATGTCCCATTTAGAAAACTCTATCTTGTACAATACTGAGGGGACTCAAGAGGTGAGTGAACAGCCACATGGGGAACGCCCTGCTCTCTAGGACTTCCACAATGGGACAAAATCCCACGTCCCTTCCCCAACTCCCTTGGCATTTCTACCCAGCCAACAGGGAGTTTCCTATGGCTAGGCTCCCCCCAAACCCAAACCCATCCACTGGACCTTCCAAGTTACTAGCCATACCCCACCTAAGAGCTTAGAGATTACTGTAATACTGAGGGGACCAATAGCTTGCTACAACACTGAGGGAATTAAGAGAGAGCACCAAGGGAGCAAACCAGGAGAGAAGACCAAGAGAGCAGGTGTATAGAGATTACAGAGGCTCTCTGAGACAGACATTGACAGTACAGAGGAGACCAAGAAAACTCCCAAACACTCAGAAAACCACTGCAAGGATTGAACCAAGACACAAAGACACTGTCAACCTCATTTGAAGACAGAGATGGGTAGGTGCCAATGCAAGAATTCCTCCAACAACCTAAAAAGCAACATGGTAACACCAGAACCCAGCAGTGACACAACAGGAAAACTATCATCCTAACATAGAAGATGTAGAAGAAAATGACTCTAAATGTAACTTTATGAAAATGGAGATCTTTAAAGAGAAAATGAAAAACTCCCTTAAAAAAAAAAACAAAAAATTGGAAGACAAACAAAAAATTGGAAGAAATTAATAAATCCCTCAAATAAACAAACAAAAAAAAACAAACAAAACAACAAATTGGAAGACAAACAAAAAAATTAGAAGAAATTAATAAATCCCTCAAAGAAAACCAAGAAAAAAAAACAATCAAACAGGTGAAGGAAACAGTTCAAGACTTGAAGACTGAAATTGAGGTAATAAAACACAAACTGAGGCAATTTTGGATATGGAAAATCTAGGTAAATGAACAAGATCTACAGAGAAAAGTAGAACCAACAGAATACAAGAGATGGAAGAAAGAATCTCAGGCGTTGAAGATACTATAGGGGAAATTGATTGGTCAAAGAAAACATTAAATCCAACAAATTCTTAACACAAAATATTCAGGAAATATTAGGAAAAGACCAAACCTAAGAATAATAGGGGTAGAAGAGGAAGAAGAACTCCAGCTCAAAAGCACAGAAAATATATTCAACAAAAAATCATAGAAGAAAACTTTTCCAACCTAAAGAAGGATATGCCTATGAAGGCACAAGAAGCTTACAGAACACCAAATAAACTTGATCAAAAAAATCCCCTAATAAAACACAAAACATACAGAATAAAGAAAGAATATTTAGAGCTTCAAAGAAAAAAGGTAACAGATAAAGATAAACTTCAGAATTACACCTGAATTCTCAATGGAAACTATGAAAGCCAGAAGTTCCTGTTTAGGTGTGCTGCAGACACTAAGAGACCATGAATGCAAGTCAAGACTACTATACCCAGCAAAGCTTTCATTCACCACCAATGGAGAAAACAAGATATTCCATGACAAAAACAGATTTAAACAATATGTATCCAGGAACCCAGGCTTACAGAAAGTACTAGAAGGAAAAACCCCAACCCAAGGAAGCTAACTGCACCCACAAAAACACAGGCATCTGATAATCCCCCACAAGCATAACCCAAAGAAGGGAAACACACAAACACTGCTATCAAAAAAATAACCAGATTTAACAACCACTGATCATTAATATTGCTTAATATGAATGGAGTCAATTCACCTATAAAAAAGACACAGGCTAAGAGGATGGATATGAAAACAGGTTCCAGTCTTCTGCTGTATACAAGAAACACAACTCAACTCAAAGACAGACACTGCCTCAGAGTAAATGGTTTGGTCCAATCAAATGGACCAAAGAAACAAGTGGGTGTAGCTATCCTAATACCTAAAGTGGGAAGTAGTCTTCAGTGCATGGACATGGGAGACCACTTCCTAAATATAACCCCAGTAGTACAGACACTGAGGGCAACAATAAATAAACAAAACCTCCTGTAACTGAGGATCTTCTGTAAAGCAAAGGACACAGTCAATAAGACAAAAATGCAACCTATTAAATGGAAAAAGATCTTCACTAACCCCACATCAGAAAAAGGACTGACCTCCAAAATATATAAATAAATTAAGACATTAAAATTCTAAATAACCCAATTAAAAAATGGGAATGGAACTAAACAGAGAAATCTCAACAGAAGAATCTCAAATGGCCAAAAGACACTTAAGGAAATGTTCAACATCCTTAGCGATCAGGTAAATGCAAACCAAAACAACTCTGAGATACCATCTTACACCTGTCAGAATGGCTAAGATCAAAAGCACTAATGGTAGCTTATGCTAGAGATGACGTGGAGTAAGGGAAACACTCATGCATTGCTGGTAGGAATGCAAACTTATACAACCACTTTGGAAATTTGCAGCAGTTTCTCAGGAAATTGGGAATCAACCTACCTCAGGATTCAGCAATACCACTCTTAGGGCATATACCCAAAAGATGCTCAGTAATACTACAAAAAGCATTTGTTCAACTATGTTCATAGCAGCATTATTTGTAATAGCCATAACCTGGAAACAACCTAGATGACCCTCAACCAAAGAATAAATAAAGAAAATGTGGCATATTTACACATTAGAGTACTACTTGGTGGTAAAAAAACAATGACATCTTGAATTTTGCATGCAAATGGATAGAATTAGAAAACACTATCCTGAATGAGGTAACCTAGACCCAAAAAGATAAATATGGTATGGACTCACTCATAAGGAAATACTAGCTATAAACAAAGAACATTGAGCCTATAGTTCCTGATCCTAGAAAAGCTAAGTAATACAGTAAACCCATAGAAAAACATAATCGACCCACCTGGAAATTGGAAGCAGACAAGATTTCCTGACAAAATTGGGAGCATGGAGGTGGGGGCAGAAGGGAAGGTAAAAGGGGAAGAGCAGGGAAGAAGGGAAGCATTGAGAAGAACGTGAGGGAATGGGATAGCTGAGATGGAGGAAGGACAGAGATGAGAGCAAGGAAAGAGATATCTTGATTGAGGAAGCCATTTTAGGGTTAGCAGAAACCTGGCTCTAGAGAAAGTCCCAGGAATCCACAAGGATGACCCCAGCTAAAACCCTAAGCAATAGAGGCAAAGGGGCCTGATCTTGACTTGCCCTATAGTCAGACTGATGAATATCTTAAATATCACCATAGAACCTTCACCCAGCAACTGGTGGAAACAGAGGCAGAAACCCACATCGGAGCACTGGACTGAGCTTCCAAAGTCCAGTTGAAGAATGGAAGGAATGAGAATATGAGCAAAGAGTTCAAGACCATGATGGGTTCACCCACTGAAACAGATTACATGAGCTAATAGGTGCTCACCAACTCCAGCTGGACTGGGAAGGAACAAGCGTAGGACCAAACTAGTCCCTCTGAATGGGGCTGACAGTTGCATGGCTAGGGCAGACTGAGGGACCACTGACAGTGGCACCAGGATTTATCCCTACTGCATGTACTGCCTTTTTGGGATCCTATTCTCTTTGGATGTATACCTTGCTCAGCCTAGATATAGTAGGGATAGCCTTGGACCTTCCCCAAAGCAATGTGCTTTAGCCTCTCTGAGGATTAGATAGGGATGGGTGGGAGGGGTGGGAGGGGGTGTGGAGGAAATGGGATGAGAGGAAGGAGTGGGAACTTGAATTGGTATTTTTTAAAATCTAATAAATTTTTCAAGAAAGAAGAAATACAACTGAAAAATATCTTCATCTGTGCTATGAAGAAAATCCCCAATAATATCCCTAGGTTTTTGATATCTTGTCATGACTGCAGATGAAAAATTATGTGTGTACACATGAACTTGCTTTTGACATGTATATGTTATATATATCATATGTGTATATAATATACATGTAACATGCATGTATATGTTAGAAACAAATTCCCATAACCCAATTAATTTCCTTGAACCTTAACCAAATGTTGAGTACTATAAAGTATGGGATATAGCTTAGTATTAAAAGTAAGAATAAGAACATTTTTATTTGCTTCTCAAGACAGGGTTTCCCAGTTGCTTTGGAGTCTGTCCTGAAACTCATTCTGTAGACCAGGCTGGTCTCGAACTCACAGAGATTCCCCTGCCTCTACCTCCGGAGTGCTGAGATCAAAGGCATGTACCACCACTGCCCAGCCAAGACTAAGAACTTTTAACCCCATATTAACTGTTTGACAAAGAAAAATATGTTGCTCCTACTATGAGTTTTCACACAAATTCTACACTTCTTTCCTTACATAGTGAGAAGCCTGTGGGGTAAGAAAGGAAAATTTCATCCTCATACCTTTTGGCTCCTGTGCAGACCACTTTCCCAGAGCTAAATAAGAGGGCTGTTGTCCTTGGCTCTCGGATCCTCATTATGACTGCAGCAAACCTCTGCACACCAAAGCCAATGGGAGAATTAGTCTCTACTGGGAGTTAACAGTTGTAGCCCAGTTAGAAAGTTGGGACTGTGTATGAAAATCTCGAGGAAACTGAAATGGACGAGAAAAACCGAACAATGTCTGGGTCTATCCTCCCACGTTAACCAAAGTTATAATTACAAAATGTTACTCTACAGCTGTTTCCAAAGGATCAGCTAAAATTAGAGCATCTGTTCCAGTTAAGGTCTGATGCTAAGAGCTTTAGACTTTCTCTCATTTATACACTCAACAAGACTAACGAAGTCCATTGTTGCCCTCATTTAATAAACAAGTATTTCACCTCCAACATTATCATAACTTGGTAAAGATATGATATAAAATCACAGCTCATTAGATTTATATTGATATACTTTCTTTTTCTCTTACAGAATCCTTTTAAAAAGATTAAGAGCAAGCGTGCAGATGGCGAGCTGAGGATATGGTGCCGTTAGCCAGGTGCCCACCTGGCACACAGGAAGCGCCGGGTCTGATTCCCAGGATGGAATCATCCAGGTTTGGTGGTGCACCTGGAATCCTAACACTCTGAAGGTGGAGACGAGGTGGTGTGTGTGTGGGGGGGGGGGTGTTCAAGGTCATCCTCGGCTGCACTCAAATTTGAGGCCAGTTTAGAATATATGAGATCTCATCTTATCCCAAAACAAAAATTAGATGAGCCTCATGTGGTCCATGCCTATTATCCCAGTACTTGAGAGGCTGAGGCAGGAGGATTCCAAGTTTAAGAATAACATAAGCTACATAGCTAAATCTCATTTCAAGAACCAAAAAAAAAAATATATATCACAGAAAAGAAAAGTATGCTATTATGTTTGTTACTGCCAAAATTCTAGAACACCAAGGCAACCAAAATGCAGAACACAACGCACATGATGATAAGCATGCTAAAGATAAAGGGAAAATCTGTTTCCTCAAGTTCCAGCCTTCATAATTCTTCTCAATGTGTGTTCCCAGGTCTACTCATTGACAGACCCCCCGCAAGGACACTGAGGCCCTTGACACAGTTGGCTTATCACATTAGCAAGGCACTAAATGACCTGGTCCTCCCATAGGTCCTACACACGCACTTCTCCAACTTTCCAGTTGAAATTGGAGTGGGTCCCCTGCAAGATCACCTCTTGTGGGGGCAGCTACTCCAGAAGATCATGGATCACTTCAGGCTCAGACAAGCAATTGCAATTTGAACTGGAAACACCAAAAAAATCCCTGCGTCACCACCAGAGACTGAATGAGTTCTCATTAATGCTTTTTGTGTGCTTATTAAAATATATCATTTTCCCTGGTATTCATTAATATAAGAGAGAGAAATATACCTATCTTCACTAGATGATCCAAGCAAACAGACTCGCAATCCTGCCCCAGCTTCTCAAGTACTAGGAGTACAGGTGTGAACCAACTATTTTGTTTTCTTTTGTTTTTGTTTTTTGGAGAAAGGATCTCACGATGCACCCTGGCTATGACTCTCTGTGTAGACCAGACTAACCTCGAACTCACAGAGCTCTGTCTGCCTCTACCTCCCAAGAAAAGGAATTTAAAAACCGGTACCACCATGCCCAGAAATTGTTATATTCTCAACATGATTTTATTAAACATTTAAGATAATTCAAAGCACGAACTTGAATTTGCATAGAAAGTACAATTCCAGACAGCTCCTATACATTCTCTTCCTATACATTCCAGCAGGGGGAGCCGAAGACAACGAGTAAAATATGCATAAAATGATCTTTTTTCCAATAATGCAATCTGTCATTGCTGCCGCCCTAAGAATTCACCTCACAGCTGTATTTCTTTGCTTCTGTTTCTTCTTTTTCCTTTTGTATGTAGGGAGAAGGGAGGATAGTTTGAGACAGAATCTCACTATGTAAGCCTGGCTTACCTTACTTAGTTCGTAGATGACGCCGGTCTTGAACCCACAGAGCTACATCTGCCTCAGCCTCTCAAATGCTGGTATTATATGGTGTGTACCACCATGCCCAGCCTCACCAGATGTTTCTATCCATACTCTAGCCAGAGACGTGAGACAGCAAAGGAAAAACTATTTGGTATCTGGATAATAACATAACACTAAATTCAGATGTCAGCAAAAGCAAATGCTTAGTCTATAAAGAATTGATTTACATAGTCTCTCTCACTATTGTGATTCTTTATCATCTGACCACAAATCTTCTGCCACTGGGTCCACGGAGCTGCTTTCCAGTGGACGTGAGGTACACATAATTGTACTCTTGGCTCTGGACTTAGCTTCGAGCCCTGCCTTCCTCTACAAAGCACAAAGCTTAAGGAATCATTAAATGTTGAGGAGGCTAACAAATCCAAATTCTGTAAGCAAATATGTCAACGAAGACAGGATGTCTTCATATTTTATTAAACTGCAGTCAGCAGACACGGGCAGGGGGATCTCTAGTGAGATTGAGGCTGGCTTGGTTACATAGTGAAAAAAAAAAAACTTTTAGGTGGGGAACCATTGAATCAGCCATGTATAAGCAAAAGCTAGAGCCTTAGAAACAACTTAGCTTTTTTTTTTCTGTTTTCTGATTATGTGACTGTTGTTGTTGTTTTGAGACAGGGTTTCTCTGTGTAGCCCTGACTGTCCTGGAACTCACTCTGTAGACCAGGCTGTCCTTGAACTCACAGAGATCCATCTGCCTCTCCCTCCCAAATGCACCACCACCACCTGGCTCAATTTAGCTTTTTTGGACAAAAGAAACCGAAAATGGAAAAACATAGACATGTCAGCTATGTGAGCCAGCATTTAGAAAAATAGCATTTCTCACCAGGCATGGTTACACAGACCTATAATCCCTGCAATCCAGCCTTTTGGGAGAAGAGGCTGGAAGAGTCCAAGTTCAAACCTAACCTGGGCTATATGGCAAGACACTGTCAAAAAAAATCCAAAAGAATCCACAGGTCCACAGGTGTGATCATTCAAGTTAGTTTCAAGTTAGTGTTCCACTGTATGGAAAACAGACATGCTGAAAATCTTTGTGAACGACAAGGAAAGCTCTAGCTTCAGGATTGTTCAATTATTGCTTTATTCAGCATGGAAAATGGATGACTTTATAACTTCAAAATAAAAAATGAGATAGTTAACCTTCTGAATTAACAAAACTTTTCACTAAGAATTTATTTGAAGAAAATAAATGAGCCAATGTCATAACCGTACAGTGAACAATACCTAAGAAAATTGCAATGGTTGAAAGGGACACCGAAGTCTCTTACCTTAGGGTTATATTCTGTGTTTTTGGCATTCAGAGCTATTTTCCTCAGGTCCAATTTACAAGCCAGATTTGCAGTGGAAACTATATTCCTGAAGAAACAAGGCAATCCAGAAGATCATAATGGTATAGTTTCAACACCATCTTAGCTTACTTCATTAAGTTATTTCATAGACTCTGCCTTAGCAACTTGCTCGGGGGAGAAATGTAGTCCTTAGTTAACTGTAAACCTCAATGTGCTAAAATCCACATTTTCTTACATTTCATAACTAAAATTAAGTTTTGGAACTTAATTTTATAATTAATAAAAAACCACACTGTCCTAAAACAGAAAACCACAGACCCAAGGGAGTTTGCTAATCAAACTCAATTTTATATTATTTGTGTTTACCCAGCCCCTAACTACCATTGTTAACAACTTCAGTGCTTTGGTAAAGACAATATAATCTTTCAAGAATGTGTCTGTTAATCTTGACCCTCCTCTAAGAGGGCCAAGAACTGGTGTTTCCTTTAATAAGTAACCAGTCTGCCATTGGTTATGATCCATTAAGAACTGAAAAAGAATAAGGCGATCTGAAATGCTCCTCCTTCCATCATTATCCTGAAGCTAGTTCTCATGGTCTGAAACATAAACTGCACATCTAGAAACAGCCCTCCCTTTCAAAGCAAGTATTCTTACTGCAACTGAGGCACAATTCCAGAGCGTTCTGGAACAGGGTTCATTGGTGTCATGGACACTAAGGATGCCATAGGTAAGGCATCAGAGTTGGGTTTTCCTGGAGCAGGCTGGTTAGAGTCAGCACCATCGGGGCGCAGGAGGGAACCCGGTGAACAGCTGTTGTTCAAGCTCAACCCGCTGTCCTCCCCACCAGGCAACGGCAACTGACACCGCTGATCTTGAGCTTCACAACTTGGCTCCTTTTCATGCTCGTTTCCAACAACAGTCTGGTCTTTATTTTCTTGAATAAGCTCATCTGGTAGGAAGCTTAGATCCACAGGTGAGAAGTCCCTGGATGCTTCTTTGCCTCCGCCAAGATGTGAGTTAAACACCGTCTCTGGATGGGACAGATTAAGCGGGTGCACGTCTAAAGGCGCTCGTGGGCTGAGCAGTTGAGACACGGCTCGAGGATAGTAATCCTAGAAAACGTGCAAAGCAAAAACAAAATAGAAATCAAAACGCCAGTGGGTCACACCAATGGGACTCCACTATGGCAGGAAGCCAACGGCTTCAGTCTGAAAGGCAGTTCAAGATGGCCTCGATTCACACCCCGCCTCCTACAAAGTCCCACCAAGATTCTACTACAGAGCACCAGCATGCTTAAGAGCCTATCTTAGAGCTGGAAAGATGGCTCAGAAGAGGATTGCCTGCTCTTCTAGAGGCTCCAGTTTAAGGGGATCTGACATGCGCTCATGGATTCGTTCATTGGGCACCAGGCATGCACATGGTACTGCATACGCACAGGCAAAACACTCATACACAGAAAATAGAAACCAATAAATCTGTGGTAACTATATCTTACAATATAGAGAAGGCATTCACCATACAATGTTTTTCCTACTTCAGTTATAGCTTGCGAAGTTGTCCCTAACTCCAGCTGTGTAATAGGTATAGTTGAACTCAAGATGCCTAGAAAGTTGAAGACAGCAGCTGTACTCTGTTAGATAATTGTAAGCATCAGATAACTTTTAAATGCTCTTTTAAATTCACATTGAGGATTTTTTAACTACTTTTTTATTATGTATATGTGTGAAGGGGATATGTGCACTTGAGTGCAGGGGCCTAAGGAATCTAGAAGAAGGCACCAGATCTCCCTAGAGCTCAAATAACAGAAAATCATGAGCCACAGACATCGGTGCTGGGAACTGAACTCAGGCGATCTGCAAGATTAGTTCTTGCTCCTAACTACGGAGCCACGTCTCTGTGGCCCCATAAAAAAAAATCAGTTTAGAGTAAGCAGGTGAATCTTGGGACTTAGTCTTACTTACTTGACTGGTCAGCACTCATTAAAGACTCAGCATTGCTTTTTTTCTCATCAAAGGAGAGATTTACAACTTATGTGAATTTAGAACAGATAAATAAGTTACTGAGATTGAAATATTAAGCATATTTTAAATTGACATTTGTTTTGTTTGGGAGACAGGGTCTAGGCTGGCCTCAGCCTCTGTGGTGCTGCCTCATACCTTTAATTCCAGCACTCAGGAAGCAGAGGCAGGTGGATCTCTGAATCTGAAGGTCTTTCTCGTGAGTTCCAGGACAGCCAAAGCTACATAAAGAGATATGCCTCATTGCCCCCCCCCCCAAAAAGAGGAAGGGAAGGGAGGGAGAGAGAGGGTACAGAGAAAGAGAGAGGGACAAAAAGAAGGAGAAGGGGGCAGAGGGGGAGATAGAGGGGCAGAGAAGGGGAGAGAGAGGAGAGAAAAGAGAGAGAAAAATAGAGTTAAAAAATCTTAACAAACCAAGTGTGGTCACAGGTGGTGGGCCGCAAGTGTAGTTCCAGCTACTGTGGAAACTGAGGCAGAGGCATAGCTCGAGCCTAGTTGTTCACAATCAGTCTGAGAGGTCAGATGCCCTGAGCGTGGCCTGAACCTAGCACAGCAGAAGCGCTGGAACCCCAGGTGACTGCAGGCAGCATGTCCCTTTACCACCAGGACCAGGCCATCTAACTTCATGGCTAGGATGTTTAAATTGACAACCCTGATTACCTCACTGAACTTCCAAGTTCAGCTGAAGGGCCTGGATCGAACCCGCCTCTTAGGGAAGATTTGGCATTCCAAAGAGACTTCCCAAGGCCAACACAAGTCCCGGTTTTTCAGCGAGGTGGCTGCCAGGCTCACCTGGATGGAGTATGGCTCCAGGAAGAGGTCCAGGTACGCGTCCTCCTCCTCCATGAGGGAGAGCCCACCACGAAGAGCTGGGAACAAGCAAAGGGATCAGCGTCCAAGCAAATCAGAGGTGCTTTGGTGGAACCAGCCCAGCTTCGGACGCTGATGATCTTTATCAGCCTCGGGCAGGACACAATGAGGTGGGGTCTGCTGGGTCTACCACCTGCACAGATGGCGTGAATGAGTTGAGGAACCAGGTGAGAGGCAGAGAAGGAACTGATGAACCTGGCGAGACACAGCTGGTGGCACCCAGAGGCAGAGAAGGGCTGCTGAGTTGGCTGGGCCAGACCAGGCAGAGCCCCCACTGGCGCTCCCACCGCCACCACTGGGCCTGCACCCGTTGCCATGCTTCCAGGAGAGCAGCAGAAAGTTAGCGACGTGCACTATGAGAAAAAAAAAATCCTTTTTCCCTTTTCCTCCTTCCGTCCTCTTTCCCTCTTTTCCCCCTCCCTCTTCTCTTTGCATGCAGCTCAGGCCAGCCACAAACCGTCCCCCAGCCCCTGAGTGCTGGGATCACAGAGCATATCACCATTCGCGGATTTCTCTGATGTGGCATCTTTATTATATTTGTTTATCTCCGCTGATGTGTGCGTGTACATGTGGCGCATTACAGAGATCACGTGATGGTCAGATGACCGCTTTCAGGAATAGATTCTCCCCTTCCAGCATGTGGAAGGAACTGGAGGCTCCAAATCGAGAGTAGCAAGCTTGGTGGCAAGCGCCCTTACCCGCTGAGCCCCCTTACCACCCAGATGTGACATTCCTGTTATTATTTTTCACCGTCACACCTCATGTAGCTTTTCACCAATCACAGGGGATTTACCGACAGCTGTGCCAGCCCAGGTAGCTTTTCAGCAGCTACAGGGAATTTACCTGCAGCTGGGGTATTCCACAGATAGGGTACAGACAACGCAAGAAGATACTGCAAAACTCAATATCCAGTTGTTTTTTGCTGGAATTAAAAGGTTGGTGTGCTTCCATGGAATCAGAGCTAGGCTAAGTGCTTCACATGTCTGGACTCACTTAAGTGTCATGACAGAGCTGGACTAAGCACCCTCCCCATCCTCTGCATTGCTGTGGATTGAATCCGGGGCCTCATGCACACCAGGCAAGCATTCTGTCACTGAGCTACACCCCAAGTCAATAAGCACCCCTGTTCGGTAGCTGAGTATACTGACTTATTTTTGTTTCGGAATTTATAATATTTTGTACTTTGGCAAAAAAAAATGAGAGATAGAAAAATTACAAACATTAGGGAAACAAGCTTTATCCAAGGATGTAAAGTTACTTTGTTTGCTTTGTCCTGTTTTCGTTAACTTTTACTAATGGCAAGCTCTCTGTCTGAATTTCCGAGGAATCAGAGTAGTACCAGGCTAGGAGAACTGGCTTTGGATTTGGTGTCCCTGCACAGATGTGTGACTGATGGAGTCTGTCTGTGAATAGAGAATATTTAAAGCAATTGCCGCTGGGCATGGTGGCACACACCTGTCATCCAGCACTTGGAAGGTTGAGAGAGGAGGATCAGGAGTTGAAAGCCGTGCACAGACAGAACAACTGCCAAAAATAATAAAAAAAAAAATAAAAAATAACACGTGAAACTTTTGCCTAACCATTCATGGGAGCACAGGGAATTCCAGATATATTTCTAGAAAACACACCATCTTACTAAAGCATATCATTTTCTTCTTCCAAGCTTTAAAAAAAAAACCTGCAGTAGTTTCCCTACGGTGTTCGTAATAAAACACAAATTCCTAAGCATGGAATCAAAACCACAAAATCTCTCCAGAGTTCTGTGGTCTCCAGGCAACACCTCCGGTCTCTACCGCTCTCTAGCGCCCCCAGTGGACTCGCTGGGACGTCACCTTCCCGGCCCCCTCCCTTGGGACTTCCCCCTAGTCCATCCACTTCCACGTGGATCACCGTCCCTTGATCTCCCATGGCACAGTCATGGTGCCTTTTTTTCTGGATGCCTGCATTATGACATTTGACTCAGTTCGGTCTGAACTTTGTTTCACCGTATCCTGTATTTGAGCGCTTCTTCCTTCCACATGGAGCGGTCCTTGAGGAGTGGTATGCCAGGCAGTCTTCCTAGACACCGCCCTGCCTGGTACAATTCCTATGTGACAGGAACGCACAGCGGCTCCTAGGTTTTTTTGTTTTTTGTTGTTGTTTTGTTGTTGTTGTTGTTGTTGTTTTTAGCGGCAGTTTGCTTACAGAGGGGCTAACAGGAAATAGCTGGGAAGCAATATCTAGATTCCTTCCTTCTGCCTTTCACCCGAGCAGCAGCAAAGACGGGGCTTCTGAGTCTCTGGATGCCTGTCTGTCCGCCTTCAGCCAGCTCCTAGCTGGAGAAGAAACAGAAATCCACCTACATCAGAGGCCAGCCAGGGCCCCTTCCTCCTCTGAGTCAGTGGGTATTAAATCAAGCTGCCATCCGCTCACCCCAGAGACCCACAAAGCAGCAACTCATTACCCCAGCATAGAAAATCATGAGAGGGAGACCACAAATGGGCAGCTGGGTGACTGAGGGGCCGCCTTCTTTGGGAGGAGGTGGTGGGCCATGGAGCCTCCCATTGCCCATTACTTATACGATTCCATGAGAGTGAAATTGGGAGCCAGCTGTCAGCTTCCAGGTGTTTCTAACTCCTGCAGCTGGCTGCACTTAGCTCTCCTTTCATGGTTTAGTAAAGATAGGCTCAAACGCCATTCCACATGCTGCAGGCAGTTGAGCTCCTGTCCGAGGACCTTGAGAACTCTTGCACAAGGGCGCAGGAGCGAGTCCATGCCCCTTTTCCTCTCTGCTGCCACTTTCTAGCTCTCCCCACTCGGCATTCTGCCTCCTACATGTCGTCACCTTTGGGCATAACCCAAACACATTGGACTCTCCCACAAACTCCCAGTCCTTGAGGAGCCACTGTTCAATGGTGGGTGGGTGGGTGTGTGTGTGTGTGTGTGTGTGTGTGTGTGTGTGTGTGTGTATGTGTGTGTTAATTAGGTTTCTAATGCTGTAAAGAAATACCATGACTATGGCAACTCATATAATGGAAAACATTTCACGGAAGAGGCTCTTTTATAGTTCAAAGGTTCAGTTCATCATCATCACGGTAGGACGTGGCAGCACACAGGCAAACATGGTACTAGAGAAGATGAAAGTCCTACATCTTGCAGGCAATAGGAAATGAACTCAAACACTGGGTGGTCTCCTGAGCAAAAGAGATCTCAAATCCTGCCCTGACAGTAACACACTTCTTCGAATGAGGCCACACCCACTTCAACAAAGCCACACCCCCTAATAGGGCCATTCCTTATGAGTTTATGGGGTCCAATTACATTCAAACTAACACTGTGTGTGTGTGTGTGTGTGTGTGTGTGTGTGTGTGTGTGGTGTGTCTGGATGAGTGTGTGTGTGTGTGTGTGTGTGTGTGTTTGTTTTTGTAGGTTTCACAGCTAAGAGTTGTTTTGACTGTCAGAAGAAACTTTGGACTTTTGAACCAAGTTGGAGCTGTTAAGATTCTGAGAGTTTTAAGATGGATTTTTACATTACACAATGAACATGAGACTTTAGTGGCCAGGAGTGGGGTGTTAGAATTTAACATAATGTGTTTCAGCATCATATTGACAGACAAAGAGAAAACTTCAGATGGATCATGTTTATTGACAACTGGATGTAGACTCACCTAGGAGATACACCTTTGCAGATGTTTGTCAGGCTGCTCCAGAGAGGCTAAACTGAGGGAATTAAGACTGACTCTGAATACGGGTGCTATCACTCAATGTCCTGAAACCACGGGCTGAATGAAAATGGAAAACGTAGAAATCCAGCTGAGTTCCAGTTTTCCCTGCTCACTGCAATGTGAGAAGGCGGGGATTCGCATGAGAGCTGCTTCTGCTCTGAGCGTTCCCTGCCGTACAGCACTGTAAGCTCAAACATGAGCCAACAAGAAAGCCTTTTCTCCTTTAAGTAGCTTCTTGCTATGTATTTGGTCACCACAAAGAGAAAAGAAACATCTCTGCAAACCTGAAGACTCAATAACTTAATTTCTCAGTTTTCATATGTGAAGTGACATCAGTCCTTGCTCCACTTCCTTCACTGTGTTGTCCTAGACCAATGCTGAGATCCAGTTGAAGATGGTTTGCTTGTTTACTCTGTAGCCCAGGCTGGCCTGGAATTTACCTTATTGCCCAGGCTATCCTTTAACTCATGATCATCTTGCCTCAGCCTTCCAAGTGATGGGATTGCAACCATGAGCCACCATATCTGGATATTAGGAATTAAGCTTTTTGTGATCTCTGTAAACTTGGTTTTTTATGAGAGCTTGTAAATGTGTTGCTTTTGGTTTTGTTAGACAAAAATCAGGCTATTTTAGAGAATTGTCAAGCTATGCAAAAGCTCAGGTAGTATTTCAACTTTGCTGGCCAGTTACTCAACTATCTATCTATTATCTATCTATCTATCTATCTATCTATCTGTCTATCTATCTCTATCTCCATCTCATAAGCCCTCCTATAGCATCTCTAAAGCAGCCATGGATGATAAATTAACATGGACACAACTATTTCCTAATAAAATTTTAACCAAAAAAAAAAAAAAGAAAAGAAACAATAGTTCAGAATTAGCACATGGGCTTTCCAGCCCCAGGCCTAGAGCTCTGTACTTTGAAACTATTTCGTTTTTATAAAATACTTAGAAAAGACCCACAGAAGTGTGTTCACGGTCCATATGTTGACACTGAAAACCATCATTTGGAAAACACTGCTTTGGTGGAGAGGTAGGCAGAAGAGTGCAGTCTAGCCCAAAAGCCTCCCCGGATGCAGTGAGCATTTCCAAACAGAGATAAAGGCTGACTGCCTCTCCAGTACTAATGGTATTCTGAGGGGATCGCTGGCTGCAACCGGTCCTCTTCCTGTCAACACAGACCCTGTACCCCATCCCCTCCTATTTCATCAACATTGAGAACATCTGATTTGGAGAATAACTCTGATGTAGGATTCCCCTCTGTATGATGCGATTAATAAAGAAACTGCTTTGGACCTGTAGGAGGGCAGAACAGAGGCAGGCAAGGAAAACTAAACTGAATGATGGGAAAAAGAAGACAAAGTCAGGGAGATGCCATGTAGCTCCACCAGAGACAGACGCTGGAACTTTACCCAGTAAGCCATAGCCATGTGGCGATACACAGAGTAACAGAAATTCGTTAAATTAAGATGTTAAGAGTTAGCCAATAAGAAGCTAGAGCTAATGGGCCAAGCAGTGATTTAATTAATACAGTTTCTGTGTGGTTATTTCAGGAGTCGGGTGGCCGGGAAAAGAACAAGCGGCCTCCTACTACAGAACTAAGAAATAATAAAGGACCTCAGTGATTGGGGAAAAGACAAGCCCCAGTGCTACTCAGGTCAGATATTTGGAAAAGTCATGTAAGAGACAAAGTACAACTCTGAAAGTAGCCACTTGCTAGTTCTGTGCCTGGTTGGAGTTCTTCACCTCAGGTTTTGCATGGCTGGTAAACCTTAAAACATCCCTTGCTGGTGAATTAGACAAGAGAAGTCTTGGAAGGGAAAAGAAAGATTTGCTTCATGTACCCAACTGCTCAGGTGATAGACATGAATCATTTCCACCCAGAGGCTTGAGGCTTTAGGCTCATCCACAAAAGATACAGCTCTATATTCTTCTAATGAATCTTTCACCATCCATCCTGCCCAGGCCCATGATGGGGCCCAATGGTGCCCAATGGTGCCCAATGGTGGAAGGGCTTTCTGAGGCAGGTTGAAATTTTCATGGAGGAAGAAACCTGGGTGTCATCTCAAAGATGGCAATGAGAGGAGGCTTTTGGTCACATGACTTGTCCAATGTGTGGAATGCGAAGGATAAGACCTGCAATTTGTCACAGGCTAACCCTATGACTAATGCATCTCTGTTTGACAAATATTTACATAGCTGTCTTTCTGCTGTGTCTTATTTCACCCTGGAAAATCCCACTTGATTATTTTCATCATCTCTTCCCATAGACCCAGTCAGAAATTTTCTGGAGACAGGTTCAAGTCCTCTGTGACTCAAATTAGACCATCTGAATATGACATATTCGTATGACCCAATAGGTATGGTGGAGACCTAGGCATTCATGATCTGTATATATCACATTCTCAGTGCTCAGTGTACAGCCAAGGTTAAAAACTATTGTTTTAGGTCAGGCCACTCAAAGGCTGACTTCAGTGTATCATGGGACCTTGGCAAGAACCAGGAAGACAGAACCTCAGCCCAACCAGACCTACCAATTACAATCTGCAGGTGATTCAGGGCATAGTAAAAGGTAGGAAGTGGAAAGGCTTAGTTTAGCTCAGGAACTCAATCAACCTGTACCTGCCTTGTGAATTCAGACTCTCTGGGACCAGAAAAGGTTTCAAGGAGAGTCTAGCATAAGCCAGTGCTGAGAGGCTCAGATCTCCTCTGACCCATATCACTGTAATGAGTTAGGCTCTTTTGCTATTGCTCACTAATTGATAAAGGCACAGCTGGAGACTGGGTAAATAGTTGACTTTTAGGTAACACACATAGGGTCTGTCTTTCTAACAGATACAGAATGGCAGATAACAGAGGGACATGCGATCTTCTTCAGACTGGTCCTAGTAACAGACGAAAGCTTCTGAATAGCCAGGAATCTTCTACACCAAAGTATTAAATATATCACATGCATCCCTCAAAGTTAAATGCACACAGCCTTCTCCTCTCCAACTCTGAGCCCCTGCTTCAAGTTCCCAGTCGATTGTTTTCCCTGCTTGTGATTCTGCAGAGGACTGGAGCTAGATTCATCTGACTGACTGGAATGCCCCACTGAGGGACAAGGGCCCTGCTGCTTGCCCTCAGGCCTCCCCAGCGCCGGCTCTGCCTGCCACCTACTTCAGACCCTTTGGTCTTCTCCTCTTCATACTTGATGTTCCCTCTTCTCCCTGGGAAGACTCATCAGAAGAGCCTTGCCATGCTCCAAAGCCCTGGGGCTCCCCAGAAACCTTTGTGTTTGCACTTGCGCCTTGGTGAGTTTCTCTAGCGTCCACCTAACGCCCACATTCTGTGTGTCTAATCCGAAAGCCTGCATCATCACTCCAGCCATCTTCTGGGAGAAATAACTCATCGCCATGCTGGCTATGTCATGGAGTATAGACTCATCCAGAGGCGGCCAAATACGTTTCAGAAAATAGGAAATCCCTTTGAGGTTTGTGAGTGTTTTTCTCTATATAGTTATTTCAACCTAGAAATTTCCAAATTAACTATAAACACTTTAAAGAAATAAATGACACACACAATAAAAATCAAATCCCCAGGCTTGCTGATTGAAGGTAGCATTTAAAAGGAGAATTATTTATTCCTATTTGTTGATGGGTGTCAGGCTGAAACCAAATTCTGCTGTCAGAGCTGATCTGGCTGTTGTCCTACTGCGTTTTTCAGTCTTCAAACTCACTGACATCCACATTGGCACTTACAAATTCAAAGTGGGTGTTTTTCTGTTTCCCCAGCTCCTTCGTCACCCCTACAGGTTGCCGGGGTGTACTGCAGGTGCAGATAAAGTACCCTCGATTAGCAGCTGACTCCAGGGTGTAGTAGGAGCCAGCCTTTTCCTTCAAGAAGATGAAGGGCAGGAGCTTCTTAAAGCTCAGGTTCTCCAAATCTTTCATTTTCTTTTGGAAATACAAAGGAGAATTTATTAGTAGCTGCTACAGTTTGGATCTAGAATGTACCCCCACAGGCCTACATGTCAAAGCCTTGATCCTCATCTTGGAGCTGTTGGGAGGCAATGACTACATTAAGAGGGGCTTAGTCGTTGGGCAGTGTGCCCTCAAAGGGAATGGTGGGACCTCGACACCTTCTTCCTCTTTTGCATCCTAACCATTAAATGAGCAGTCTGCAGCCCTCACTCCTGTGCACTTCCGCCGTGGTATACCAAAGGCCCCGGAGCATCAGGGTCAATTCGCCAAGACGTGAACCAAAATCTTAGGTACTTGTTACTGTGACTGAGAAGTGGCTAACACAAGACCAGGCTACTTTTGTGGAGAAAGAAGCAATTTTGGGGTGATCATAGCACTAAGGATTTCTACTTCCCTGGGTAGTAGGATAGAGGAGATCTTCTTAGCTCTTACCTTTAATTCTAATGAGGGGCACTTTGGTTTTTTGACTCTATTGCAGCAGAGGAAGCGTTTTCCCTTACATACAGCCAAAGTAATCCGATTTGCCTTTGCACTCCTGAGTGTTCTCATGGGTAAGGCTGACACATAAAAGATCTCTAGGAAAAGAAAACTGGGTCAGCTCTGGAATAAAAACCTTGTCTTTTTTCCCCCTCCCTTTTCTTTTTTTTTTTTTCCTGTTGAAGTTTTAGGCATAACAAGCTTGATAAATCCTTGTACTCACATTGATTCAGAAACCTAGAACATTCTGTTTCTCAGAATCTCCTCTCTCTGGTTTTGAACCCCCCACCTGTCTGCAGAGACTTATTTTGGGTGGGGGACACCTTTTGGTTCCCTCTATCACCTCACTCATTCATTCATGCTCATCCCTGGTTCCAAACTCACCCCCTCTTCCTCCTTTTAAGAAGGGGAGGAAGCCAAGCAGTGATAGAGCACATCTTTAATCCCAGCACTCTAGAGGCAGAGACAGGAAGATCTCTGTGAGTTTCAGGGCAGCCTGGTCTACAGAGTGAGTCCCAGGACAGCCAGGATTACACAGAGAAACCCTGTCTCAAAAAAAAAAAAAGGAGGAGGAGGAGCCGAGCAGTCCCCTGGAGTGGGGCAGGGCCCAGATTCACAGGCTGTAGGGGAGCACATATCATCTCCATTGGGTAGAAAAAATTTGAGGGTCACCTCCACGTCTGCCGCACTTGTCTGGAACCGCCACAAGGGTGCCGCCTTCCAGGACAAGAATCTGATGGTTTGGGTCGCGAATAAAATGTTTATATGGGGAAGATGGCTTAATACTTGGACCTGAAAAACAAAACAGGAACAGAGGTTACAAATAATGAACCGGTCTGAGTCCAGCTATAAATCTTTGCTTCAGGCTTCAGGCTCAGACACTATATAGTCCTCTTGTTATTTTTTTTTTTTTTACCCCAACTCACTGATACAGGAACTTTGGACCCTTTAGGGCAGTGAGACCATGCTGACTCAGAAACAATCACCTCTCTTCAATCATTCACAAGATAAGTTACTAAATTTCTCCAAATATTACTTTGCAGACCAATAAAAATAGGGATTAGACAAGGTAACTCTCACGGGGCTGGTATGAAGAGTGGGGGCACTGTAAGGGCTCCTCATTCCAAGTCGTCATGGTATTGAGAATTTGCTTGTCTGAATCCTCTCCCTGCTGGGCCTGTGCCCTCAGCTGTGCCATAATGCCACGGATTTCTGTCCTTTCTAGTGGTGAGGACAGTAGAAGGATAGGGGTGAGAGGGTAGGGCAGGAGGCAGCCAGGAGCAGCAACTCCGTGTCGGAAAGGGCGTGGCAAGGGGAGGTTTCCAGAGGGAGAAACCTGCATTTATTGAGACTCTCTATGTGTGCAGGGACAAGCTGCAGCTGTGGCTGGGGATTTGTCTGAATATGGATTTACTACGGACAGAGAACTTGTTCATGTTGCCATCTCTATTAGAGTGGATGAGTTAGTTGTCCATGAGTGACAAAGGTCAGATTTTACGTGATAGATGAGTATGAGCCCAATACAGGGCTGATGATGGAATCTACTTAGCAAATAGATGGTAGTGTAATAGGTCATCAGTTGTGCTCTATGATTGTATATTATATGCATACAGTCATACACACCTGGGCTTTTCCCTTGCCTCATAAACACGATGCCTTCAACTGGCACCCCCAATTTGGACTCTCCTCCCAATTGTCTTCTGCCCATACCTTGCCTACCCTGCGATTTGTGCTCAGCCTGCCATGCGGTTTGGACTTCCTCATTGAAATCTAACTTTTCACTGGGGCATCGAGTTGTGTGTTGATTTTCAAAGTTTATTTTATCTGAAAAGCTAAAGAGTGTGAAGTTATAAAGGAAAGGAAACGTGTCACACTGCATATGACTTAGATGTCATCAGAAAGAGTTGCTTCCTTTGTTGAGGATGCTGAAGAGCCGACCACCCCGCCCTGTCACCCCAAGATCCCTTGGAAAATCACCTGCATGGTTGGAAATCGTAGCAACAGGGTTGGGATCTGACAGTAGAAGGCATTTTGCTGTTGAAACAAAGACAAGAAATTAGCACGTCAATTCCATGAGCTGGGAGGTCATAGTTCATTGGACTCTGGGATGATTTCATTCCTAACGTCTACAGTTTCTACATCATTTATAAGCACATATGCTGAAGGCGTGCAAATGCTTTTTAAAGAAATTCAAATCCGTTAACTTTGTGAGGTTCCGGATTCAACAACATGAAGTAAGATTATTTTATAGCATGAATTTGCAGACATATTTTCTCAAAATATTTTAATAAGAATCACAAAAATTGGGTGCTGGAGAAAGTGTTGGTTTCTCTTCCAGAGGATCTGAGTTCAATTCTCAGCACCCACGAGTAGGCTCATTACTGTCGGTAAGGCCAGTCCCAGGGGGATTGATTATGGCGTGCACAGACATTGCATGCCCATGGTGCACTGATGTATTTGCAGGCAAAACACCCATACACTTAATAAATTTAAAAATAAAGATTTAAAAATAATTTTTTAAATCACAGGAACATTTATAATTTATTGACCTAGCCAGATCCCTCTTGTCTGATGCCTGTGTTTGTTCATTTGTTTTTAAAGAAGAAAATCTGGAGGCGGCCAAACAATCTACTGGAAAAGCAGTGCTTCAAAATTCATCTGAATGTATGTATCAAAACTTGATTTGAAGGACCAGCAAGGTGTCTCAGTGGGTAAAGACACTTGCTGCCAAGTCTGGTGACCTGAATTTGATCCCTGGGTTTTGTAGTAGGAGAGAACCAAGTCCCAAAAGTTGTCCTCCAACCTCCACCCATGCACCACGGCACCTGTCCTCCTGTCCAGTAATTAAATACAATGTAAAAATAATAACAAAAATCCTGTGTTTGCTAATGATATGCCTGAGATCCTGAACTCTAACATGTCTATCTCCATCAGTGTCCTGGAGGAATTCCTGCCGCTCAGATGTCTTGTAGGCTGGTCAGAGAAAGCATGGCTTCTGTGGAAAGGTTTAAGTACAGTTCCCTGTGTTTGGAGACCCCATTTTGAGACCAGGAATGGGTTTCTTACCTTTTGTCTCTGTATGGGGTTCATCCTGGTCTCTGTGGCACTTGGGGGACATTTTCACATCTGAGCAGCTGGGTGAGGATGCCATAGCCTGAGCAGAGAGTGAACACAGTGGGAGAGGGAAGGGAAGGCAAAGCCAGAGTGCACAGGAGAATTTTGACTAAGGAAACTTTCAACCCTTGAAAGCCTCCTCACATCTTTGATACCTGCAGGACATAGCCCCGACTCCACTTTGAAATGCTGCCTTAATGCCACGATGCCAGCTTCATTCCCATTCATAGGGTAATTCTAGCTTAATTTTACTTACAAAAGTAATTCTGGGTTTTCTTTTAAATAAACATATACTTTCAGGCATTTGGTATATTGTATTTTCCATATGAGTTTACTTTCCAGGAACCATGCAGTTCTGAGTCAGTGACCTGGAGAGTCCTGAAATCCTATATTTTTAATATCTTCATAATGCTGCTGCTGATGGTGGTGGTGGTGGTGGTGGTGGTGGTGGTGGTGGTGGTGGTGGTGGTGGTAGATCAGAGGTCACATTGGGAAGGCAGCAAGGCTCTAAAAGACTCAGCCACTGGTGAGTGTCCTGGAATAGATCAGGCTCACTATCACACTCATGTTGTAGGATCCAAATCTCACTTCTTTGGAGCTAAATAGTATATTGTAGTTTAACAACAACAACAACAACTTTGGCAATCCTGAATAATAACAGAACTGCTGGAGGTGTCATCACCCCCAATTTCAAGTTGTTTTACAGGGCTATAGTGATTAAAAAGAAAACAGCATGGTATTGGCACAAAACAGATGTGTTCATCAATGGAATTGCATTAAAAACACAGATATAAATCCGCACACCTATAGAAACCTGATTTTTTTTTTTTTGAAGAACCCAGAAACACACTTTGGAAAAGGGGCATCTTCAACAAATGGTGTTGGTCAAACTGGATGCGTGTAAAAGAATGCAAATAGCCGGGCGGTGGTGGCACACACCTTTAATTCCAGCACTCGGGAGGCAGAGGCAGGCGGATCTCTGTGAGTTCGAGACCAGCCTAGTCTACAGAGCTAGTTCCAGGACAGGCTCCAAAGCCACAGAGAAACCCTGTCTCGAAAAACCAAAGAAAAAAAAAAAGAATGCAAATAGATCTACCTCAAGACCCAGCTATACTGCTCATGGGTATATACCAAAAAGATGCTCCATCCTACCCCAGAGACATTTGCTCAACCGTGTTCGGTGCTGCTCTATTCATAATATCCAGAAATTGGAAACAATTTAGATGTTCTTCAACAGATGAATGGATAAAGAAAATGTTCCATTTATACAATGGAGCATTACTAGGACATTTTTAAAAATGTAAATCATGAAATTTCAGGCAAATGGATAGAAGTAGAGTGAGGTAACCCAGACCCAGAAAGACAAATATGAAAAACATGCCACATACTTGCTTATCTCTGGACACAACTGCTCTGACACTGAGAAGTTTTAAAAGCGCTCGGAGAGGCAGAACTGAGACTCAGTGTGATGCGGGGTTGGGCTCCTAACCGGAAGCCAGTTGGGCTTCTGGATGACCTAGCTTTCAGACAATTTCTCAGCTCTCCACCTAGACAGAGCTTCTGATAAGAGATGAGTCACTTTATTACTTATTCCATCTAACTGCCAAACTCCTTGGAAATCCCACTGACTTTGACTAGAGCAGTGTTATGGCCAGTTTGCACCAGATTGCTATGGGTAGTGGGACAGACAACCCGGAAATCGCCTCTCCTGTCGCATTCAGTCTCATTTTGGAACAGATACAAGCACCAGCTTAGTCCCAGGCATGTCCAGCCTGCAGCAAGGGTATCCATGCGACTGAGGACAACTGGGCAGTCCAACACAAATCATAAACTTACAAAACTGCGGGTCTTTTTTTTTTTTAATTCAATCAATTTCATGGTTCTCAAGCATGGACTTCATAAATGACAATGCTGTGTTATATTGTCAAAAACCTGGACATAGCTGGTAGCGTTTTCTTACCTTGCTGAAGGGAAGGGTTGACCAACACATTTCTATCAACCATTAGCTTAGAAGCATAACCCCTTAAGTATGGAGCTGTAGGGCCCCTCAGCACACTCACATGAAGGCCCCGAGATAAAGTTCTTGAGTGAAATATAGGAATACAGACCCAGGCAAGACATACTACTAGTTTGTTTCAATTCAACTCTTAGTAAGGAGAATCATCAAATATCTCTTTTGGCTTAAAGGTACCTTGAAAAAGAAATCCCCAAATGTCAATTAGAAATAGAAAAGTTTAGGAAACTATGGTTTAGAAGTACTACCCTGGAATTAATAAAAAAAAAAAATCTTCTGATAGACATCCAGAGATTAGAAGAATGTCTTACAGTGTGATGGGGTTAGCTTGGGGACAGGACAAGACTGATCTGTCAAACGAAGAAGGAGCAAGTGGTACAAGCATAGAGAAACTGAGAGACATACAAAGATAAAGAGGGCAAGGGGCTCAGATTAGATGTGTAGGAAAGTTCGGAGGGGCACCGCCACTGACTAACGCTTGCTAGGAGTGTGTCCGACATTCAGGGTGAGCCACTGGCAGCCTGTGCCTGCTAGCTCCTAGCGTACTCAGTGGATCTACAATACTAGGATGGTCCAGGGATCATCCGAAACATAGAACCTGTGGCCCGATCAGAATCAGAGCTTGGATTTTTAACAAGAAGCCTGGCTGATCCCTAACACACTTGCATCTTCAGGTACACCGTGCTATGAGGCATTTTATCCATTACGGCTGACATAGAATTACCCAAAGAAACTCAGGGGAAGGCAGACTCAACAGAGGTTGGAGTAGTATTGGGCTCATACATCTGATTTGTGAGAGAGCTCATTTTATTTTATTTGTGGTGGAGATGATCCAAGCTTGAATCAATTTAGCACCAAAGAGAAAAACAATTTCAATTGGTGCACCTTGAGAACAAGATCAGCAATTACAAGACCCACCCCTAACAAGAGCCATCTGTGAAATGTCAGGAATTTGGGTAAAGAAACAGAGATAGGGGTTTGAGTCAATTTTTACTTCAACTTTGCAAACAGGGTAATTCAGTATCTTTTAAGGATTGAGGACATCAGAGAACTGATGGTCAGACTGCCGTGGATTGGATGTGGTTCAACTCTCTGGATTTCAAGAGTTGGAAATTGGTTCCCAGTGTAGTGATGTGAGCAGGTAAGGCCTTCATCAGGAAGGGCCCAGCTGCAGTCATTTCTGGTCCCTCTGTCCTGCCATGACCGATCCCTCTCCCAGGCATCAAGAACTAAGATTATGCAACTGGAAGAGCCCTTACAATAAGTGGTAGGCATCACACTGTTTGGGCTTCAGCATCCAAAACCATGAGCCAAATAATCCTAATGTCCTTATAAGTTATATAGCTTTAGTGGTTCATTATAATAACAGTAAACTGATAAATATACAGACATCATTGGCCACACGGCTGACAGAATTCATATCAGTTGGTATCTACTACATGTCCATTCATTTAAGGAAATGCTATATTTGCTATCAGGGACCACTGTCCACCCAGAAAAAAAAAGCCCCAAAAAGGTGACTCCTGAGACAAATTTGCTGTTTACCTTTAGAATCCATTCATATCACTAGGAGAGGACCAAGTGATATCAACAACACTCTGCCACAGTGCACCAAGGGATTACACCTCAAACTCCATCCCTACCTCTGTCCAAACTTCTAAGATACTATCAATTTGGGGAGCAAGTTCTGCTGGGTAAAACATCGCCTTTTGCACCTTGAGCAAGTTGCTCACCATACAACTTAAAGTTAAGGATTCAAAGGATAGAAGAGCCACAAGTAAAAAAAGCCAGGCCAACTTAATTAAGTGCCATTCCATTTTCCTAGTGATATAAGCCTACAGCTAAGGAATAATAAGATGTAGGTTTGGGTCAGAGTTGGTAAGAACTAAGTCACAGGTCCCACAGCCCAGAGGGTATGCCAGGACTACATACCTGGGTCACAGATGTGCTTTTCGGTAGCTCTGAGAAGATGCTGGAAGCTCTGGAGTATCTTTGGACGCAATAATCCCAGAGACTATTGCTTCACTGGGAGTCATAGAATGGGAGTGGAGAGATATGATGTTGTGGTTATAATTATCGTCTCATTGTTTCATTGGCTTGTCACCTTGAAGATGATTGTAAAGTCCTTGATGTTTTCCTGCTTGTCGGGTGAGATCTCCTCCTCTAGCTCTGTGATTGTTGATCACCAATAACAAGCAGTGGGAAAGTTGGACCTATTTCCAACCTCTTTCCAGCAATAAAAACGATGTCTTTTGCTTCTATTCCCTTGGCATACTTCTGACAACACAGTCGTGTGGGTGTAGGAAGTCTAAAGCTGCCTCGCTGCATGTTATTGACCCACATTATTGACAGTCCCCGATGTCTGATTCTTATCAGCATCAACTAACCAGCCCAGTCATCCTGGTGAGCTGCATGGAACCTAATAAACCAGCTCAGGTGAGCCTTAAATTCTGCCTCAATCGCAGAATTATGTGTGGAATAAGGTATGAATCTTTGGGCTAGTTTGTTCCAGATGTCCAGAAAAGAATTTGATACTAGGACAGAATACCACAGTAGCTGATGAATAAATATTGGCTTTGGTTCTGCATTGCAGGTAGAAGATAAGAAGACCACAGTAAAGCTGGTAGGAATGACAGAAGAGTGAGGAAAGGTCTACAGAAAGCCAAAGAAAAAGCAATGTGTTACAAAGTGGTGAGACATTCAGCAGAACTGTAAGGCCCCAGGAAGATGTAAGAACATGTCCTCCAAGAAAGGTTGGTGACTGTGTACAGAGGGTTTCCAAGCGACTCAATGCTATCTTGAAAAGAAATGTAAATGTGTATTGTTTTCCCCAAACTGGTCATAGAGTAATGATGTAAAACTGCTTCTAATAATTGTACTTGCTTTGGCTAAAAGGAACAAAGACACAAAAGCGGACTTGACACGCTATTGTATATTCATTTTGCAAACATTTTCATTATTGAATGGGATTTGGGGAGGCAACGTGAAGTAAAGAAGGCATTTTCATAGGAGAGAATATAATTTGTACCCAAAAGACTACAATAGAATAGAAATAAATGCAAATTCCTTGACACTTCTTCTGAGAGATGTTAAGTGTGCCCTCCTATTGTATCAGTACAGGTTCTGACTGATCAAGAGGCCCCATTCTCAATGGATGGATAAGTTCTACTCTTCTTCCATGTGTCTGAAATGCTTACTGTTTCAAGCTGCAGTCCTGCAAAGAAAGCCAAGAAGCCCCATGGAGAGGAGCTTCACTCTTGTTCAGCAGCCTTAAGCAAACTACAAGTAACAATATACAGACTGATCAGGTTGTATTTAGAATATAAACATACACCTAAATGTATGTAAAAACAATTAACAAAAACAAGATGTGAATTTGAAATAAAGCAAGGAGAGATATAGAAGGATTAGGGGAAAAGAAGGAAAGTTCATTATATATCGTCATTAGAGTTACCACTAATAACCACATGACAGAGTCTATACTAGGCTATTTTGAGATTTCCTCTGCCAAGAAATTGATTCAATACTCTTCACTTTAGGCTCAGGCAGACTCTTTGGACAAGGGCAAAAAGCAGCCACTTTCTACACTAAAATACCACAAGAATTATTTGTAGGCAACATATTAAAATTCTTCTCCTCTGAAACCTCTTGAGTGAGCCCCCTCATAGTTCAAATAACTCTTAGCACCACTGTCTTCCACACGCCAACTAGTATGGTCCTTGAAGCAGTACTGAAAGCATCCCACTGCCTTTCAAACCCACAGTACTAAACCCAAATCCCTCCAAATGCATGGTTCAACTGACCCATCACGGTCCCTGGTACCAACTTCTGTCTTAGTTAGGGTTTTGATTGCTGGGAAGAGACACCATGATAATGGCAAGTTTTATAAAGAAAAGATTCAATTGGGGTGGCTTACATTTCCAGAGATTTAGTCCATTATCATCATGATGCAACATAGTGGCATGCAGGTAGACATGGTGCTGTCCACATCTTGATAAGCAGGCCACAGGAAGTCGACTATGACACTTGGAGTTATTCCAGCTGTTATAAATTTTTTTGCAATGAATCAGAGGACTATTTCTTTGACAGACTAATACTCTTTTCTTTGGATATATTTCTAGGTGTGGATATATTTCTGTTAGGTCAGCTGGAATTTTTTGTTAACTTTTTCTAACTGTAACAGAATTGATGTGATTTAAAGGAATAAAAATTAAATTTAGCTTATAGTTTCAGAGATTTTACTGCCAATCCAGGGGTCTGGTGAAGCTGAGCCTCACAGTCATGGGAATACTCACTAAATGGACAGGAAGCTGCTGTGGAATAATCCTTCTGCACACTGTGAATTTGTATTACTGTTGGGTCCGAGCATCGTCGCCCAGTGATGAGGGACAGACCACCAAAGTCTATTAAACCAGAAGCAAACTTTAGTACAGAAAAAGAAAAAAAGATCACCATGGGGCACACAAAGCTGTAGCTGTTAAAGCTCTAGCTGTGACGGCAGCCAGATGGCCTTGTATACCTGTGGCAATGGGGGGTTGGTTCGGGGCCACGTTTTATAGTAAAATCAAGCCCCAGGTGTGGGTCAAAGAGCTTTTAGACTTAAAGTCACATTACATTTTAAGTTTTACAACTTTTGGTTATAGGATGTTAACTTAGGATGTTTGTAAATGCCTGTGACTGACAGAGCTGCTTTTCATTTTCCCTGACAGAATGCAAGGCAGAGAGTAGAGGCACATAGGGTGTAGGGAGACAGATGAAAATTAAGGGAATACAAGCAGAGGGTCTCACAGAGGCAATAGTTAGAAGCTAACCTTTGTCCCCAGTACCTGCCTAGCTGGGAAGCTGGGAGGCAGGAGACAACTGTTAAAAGTTCATCTCTGTACACCGTGGCTGCCAGGGTGTCTGCTCTAAAGGCAGAAATTGTTAAAGGTGAACACTGGCTGCCAGCTTTATTTATTTATTTTTTCCAAAATGTGTTTGTGTTCACAACTTTATATTTCTGCATTTCTATTTTGGGAACCTACATTTCTGTATTCTTATTCTTGGACTCTTCATTATTCTCATTGGTTAATTTAAAAACTGACAGGCCAGTAGCAGGGCAGGAAGTTAGGCAGGAAAGCCAAACTGAGAACAAGGAGAAGGGTGGAGTCAGAGGGACACCAACCAGCCACCCGGGAAGCAGGACATGCTGAAGGACAGGTAAAGCCACAAGCCACGTGGCAATACATAGATTAAAACAAATGGGTCAATTTAAATGTAACTGTTAGCTAGTAACAAGCCTGCATTATTAGTCAAGCATTTATAAATAATATTAAGTGTCTGTGTGGTAATTTAGAAGCAGCTACCGGGCTGAGGAGCAGGTGATCAGGACAGGAAAACTACTACCTACAGAAGCAGAGAAAGGGGAGTGGCTAGGACAAAATATGTTTTTTTAGTGATCTATTTCCTCTATGTAGGACCTACCTCATAGTTCCAACTTGTTCAAATAATGTCTTGTATTATAAATCTCGCAAGGGATTAGACCACTGGATCAGAGCCATTAGGGCCTAGTAACTTCTTCAAAGCTTGTATCTAAGCCCTCAATATATGAACCCGTAGAAGACATCCCAAATTCAGATCATAAAAACCAGTTAATTCTACTCTTTCCAGGAATCTTCATCAGGACGGCATATCAGAACATGGAGTTATGTGAGGACAATTCTGAGTGCTTGTGAGAACATGCCAAGCAGTAAGACAAGAAAGAGTCTAATGACCTCAGTTTCTTCAAAACAAAGTTGTTCTTGGAGTGTGTTTTGTGCTCCTCCCAGATGAGTTTTACTCAATATTATTTGCTGTTATTAATCTATTAAATGTCTAGACTATCCTTTATATGCCCCTGAGGAAAAACATGTTTTTGTCACATGTGTTTTTCCCTTGTGATTGTACACAGCTTGAATTCATGGGAACTATACTCAGATAACCCTTCTTAACCCTCGGAGCATAAACTGCAAGAATGCCCCCGCACTGGCCTGTTATGGAAGTGAATCCAACCTCAATAGGTTTGGAAGCTATGAGCTCTAGGAAGGCTGAACAAAGTGGTACAGAATGACACCACAGACGTCCAGAAGACATAACGGCAGTCTTACAGACTTGTTACTCATGGTCCATTTAATCTCTAGGGAAGAGACTTTCTACAACAGACAAATTCAGAAAGCCGTATCCCTACCTCTATTGCTGCCTGGTCTTCACAGAATGGGGAACCAAAAGGGAAAAGGATTAGAAAGAGTTGCAGGGGGTCCCTAAATCTATATTCCCACAAGGACAGAATCGTAAACATAGATTGGGTTTTTCATTGGGTGGGGGGGTCACTGAAAAAAATACTACCTCTAAAAATTATAAGGAAATCCAGTGAGCCTCTGTGGTCACCTCAATGGTCCCTCTCTAAAGAAAAGTCAAAGGCTCTTCACCAGTTAGTTGGACAGCAGTTAGAGAATGGACACATAAGACCCCCTCTTCTCCCATTTTTGTAATTAAAATCTGGCAAATGGAAACTGTTGATTATTTACATAGTGTTAATGCCACAATGTGGCAAATAGGAGTCTTATAGTCTGGTTTCCTTACACCCACAGATCTTCATAAAGATTAGCCATTAAGAGTTTTGGATTTAAAGAATTGCTTCTATACTATACATATTCATCCTGATAATAAGGTGCATCTTGCCTTTTCTGTTCTCCCACTCAATCATAAAGAACCTCAGTTCCAATATCAATGGCCTGCATTACCTCAGGATATGACAAACTTCCCTACTATATATCAATACTACGTAGGAAAGGCTTTAAAGCCTGTGAAGCAGGCTTTCTTTCAGGCTTATATTATTCCTTATGTGGATGATATCCTATTAGCCGCCTCCAAAAAAGAAAGGACTATAATCCATACATCACATGACCAGGATATGCTATATAAAAATGGGATTATTTTTACACCTGAAAAAGTATAAAGGTCAACACTGTAAAATATTTGAGACAACTAGTTACTAGAACAGCTGTTAAACCACATATACACAACACACAGACGGTCACACACACACACACACACACACACACACACTTACATGCATAAACACACACAAGTGTCCATTAGAGAAGACTTTGGAAACAGCTACTAACCCTCAGGAATTATTAATTATTAGGAGGTATTAATTGTCTGTATCCTACTCTGGGAATCCCTAACCCATCTATTGAAAAGGAGAGAAGGAGAGGCAGCATTGGACGGTCTTTTCATATGCTCTTGAGAGACAAAGGAAGAACTACAGCTACTTGAATTCAGACTATAGAAGACTTGGCCCACATCAACATCCACCAAATTTATGGACTGTTGGAGCATGTGAAGGGGACAAACCTATAGGTCCAAAACAGCAGGATATCCATGACCCAGGACAATAACAGGATATTCAGGAGGAGGCCCAGTGAGAGCCCATTATCAGTGATGCAGCAGAAACCAGGGGCCTCGAACCAGGCCAACGACTCAGCAACGAACACTTACAAGTAAAGATGTATGGACTAAAGGGTAGACTGTGTGACTCACGGTGCCACACTACAGCTTCCACAACATGATTCGTCTTTCTTTTTCTTTCTTTTTTTTTTCTTTTTGTTTTAGTTCTCTGTTTTGTTTGTTTGTTTTTTTTTATTTGGTTTTGCTTTGGGTTGGTTACAAGAGCAGAGAGTGGATTCAAGGGGACAGGGAGGTAAGTGGGATCAGAATGCATGATGTGAAATCTACAAAGCATCGATAAAAGTAAAAATGTTGGCATAATTGCACATACGTGAACATAAGTACCTAGAAGATGCAGCCTGTGTTCTTAGGAAGTTAATAAAAAGACCTAGGGAATGTCTCCAGTTAGCCAGAGCACATCCCCCAACCCCACCTCTCTCCTCTGTTAAACATACATTCATCTTCTTCCTTGCAGGAGTTCAGCGCCACCTTGTGGCAGCAGCTTTCTTGGGTTGTGGATCTGAATACTTGAATACAGTGAACTGGAATGCCCTCAATGTTTCCAGTTCCTAGTGATAACTTTGCCTGTCCAGTTGCCTGTCATTTGTAAATTCAATCAGGAGAATGGCTAAACTGAGGTGCGCTGTTCCCTGATCCACACTTCCCTGTTTCTCAGACATGATCTGTTTTGACTATGCCTAACGAAGATGCGGTGGCTCAAAGTGTCAACATTGAGTAGCTGTCACGTGAGCTGATTACTGGGAAGTCAGTAAAGGCAACCACTCCTTTACTGCTATAAAAAAAAAAAATGCCTCGGCTGGGTAATTTAAACCTACTAGATATTTCCCATAACTCTAGAGGCTGGGAAGTCCAACAGAGTTGGGGTCTGGTGAGTGCTTACTCTCATATGACAGAAAGGTTGGAAAAAGGACAACCGCTGTGCTGCGTCTTCAAGCCCCTTTATCAGGACACTAATCCCATTCACCTAATTAGCTCCCGAAGACACTACTGCTTAATACTATTATATGGGGAATTAACTTACAAATGCTCAAATCTTGGCAGTGTTTAATGTGGAAAGACCAGCAATTTGTTGTAAGAATGTTAGAAGGAAAAGCAGATAATTGACAATCTCTAAGTGGACTCATTACTCCCGGGGACATAGTATTGAAAGACTTAAGCCTATGGGGAACATTTCTCATTCAATCACCATAGTAACCAAGAGCAGGAGTCACTATCTCACTGATCAACAGCTCCTCAATCGCAGCCCATTCCTGGTACTGGGATCTTTATGAGCCTATGGTGTCTAGGAAGGGCATTGTCATCTCCCCACCCCTGTTACAGAGTAACTTCATTTAAACTCTTTTACATGTCTATATGAGTATATTGTAGGATGTTTCTACAGTACTAGGTTTCAATACAGCTTTTCCAAAGGTCTTTAGTGTTAGTTACCTTTCTCCCTTCTTCCTTCTCCACCCTGCATTTGTATCCCCAACCCCACTTAATCCTTCTTGTCCCATTATTCCCTGATTGACTATATTTATACCACCTGCATTTTGTCTTCCCTCTCTTGTTTTTTTTTTAAAGATTTATTTATTTATTATATAAACGTTCCGAGTGCATGTGTGCCTGCAGGCCAGAAGAGGGCACCAGATCTCATTACAGATGGTTGTGAGCCACCATGTGGCTGCTGGGAATTGGAAGAGCAGACAGTGCTCTTAACCGCTGAGCCATCTCTCCAATCCCTCTACCCTCTCTTAAAGACTCTCCCCAGTGACTCTTCCATAGCTCCATGAGATCCATGGTTATTCAGATTAATCACAAATATCTAAACTCAAGCTAGTATCTACATGTGCTCAAGAACATGTGAAGCTTGTCTTCCTGGGTATTAGTGAACAAGTGTTCCCCATTTCCCCACATCCTCACCTGCATTTGTTGTCTTAAAACAACAACAACAACAACTTTGCCATTCGGACGAGGGTAAGGTAAAATCTCCAAGTAGTTTTGCTTTGCATTTCCCTAGTGACTAAGGATGTTGAATATTTTGTAAAAGTGTTTCTCAGTCATTTTTATTTCACCTTTTGAGAGCTCTCTGTCTAGAGGTTCTCAACCTTCCTAATGCTGTGGTACTTTAATACAAGTCTTCATGTCGTGGTGACTCTCAACCACAAAATTATTTCCATCACTACTACATAACTGTAATTTTGCTACTGTTATGAATGTGATGTAAATATCTGTGTTTTCTGATGATCTTAGGTGTCCTCTGTGAAAGGGTCATTCAACCCCCAAGAGGCCACAACCCACAGTTTGATAACCACCGGTCTAGTTCAATTCTTCACTTTTAATTGTTTGTTTACTTGATGCTTGCTTTTCAAATTCTTTGTATTCTCTAGATACCAACCCTCCGTCAGATGTTTCAATTTCTGTGAAGAATTGCTTTGAAATTTTGATGTGGATGCTTTTTGGTAGGATGGCTGTTTTCATAATATTAATACTACTCAGAACATGGAGAGCTGACTATCTTTTGGTATCTTCTTCAATTTCTTTCTTCAGTGTCTTTACATTTTTCTTGTCAAGTCTAATTCCTTGGTTAGATTTATTCCATGGCATTATTTTTATGCTATTGTGAATGGATTGTTTCTTTAGTTACTTTCTTGAAATAATTTGTTGTTGGTCTTCAAGCAATATATTATTTTTTACTTCATTTTTGTTTTTGTTGCTTTTATTTTTATTTATTATTTCTCTCTTACATTACATCCTGGCAGCAGTCTCCCCTCCATCAGCTCCTCCCAAACATACCTCCCCTCTCCCCCAGATCCCTTTCTCTTCCATTTCCCTTCAGAAAGGAGAGGCCTCCCAGGGATATCAACCAAACATGACATAACAAGATGAAATAAGCCTGGGCACACACCCTCATATCAAGGCTGGATAATGCAATCCCAGAGAAGGAAAAGGGTCTCAAGAATGATACCCCACACTCCCACTGTTAGGAGTCCCACAAAAACGCTAAGCTTCACAACCATGGCATATAGATAGAGCAATGTGTGCTTTCTCCTCGATCCATTCTATTGGTGAGGTCTCCAACGAGCTTCTATTTGCCTCAGTACATTTTTCACTTCAAGTTTAATTTCGGTTTGACTTTTCTTCCTAAATTCTCTCTCTTTATTAAATTGTATCTTTTGCATCTTATTTTTTTCTTTATTTCATTTGCATGTTTGTGTGTTTGCAGCCTCCATGATGGCATTTATTCATGTTCTTTTTGCGTTCCTTGAACACAGATGTTCTTTGTGTACATAGGGAGTGAGAAGTTTTTAAGTGTCTGTCTTCGTCACTTTTCAACCCTTATTTTTAGAGACAGAGTCTCTCCCTGAACCCAGAGCTCGCCAATCAGTAACTGATCAGCAAGCCCCAGGGATCCTCCTATCTTAGCCCCATGGGTTCTGAGGTTACAGATGCATACCACACGGTCTAGATTTTTTTTTTAATGTAGATGCTAAGGACAGGAACTCAGGTCCACATGCTGGCACAACACTTTACCAACTAAACCGCCTCCCCAGTTCTGCAGCCGGTGATTTCCATCATGACCCTTTACCTCTGCTGATAAAGACTAAAACCAAAGTGACCTTATTGAGAGTTGAGTCTCTGCATTTTGAAATCATTGACAATTGGAGGTTTATACAATTAGCGGTGGGCAAGCCCTATTTAAATCAAGCCAGAGTCAAAGAAAGCAATTTCTAGAGCACTTTATGCCCTGCAACAGCAGAAGCAGAACTGAAGGGTGGGTGTCTTGCCTTTGGCTTGTCTGTCCTTGTTTTCTGAAGTGGAACGTTGGGAGGTAAAGCAGTGAGATCAGCAATGGTGTGGAGTAGATGACGCACCCCAAGTAAAGCGGTGGCTCTGCCCCTCAGGGAGATGCATGACTCATTCAGCAAGGGGAGCTTGTCCTCCCAACACAGCACCTAAACTCCTTTCGTAATGACTAACAGACTTTCTGACTTTCTGGAGTATGCATCGTTTCCCACACCTCTGCAGATGAATCATGTCTTGGTAAAACTCACAAAAGTCAGTCAGCCCTGGTGGACACACTTTGATCCCAGGAGGCAGACGCAGGTGGATCTCTGATTCCAGGACAGCAGGGTCTACAGAGGCAGCTAGAGCTACACAGAGAAACCCATCTCTAAAAAACAAACTAACAAACAACAAAGTAAAGCCCATAAAGAGTCTGATACAATTTGATACATTATCCTTCCATAGAAAAGGTATTCATTTCATTTAAGTGTTATACAAAACTAAAAAGAGTTAATGTTCGTTATTTTTAAATTTCCTTTTGCTTTCTCTACTCTCATTTTCCTTTTACATTATTTGGCACTTTTCTAACATTTTGAACAAGTCTTGATGTTGTCCACAGTTATTCTACCATTAGCTGTAGTAGACCTCCAGTCTAGTCAGTAGAAAGAAACATGAGTTGGCTCAGCCATTTTTTTTTTAAGCAAAAGAGGGTTGAAACACCTATCATTTGTTGGTTTAAAGAGTCACCCGGCAAACTTTTGTAGAACCCTCTTCAGCGCCAGTCTTCAGTGCAGGAAAGATAAGTGTCATCAAGAAGCCACTGTGTTTTACCTTAGAGGAATGGCAATACCACAGAAACAACAAAGAAATTAGAAAATAGAAGCTATACTGAAATAAATATTCTCCTAAATAGAATAGAATAAACCTAATCTAAATAGAAGAAGCCAATCAACACAGAAGGAAAATGGAAGAACATTCTAGAATCTCTTTTCCCCAAAAGTACTAGAGAAGGGACATTTCATGGACTGATGCTACCAAATTTTTGAGGAACAATTAATTCCTGCTGTAACCAAGTTATTCTAGGTGAGAAGTTATCAGATGCATGAGGATAGTTATGCTTTTTATTTTAGAACCAGAAAAGAATGATGATATTAGCAGGCAATGTGGTATCATACCATCTTTGGTTGCTAATAAAAAGTTCCAAAATCTGAAAACAAATGAACAAAATATCCATATCTCTTAAAATATAACAATGTATTAAAATATTTCTTGTCATAAAAGGTTTATCCTATGAACAAAAAAAGTTCACTAGAAAAATTACTACATTAATTAACAATTAAAATTATAATGCTATTGCACTCCACACACACACACACACACACACACACACACAAACACTTGCTAGCTTTCAACATTTGCATTAGAAATAATGGGAGAGTGTTTCTTTAACCTGTATGTTGATTCTCTTTTAAATAAGCAGTAAGACAACAGAACCGATTAGTAATGCAACTCAGTTCCTGGGTAGTGCTTTGGGATAAGAACTGAGAAATCTAAGTGTGGCGACCCCTCTAGGCAAGCTCTCTACCACTAAGCCATGCCTAAATTCTTGTTTTTCTTATATTTTGGCAATATCCTGGAAATTTCATTGTGTATTAAAATTAATTTGTTAACAAATTTGGGGCTTATCAATTATTTTTGGGGACTTGGGATAAAATATTTTTAAAGATAGTAACTGTTAAAGAATTAATTCTCATATGGGCATGTGTAACACCCGATTTTGGTGTTACACCCTCGGTACAGTTCGCGCGCAGCTGTACCGAATGCGAGTCCGGGCAAGGCCTGGAGGTTGAACAAAAGAGACAGAGACCATGGGTCATTCGAAAGGAGATCAGCCAAATGCCGTTTATTCAGACTTGGGGGATCCTATTTCTAACTCACTGCAAGCACTAGGACCCCCGCCCAGGAAGGTGGGAAATTACCATATCAGCAAAGGAATGAATGCCCTGCGGCTAATCACCAGGCCGAGGGTGGGGGGCAGGAGGAAAACAGGAACTTAACCAGGTGGGGCAGGAGGAAAACAGGAACTAACAGAATGCTAGTCATCTGACTAGAAACTGCACGTGTCCCAGGAATAAGGGCTAAATGCTTAGTCATGCTGACCAGAAATTGTCCTCGAGATGCACCCCAGGAATAAGGGAGGCCAGGGCCCTACAGGCATGGTGGTACATGACTTTAGTCCCAGCTCTTGAGAGGCAGAGACAAGTAGATTTCTGTGAGTTGAAGGCCAGCCTGGTCCACAGAATGAGTTCCAGGACAACCAGAGCTACACAGAGAAACTCTCTCTCAAAAAACAACAACAGAACAAAAACAAAAAAACAAACTACAACCAAAAACGAATTAATTCTCTGAAATGTAAAGTTTTCTATGAGTTTGGCATGTAAATAGATTTTACTGTATTAAACATGCTTATTTTGCAGTCAGTATTATGCATAACTTTTGATTGAAGCTAGAAAGTCTCAGATTCTCAAGCCTCCACTATTTTCATGTAAAACAAGAAAAAATTAAAATTACCAATCAGGGCTACATCACAGAATAGCTCAGTTTCAATCTGACTACCCCATTTATTACTTTATTTTTTAGCCCAGATATTTTATTTACATAAAAAATATTGAAAGCATCAAAGGAACTGCTGCAGGATTTTTGGGCTTAGCCCAAGGACCTAGGGTATCAGACACTCAGTCACCAAAGACTGACCAGGGAAAGTGGCCCCTGAGTTCATTTGCTCATGCCAATGATGCAAGAGGCACTCCTATGAATAAGCAAAGCAGAGGTAAGCTTTATTAAGAGATAATAAGGAAAAAATAAGAAATTAAGGAAAGGCAAAACACCCAAGTATTAGGAAGGGTACCCGACGAGAAAAAAAATTGATCTTCCTTATCTGGGGGTTTTGTCTGTCAATGGCAGAAACTGGGCATAGGCTGAGGCTATCGCTGTGACACTGATTAGTTCCCTGGACTGTCATGGCTGAGCCAATAGAGGATGCACACACTCAAGGCATGCTCAGCTGGTCCACCTGGAGTTGATCATGCATGTCTACACAGGAGTAGTTGAACCCCCGCCTTTGTCCGTACCTGACCTTGGCTTTGTGAGTCTTTTGCTGGCCTTGTTACTTCTGACCTTGCAGGTGTCTCAATAATTATACTGAACTCCCTCTTGTTCTCACAGCTACAGAAGTAGTTGTAGTGGTTCTTAGTTAATACCTTTCTGCAAGATAGTTTGAGGTCTTTTTTTCTGAAATAAGCGAAGCCTTTCTTAGAACCCATCTTTACTTACTCTGTTACAATAAGAGCAGCCAGGGGCCACTGGGACTTCTGACTCCGGCCAAGAGATCCATCTTTCCTCTTATTTATAGTTTGGTTGTCTCGTGCACAGCTGCGAGCTCTTTGTTTCTCATCCTGACTTGGTCGTTTTAACCCTGAAATTCTTGTTAGCCTCAGTTTTCATCTGAGCCCTTTTCTAGTAGTTAGATGAGGGCAGGAACTCGAGGCAGGAACTGAAGCAGAAACCATAGAGGAATAAAGCCTTACTAGATTCCTTCCCATGACGTGTTCAATTTGCTTTCTTATACAACTCCGACCCAGGACTACATACCCAGGAGTGGCACGGCACCCAGTGGGCTGAGCCTTCCCTTATCAATCAAGAAAATGTTCCCATGGGCTTACCCACAGGCCAGTCTGATGGAGCCAATTGCTCAGCTGAGGTTCCTTTTTCCCAAGTAACTGATTTGTTTTAAAACTAACCAGTGCAGGTAGCACTTTGATATTAATAAAACACTGAAGTCTTGTGGGGTCCGGTGTACAGGTGATATGGCTACAATAATGGAAAGTGTATTATAGAATTTTCCCATGAAAATTAAGAGCACTGAGAGTCCTTACAGGTATCTAGAAGATGATCAACACCATTGCTGTGTTTCTTGCATGAACACTTTCGTAGTGATGGTGGCAGCCAAGAAAGTAGAAGGAAAGATCCTTGCTAAGAAGGTTGGATCGGGAATTGCTAGTGGGCATTCCAAACATGGAACCTGCTTTCAAATGTGCTGTAAAAGCAAGCTCCAGTTAAAACTTAAGGAGGTTTCGATGGTGTTAGGTTCTTCAGTGTGGCTTTTCCAGCTCTTGGAGCTGGAAGCCCCCAAAACAATACGTTCTTGTTAGCAGAATTACCAAGGCAAGGGCACACGCATTGAAATTTTAATATCTTCTGTAATTCCCATAAATTCCCTATGCTGAGTCACACACAATACATGAAGAAACAGCCACAGACTCGGTTTCCTCACACCATTGAGTATTGTCTTTGTAATTAGTGACTTCCTGGTGAGTGGAAAGGGAACCTCATTTATTGCTTTGATTTGTATATTGCTAATAACTATTGTAGGTAATTATAATTACTTGTGTTTATTGAATATTTGTAGTTCATAGCTTTTAAATCTAACTTTTCCTACCAGTTAGCAAATAGTAACCAAAATCTTTGGGTATAAGTTGCTTCTTTTCTTCAGTGTGTTGTAAATAATTTTTCCTGAGTATCTTGTCTTTTTGGTTTTCTTTTATGGTGTCTTTGGTCCACATTTTCTCTGAAATTTGAGCATTTTGATGGCACTTAATGTCTCAGATTTTCATTGGCAGTTTTTAGGATGCAGACCATTGGGCAATGACTAAGAATTCTCTGCCATTGGCTTTTTATCCAAAAACTTTAAATGTTAAGCATCTAACTATTTTTTAAGTGATGTTGTGTGTTCTGTTCTAATTAGTGCTTTGCGTTGCTTTAGTTTTCCACTTGCCCAGAACTGCACAATGATCCCTAGCTGCCGTGAATTATGAGAAACATCTTCACGGTGGTCCTATATGGTTCCATTCTTTGACAAGAATTCTTCCGATACTTCTATTTATTTCTGCTATTTTGTTGAGTAGTTCAGGGATTACTTTTGTAAATTTGCCCTTCACTTTTATGTAAGGGAGGGATGAAGTTAAATACTTTGTTGGCTCACATCATAGAATGTGAGTTTCATGGAGACCAGCTTCAGAAAGATGTGATAGAAGCAGGTCTTAGGCCCCAGGGTCGGGCTGCTTGACAGAGCAGCAGCCTTTCAACATGGACATCCATACTATTGCTTTATCTACATGGTCTACACCAGAGGCTGCCCCAGAAATTTCCATGGCACTTCCTCAAGTCTGTTAGAGTGCAAGTGACCCCTCAGTGGTCTCTGTGGTTCATGGTGTACACCTGTTGCCCTAAAGGTTCTATCCTTTACAGTGGCAGCCCCTGACCAGAATGCTAGCCATTTTTGTAGATTGCTCTTGACAGATTACAGGCAACAGTGGATTGGGTCCTCTGAGTGTGTCAGGGGAGAATTCTGTATGTGATTTTGGGATTCTAGTGTTCTACTAGCACTTCTTCTTCTTTTTTTTTTTGATCTGAATTTGTTTTATTTATTTATTTATTTATTTAAGATTTCTGTCTTTTCCCCACCGCAGCCTCCCATTTCCCTCCCCCTCCCCAATCAAGTCCCCCTGCCTCTTCAGCCCAAAGAGCTATCAGGGTTCCCTGCCCTGTGGGAAGTCCATGGACCACCCACCTCCATCCAGGTCTAGTAAGGTGAGCATTCAAACTGCCTAGGCTCCCACAAAGCCAATACGTGCAGTGGGATCAAAAACCCATTGCCATTGTTCTTGAGATCTCAGTAGTCCTCATTGTCTCTATGTTTTTTCCCAAGACGGTTTTATCCCAGGCTTTTTCAAACCCAGGTCAGCTGGCCTTGGTGAGTTCCCGGTAGAAAATCCCCATTGTCTCGGTGTGTGGGTGCACCCCTCGCGGTCCTGAGTTCCTTGCTCGTGCTCTCTCTCCTTCTTCTCCTGATTTGGACCTTGAGATTTCTGATGGTGCTCCAATGTGGGTCTCTGTCTCTGTCTCCTTTCATCGCCTGATGAAGGTTAATATTCAGGAGGATGCCTATATGTTTTTCTTTGGGTTCTCCTTCTTATTTAGCTTCTCTAAGACCCCTAATTATATGCTCAATGGCCTTTATTTATGGCTAGAAACCAAATATGAGTGAGTACATCCCATGTTCCTCTTTTTGGGTCTGGCTTACCTCACTCAGGATAGTGTTCTCTATTTCCATCCATTTGCCTGCAAACTTCAAGAAGTCCTTGTTTTTTATTGCTGAGTAGTACTCTAATATGTATATATTCCATACTTTTTTCATCCATTCTTCAATTGAAGGGCATCTAGGTTGTTTCCAGGTTCTGGCTATTACAAACAGTGCTGCTATGAACATAGTAGAGCATATACTTTTGTTGTATGATAAGGCCTCTCTTGGGTATATTCCCAAGAGTGGTATTGCTGGATCCAGGGGTAGGTTGATCCCAAATTTCCTGAGAAACCTCCACACTGCTTTCCAAAGTGGTTGCACAAGTTTGCATTCCCACCAGCAATGGATGAGTGTACCCCTTTCTCCACACCCTCTCCAACAAAGGCTATCATTGGTGTTTTTTATTTTCGCCATTCTGACAGGTGTAAGATGGTGTCTTAAAGTTGTCTTGATTTGCATTTCCCTGATCGCTAAGGAAGTTGAGCATGACCTTAGGTGTCTTTTGGCCATTTGAACTTCTTCTGTTGAGAGATCTCTGTTCAGCTCAGTGCCCCATTTTATAAATGGGTTGATTAGCCTTTTACGGTCTAGTTTCTTGAGTTCTTTATATATTTTGGAGATCAGACCTTTGTCAGTTGCGGGGTTGGTGAAGATCTTCTCCCAGTCAGTGGGTTGCCTTTCTGTCTTAGCGGCAGTGTCCTTTGCTTTACAGAAGGCTTCTCAGTCTCAGTAGGTCCCATTTATTCAATGAGGCCCTTACTGTCTGTGCTGCTGGGGTTATACGTAGGAAGTGGTCTCCTGTGCCCACTTGTTGTAGAGTACTTCCACTTTCTCCTCTATCAGGTTCAGCGTGTTCGGACTGATATTGAGGTCTTTAATCCACTTGGACTTGAGTTTTGTGCATGGTGATAGATATGGATCTATTTTCATTCTTCTACAGATTGACATCCAGTTTTGCCAGCACAATTTGTTGAAGATGCTCTCTTTTTTCCATTGTATACTTTTAGCTCCTTTATCAAAAATCAGGTGTTCATAGGTTTGTGGGTTAAAGTCAGGGTCTTCTATTCGATTCCATTGGTCAACTTCTCTGTTTTTATGCCAATACCAAGCTGTTTTCAATACTGTAGCTCTGTAATAGAATTTGAAGTCAGGGATGGTAATGCCTCCAGACATTCCTTTACTGTATAAGATTGTTTTGGCTATCCTGGGTTTTTTGTTTTTCCATATAAAGTTGATTATTGTCTTCTCCAGATCTGTGAAGAATTTTGATGGTATTTTGATGGGGATTGCATTGAATCTATAAATTGCTTTTGGTAGAATTACCATTTTTACTATGTTGATCCTCCCAATCCAAGAGCAAGGGAGAGCCTTCCATTTTCTGGTGTCATCTTCAAATTCTTTCTTCAAAGACTTAAAGTTCTTGTCAAATAGATCTTTCACTTCCTTGGTTAGAGTTACCCCTAGATATTTTATGCTATTTGTGGCTATCGTGAAAGGTGATGCTTCTCTGATTTCCCTCTCTGCTTCCTTATCCTTAGTGTATAGGAAGGCCACTGACTTTTTGGAGTTGATCTTGTATCCTGCCACATTACTAAAGGCGTTTATCAGCTGTAGGAGTTCTTTGGTAGAGTTTTTGGGGTCGCTTATGTATACTATCATATCATCTGCAAATAACGAAAGCTTAACTTCTTCCTTTCCAATACGAATCCCCTTGATCCCCTTATGTTGTCTAATTGCTATTGCTAGAACTTCGAGCACTATATTGAAAAGGTATGGAGAGAGTGGACATCCTTGTCTTGTTCCTGATTTTAGTGGGATGGATTTGAGTTTTTCTCCGTTCAATTTAATGTTAGCTGTTGGCTTACTGTAAATAGCTTTTATTATATTTAGGTATGACCCTTGTATCCCTAATCTCTCCAAGACTTTTATCATGAAGGGATGTTGAATTTTGTCAAAAGCTTTTTCAGCATCTAATGAAATGATCATATGGTTTTTTTCTTTCAGTTTATTTATATGGTGGATTACATTGATAGATTTGCGTGTGTTGAACCAGCACTGCATCTCTGGGATGAAGCCTACTTGATCATAATGGATAATTTTCTAATGTGTTCTTGGATTCGGTTTGCCAGTATTTTATTGAGAATTTTTGCGTCGTATTCATGAGTGAGATAGGCCTATAATTCTCTTTCTTGGTTGAGTCTTTGTGTGGTTTTGGTATCAGGGTAACTGTGGCTTCATAAAAGGAATTTGGCAATGAATCTTCTGTTTCTATATTGTGAACTACATTAAGGAGTATAGGTATTAGCTCTTCTTGGAAGTTCTGGTAGAATTCTGCATTGAAACCATCTGGTCCTGGGCTTTTTTTGGTAGGGAGATTTTTGATAACAGTTTCTAGTTCTTCGCGACTAACAGGTCTATTTAGATCGTTCACCTGGTCTTGGTTTAGCTTTGGTATGTGGTACTTATCTAAAAAACTGTCCATTTCTTTTGCATTTTCCAGTTTTGTGGCATATAGGCTTTTGTAGTAAGATCTAATGATTCTCTGAACTTCCTCTGTGTCTGTGGTTATGTCCCCCTTTTCATTGCTGATCTTATTTATTTGCGTGTTCTCTCTCTGTTGTTTAATTAGTTTGGATAGGGGTTTGTCGATCTTGTTGATTTTCTCAAAGAACCAACTTTTTGTTTCATTGATTCTTTGGACTGTTTTCTGTGTTTCTATTTTGTTGATTTCTGCCCTCAGTTTGATTATTTCCAGTCTTCTACTCCTCCTGGGCGCATCTGCTTCTTTTTTTTCTAGAGCTTTCAGGTGTGCTGTTAAGTCCTCAATGTATGCTTTCTCTGTTTTCTTTAAGTGGGCACTTAGTGCTATGAACTTTCCTCTTAGCACTGCTTTCAACGTGTCCCATAGGTTTGAGTATGTTGTCTCTTTATTTTCATTAAATTCAAGGAAGACCTTAATTTCTTTCTTAATTTCTTCCTTGACCCATGTGTGGTTCAGTAGTTGACTGTTCAGTTTCCATGAGTTTCCAATGCTTTCTGGGGGTAGCATTGTTATTGCCTTCTAGCTTTAGTCCGTGGTGATCTGATAAGACACAGGTGGACACTGATTTTTTTTTTGTATCTGTGGAGGTTTCCTTTGTTTCCGAGTATGTGGTCAATTTTTGAGAAGGTTCCTAGAGCTGCAGAGAAGAAGGTATATTCTTTCCTTTTTGGGTGGAATGTTCTATAGATGTCTGTTAAGTCCATTTGCTTCATTACCTCCAATAATTCTCTTAATTCTCTATTAGGTTTCTGTCTGATTGACCTGTCTATTGGAGAAAGAGGTGTATTGAAGTCTCCTATTACTAGTGTGTGTGGTTTGATGTCTGCCTTGAGTTCTAGTAATATTTCTTTTACATAGGTGGGTGCTTTTATGTTAGGGGCGTAGATATTCAGGATTGAGACTTCATCCTGATGAATTGTTCCTGTTATGAGTATAAAGTGTCCATCTTGATCTCTTCTGATTGACTTTAGTTTGAAGTCAGTTTTGTTAGAAATTAGTATGGCCACACCTGCTTTTTTCTTAGGATCGTTGCTTGAAACACCTTTTCCCAACCCTTTACTCTGAGTAGATGCCTGTCTTTGTGGTTGAGATGTGTTTCTTGCAAACAGCAGAATGTTGGGTCCTGTTTTCGTATCCAATCCCTTAGCCTGTGCCTTTTTATGGGTGAATTGAGGCCATTAATATTAAGTGATACTAATGACCAGTGGTTGTTTACTCCAGTTATTATTATTGGTTTTGGTAGTAGCGTTTGTGTGTCTCCCTTCTTTGAGGTGTGCAGGTGAAGGTTCGCTAGACGCCTGAGTTATTGTAGGCAGTGTTGGCAATGCTGGATTCCTTAGGTTGTGATTTTCCTTCTATTATTTTCTGTAGGGCTGGGTTTGTGGCTACGTATTGTTTAAATTTGTTCTTATCTTTGAAAGTCTTGTTTTCTCCATTGATAGTGAACAATAGCTTGGCTGGTTATAGCAGTTTGGGTTTGCACCCATGATCCCTTAGTTTTTGCAGAACCTCTATCCAGGACCTTCTGGCTTTCATAGTTTCCATAGAGAAGTCAGGCGTAAGTCTGATTGGTTTACCTTTATAAGTTACTTGCCCCTTTTCCTTTGCAGCTCTTAATATTCTTTCTTTAACCTGTATATTTTGTGTTTTGATTATTATATGGCGAGGGGAAGTTTTTCTTTGATCCAGTCTGTTTGGTGTTCTGTATGCTTCTTGAATATTCAAAGGAATATCTTTCTTTATGTTGGGAAAGTTTTCTTCCATAATTTTGTTAAAAATATTTTCTGGGCCTTTGAGCTGTGACTCTTCTCCTTCTTCTATTCCTATTATTCTTATGTTTGGTCTTTTTATTGTGTCCCATATTTCCTGCATGTTTTGTGATGAGGATTTGTTGGCTTTGCTGTTTTCTTTGATCAGTGTGTTTATTTTCTCTATGGTGTCCTCAGAATCTGAGATTCTTTCTTCTATCTCTTGTATTCTATTGATTATGCTTGTTTCTGTGGACTCTGCTCGTTGACTTAGATTTTCCATAACCAGCTGGTCCTCAGTCTGTGTTTTCTTCCTTGCTTCCATTTCAGTTTTCAATTCTTGAACTGTTTCCCCCAGGGTCTCATGTACGTATTTACTCAATTCTTCAAACTTTTTACTCATTTCTTCAAACTTTTTGTCGTACTTCTCCTTTATTTCTATAAGGGTGTTTTTTACATGTTGTTTAAGGGACCCTATTGCTTTCATAAAGTCATTTTTTTCTACTTCTTCTGTGTTAGGGTGTTCAAGTCCTTCTGTTGTGAGATCATTGGGTTCTGGTGTTTTCATGTTGCTTTTCAGATTGTTGGGTGAATTCTTGCCTTGGCGCCTGCCCATCTCGTCCTATCGATGCTGTCTAATGTGTCTTTTAATGCAGGAACAGGTTTTCCTGCTGGCCAGGGGCCCTGCTTACAAAATGCCTTCTACCCGTTTCTTGAGTCCCGCCACTGGCCAAGATCTCTTTCACTGCTCTGAAGGGTCTTCAGGACCAGGACCAGGCTCCTGGTTTGCCAGGGACCTTGCCAAGAAAAGGCCTACCCCTCTGCAGGCCAGCCACCAAAACAGAGGAACTCGCGGTGCCCTTTGCTGCTCTGAGCTCCCTATCCAGTGCCTAAACAGGTTAAATTTGGTGGTCCTGCACCCAGCGGAAGGGGGGTGGAGCGAGGGAGGACCCTGGGTGCAATCTGGGATATGCCAGGGAGAGAGAGGTCTCAGCGAGGAGGAGCAGCCCCAGCAGAGGGTAGAAGACCTCGCAGGCTAACCGGGGGGTCAAGGTGATCGGGGAGTACCCCCGCTCCGTTTCCTGTGTCCAGCCCCGGGGCAAGAACACTCTCCCTATACAAGGTGGTCTTCAGGGATACAACTAGGCTCACCGTTTGCCGCCCAGTGATCCTCCTCTGCTCGCTGGTGTCTGCAGGTCTCCGCCGCGACTGCGCCGCACCGGGGTTCCGCCGCGTCTTAACAGGTCTATTTAGATCGTTCACCTGGTCTTGGTTTAGCTTTGGTATGTGGTACTTATCTAAAAAACTGTCCATTTCTTTTGCATTTTCCTGTTTTGTAGCATACAGGCTTTTGTAGTAAGATCTAATGATTCTCTGAACTTTCTCTGTGTCTGTGGTTATGTCCCCCTTTTCATTGCTGATCTTATTTATTTGTGTGTTCTCTCTCTGCTGTTTAATTAGTTTGGATAGGGGTTTGTCGATCTTGTTGATTTTCTCAAAGAACCAACTTTTTGTTTCATTGATTCTTTGGACTGTTTTCTGAGTTTCTATTTTGTTGATTTCTGCCCTCAGTTTGATTATTTCCAGTCTTCTACTCCTCCTGGGCACATCTGCTTCTTTTTTTTCTAGAGCTTTCAGGTGTGCTGTTAAGTCCTCAATGTATGCTTTCTCTGTTTTCTTTAAGTGGGCACTTAGTGCTATGAACTTTCCTCTTAGCACTGCTTTCAACGTGTCCCATAGGTTTGAGTATGTTGTCTCTTTATTTTCATTAAATTCAAGGAAGACTTTAATTTCTTTCTTAATTTCTTCCTTGACCCATGTATGGTTCAGTAGTTGACTGTTCAGTTTCCATGAGTTTGTCGGCTTTCTGGGGGTAGCATTGTTATTGCCTTCTAGCTTTAGTCCGTGGTGATCTGATAAGACACAGGTGGACACTGATATTTTTTTGTATCTGTGGAGGTTTCCTTTGTTTCCGAGTATGTGGTCAATTTTTGAGAAGGTTCCTAGAGCTGCAGAGAAGAAGGTATATTCTTTCCTTTTTGGGTGGAATGTTCTATAGATGTCTGTTAAGTCCATTTGCTTCATTACCTCCAATAATTCTCTTAATTCTCTATTAGGTTTCTGTCTGATTGACCTGTCCATTGGAGACAGACGCGGCAGAACCCGGCCCCGGCGCGCAACAGACGCGGCGGAGACCTGCAGACACCAGCGAGCAGAGGAGGTCCACGGGGCAGCGAATGGTGAGCCTAGTCGTATCCCTGAAGACCACCCTGTATAGGGAGAGTGTTCTTGACCGGCTGCTGGACACAGGAAATGGAGCAGGGGCACACACCCCCGTTAGCCTGCGAGGGCTGCTACCCTCTGCTGAAGCTACTCCTCCTCGCTGAGACCTCTCTCTCCCTGACATATCCCAGATTGTGCCCAGGATCCTCCTTCACTCCCCCTCCCTTCCGCTGGGTGCAGGACCATCAAGTTTAACCTCTTTGGGCGCTGGATAGGGAGCTCGGGGCAGAGGGCAGCAGGAGTTCCTCTGTTTTGGTGGCTGGCCTGCAGAGGGGTAGGCCTTTTCTTGGCGAGGTCCCTGGCAAACCAAGAGCCTGGTCCTGGTCCTGGTCCTGAAGACCCTTCAGAGCAGTGAAAGAGATCTTGGCCAGTGGCGGGACTCAAGAAACGGGTAGAAGGCATTTTGTAAGCAGGGCCCCTGGCCAGCAGGAAAACCCGTTCCTGCATTAAAAGACACATTAGACAGCATCGATAGGACGAGATGGGCAGGCGCCAAGGCAAGAATTCACCCAACAATCTGAAAAGCAACATGAAAACACCAGAACCCAATGATCTCACAACAGAAGGACTTGAACACCCTAACACAGAAGAAGTGGAAAAAAATGACTTTATGAAAGCAATAGAGTCCCTTAAACAACATGTAAAAAACACCCTTATAGAAATAAAGGAGAAGTACGACAAAAAGTTTGAAGAAATGAGTAAAAAGGTTGAAGAAATGAGTAAATACGTACATGAGACCCTGGGGGAAACAGTTCAAGAATTGAAAACTGAAATGGAAGCAAGGAAGAAAACACAGACTGAGGACCAGCTGGATATGGAAAATCTAGGTCAATGAGCAGAGTCTACAGAAACAAGCATAATCAATAGAATACAAGAGATAGAAGAAAGAATCTCAGATTCTGAGGACACCATAGAGAAAATAAACGCACTGATCAAAGAAAACAGCAAAGCCAACAAATACTCATCACAAAACATGCAGGAAATATGGGACACAATAAAAAGACCAAACATAAGAATAATATGAATAGAAGAAGGAGAAGAGTCACAGCTCAAAGGCCCAGAAAATATTTTTAACAAAATTATGGAAGAAAACTTTCCCAACATAAAGAAAGATATTCCTTTGAATATTCAAGAAGCATACAGAACACCAAACAGACTGGATCAAAGAAAAACTTCCCCTCGCCATATAATAATCAAAACACAAAATATACAGGTTAAAGAAAGAATATTAAGAGCTGCAAAGGAAAAGGGGCAAGTAACTTATAAAGGTAAACCAATCAGACTTACGCCTGACTTCTCTATGGAAACTATGAAAGCCAGAAGGTCCTGGATAGAGGTTCTGCAAAAACTAAGGGATCATGGGTGCAAACCCAAACTGCTATAACCAGCCAAGCTATTGTTCACTATCAATGGAGAAAACAAGACTTTCAAAGATAAGAACAAATTTAAACAATACGTAGCCACAAACCCAGCCCTACAGAAAATAATAGAAGGAAAATCACAACCTAAGGAATCCAGCATTGCCAACACTGCCTACAATAACTCAGGCGTCTAGCGAACCTTCACCTGCACACCTCAAAGAAGGGAGACACACAAACGCTACTACCAAAACCAATAATAATAACTGGAGTAAACAACCACTGGTCATTAGTATCACTTAATATTAATGGCCTCAATTCACCCATAAAAGGCACAGGCTAACAAATAGCATAAAATATCTAGGGGTAACTCTAACCAAGGAAGTGAAAGATCTATTTGACAAGAACTTTAAGTTTTTGAAGAAAGAAATTGAAGATGACACCAGAAAATGGAAGGATCTCCCTTGCTCTTGGATTGGGAGGATCAACATAGTAAAAATGGCAATTCTATCAAAAGCAATCTACAGATTCAATGCAATCCCCATCAAAATACCATCAAAATTCTTCACAGATCTGGAGAAGACAATAATCAACTTTATATGGAAAAACAAAAAACCCAGGATAGCCAAAACAATCTTATACAATAAAGGATCGTCTGGAGGCATTACCATCCCTGACTTCAAACTCTATTACAGAGCTACAGTATTGAAATCAGCTTGGTATTGGCATAAAAACAGAGAAGTCGACCAATGGAATCGAATAGAAGACCCTGACTTTAACCCACAAACCTATGAACACCTGATTTTCGATAAAGGAGCTAAAAGTATACAATGGAAAAAAGAGAGCATCTTCAACAAATTGTGCTGGCAAAACTGGATGTCAATCTGTAGAAGAATGAAAATAGATCCATATCTATCACCATGCACAAAACTCAAGTCCAAGTGGATTAAAGACCTCAATATCAGTCCGAACACGCTGAACCTGATAGAGGAGAAAGTGGGAAGTACTCTACAACAAGTGGGCACAGGAGACCACTTCCTACGTATAACCCCAGCAGCACAGACAGTAAGGGCCTCATTGAATAAATGGGACCTACTGAGACTGAGAAGCCTTCTGTAAAGCAAAGGACACTGCCGCTAAGACAGAAAGGCAACCCACTGACTGGGAGAAGATCTTCACCAACCCCGCAACTGACAAAGGTCTGATCTCCAAAATATATAAAGAACTCAAGAAACTAGACCGTAAAAGGCTAATCAACCCATTTATAAAATGGGGCACTGAGCTGAACAGAGATCTCTCAACAGAAGAAGTTCAAATGGCCAAAAGACACCTAAGGTCATGCTCAACTTCCTTAGCGATCAGGGAAATGCAAATCAAGACAACTTTAAGACACCATCTTACACCTGTCAGAATGGCGAAAATAAAAAACACCAATGATAGCCTTTGTTGGAGAGGGTGTGGAGAAAGGGGTACACTCATCCATTGCTGGTGGGAATGCAAACTTGTGCAACCACTTTGGAAAGCAGTGTGGAGGTTTCTCAGGAAATTTGGGATCAACCTACCCCTGGATCCAGCAATACCACTCTTGGGAATATACCCAAGAGAGGCCTTATCATACAACAAAAGTATATGCTCTACTATGTTCATAGCAGCACTGTTTGTAATAGCCAGAACCTGGAAACAACCTAGATGCCCTTCAATTGAAGAATAGATGAAGAAAGTATGGAATATATACATATTAGAGTACTACTCAGCAATAAAAAACAAGGACTTCTTGAAGTTTGCAGGCAAATGGATGGAAATAGAGAACACTATCCTGAGTGAGGTAAGCCAGACCCAAAAAGAGGAACATGGGATGTACTCACTCATATTTGGTTTCTAGACATAAACAAAGGCCAATGAGCCTCTAATACGTGATCTTAGAGAAGCTAAATAAGAAGGAGAACCCAAAGAAAAACATAAAGGCATCCTCCTGAATATCAACCTTCATCAGGCGATGAAAGGAGACAGAGACAGAGACCCACATTGGAGCACCGGACAGTAATCTCAAGGTCCAAATCAGGAGACGAAGGAGAGTGAGCACGAGCAAGGAACTCAGGAACGCGAGGGGTGCACCCACACACCGAGACAATGGGGATTTTCTACCAGGAACTCACCAAGGCCAGCTGACCTGGGTTTGAAAAAGCCTGGGATAAAACCGTCTTGGGGAAAAAACATAGAGACAATGAGGTCTACTGAGATCTCAAGAACAAAGGCAATGGGTTTTTGATCCTACTGCACGTATTGCTTTGTGGGAGCCTAGGCAGTTTGGATGCTCACCTTACTGGACCTGGATGAGGTGGGTGGTCCATGGACTTCCCACAGGGCAGGGAACCCTGATAACTCTTTGGGCTGACGAGGGAGGGGGACTTGACTGGGGGACGTGGAGGGAAATGGGAGGCTGCGGTGGGGAAAAGACAGAAATCTTAAATAAATAAATAAATTTTAAAAAAAAGGCACAGGCTAAGGGATTGGATACGAAAACAGGACCCAACATTCTGCTGTTTGCAGGAAACACATCTCAACCACAAAGACAGGCATCTACTCAGAGTAAAGGGTTGGGAAAAGGTGTTTCAAGCAACGGTCCTAAGAAAAAAGCAGGTGTGGCCATACTAATTTCTAACAAAACTGATTTCAAACTAAAGTCAATCAGAAGAGATCGAGATGGACACTTTATACTCATAACAGGAACAATTCATCAGGAGGAAGTCTCAATCCTGAATATCTACGCCCCTAACATAAAAGCACCCACCTATGTAAAAGAAATATTACTAGAACTAAGGCAGACATCAAATCACACACACTAGTAATAGGAGACTTCAATACACCTCTTTCTCCAGTAGCACTTCTGTATAGCTGATAAGTGTTGGGGAAGGGGCAAATGGTTTTTATTATTGCATGATCCCTGATGTTTTAGTTTTGATTGTCCACCTGATTATATGAGTGCAGATTATGTAACGATACCTATAAAGTATCTACAGATTCTCATGATAGGGAAGTTCTCTCACCCTACCCAGTTTCCTTTGATCTTTCCTCAATCTAATAAGGTAAATCAATCTGTAGGACTAATTACTACCCTCTCTATCTAACTCTCTCTCCACGAAAAAAGAAAAGAAAAGAAAGCCAATGGATAGTACCTTCTTAGAGTCTGAAAATTAGGATCTGGACTAATAATTATCTTGCAACTATTTCCATATCTAAGACATTTAGCCATGTGTGTACTTCCCAGGATTCAGCTCCAAGCACACTTAAAGCCATTGTTGGTACTATTCCAGATGATGCCAAAACATTAATAGGAAGCACTGGCAACTGGATTATTTTAGCAGCAAAATTCTGCTGTGTGTTTTAGCTCTCAGAAATAACCAAGGACATTGTAACAGCTCATAGAAAGAAAGCCTAGAGGAGCCACTCTTCAGATGAGAAGTTACATCATCACGGTTCGAAGTGGGAAAGCAAGCCTTCGGGCCCAAGGAAGACCTGCATCTGGGAAGACAGCCTGAAGTAGGTTCTGAAGGGGATCCTCTTCCAGTCCCCTGAATGCCTAGGAATACACAGCGCTATTGTTATAGGTGACTATCAGGAGGCCCTGGAAGGAGAAGCAGATCCTTCAATTCCATAACACAAAGGGAACTTCTCTGTCCTTTAGGTTTCCAAGAGTGGGAGGGAAGATTACCTACTGCGTGACCTAGCCTGACCTAGCCAGCCAGCTAGTCAGAGGCTGGAGGGTACTGGATAAATGTAAAATTATACTTTAAGGTTAACTTGGGTTTGCTCACAGTTGCCATGGGCAATGAGGGGGGAGACTACAGGCCATAGTAAACTTTGCTTATCAGTTCTCTGTAAAGAGGCAGGGAGGGAGAGGCAGGGGAAAGGAAACTGGGGAGGATGTGGCTTGAGTTTCAGGGAAAAGATAACAACTTGGCAATGAGAGGATCTGTGATCTAACATTCTAGCATAACTTAGGGCGCTTCTGTCTTGAGCAGGACCATAGGATGTGCTCATTTGCAGCCGCAGAGATGGGAGAGGGACCCTTGATATTGACATAGCTACTTGTACCTATAGAATAGAAGAACTAGGACCAGGGCTTCAGGGAGGTATAAATAAATCCCTCTCAGCCTGCCACATCTCTTAAGGTGGCCTCATTTTAAAGCAACGTGCTCATGGTCCAACAGCTAGTGTCATCTCAAGTGATGCCAGGGGACCTTATATTCACAATATCTATCCATTTCATTTCTGAGATAAGAATTCTGGATGACTTTCTCAGTAGCTGCTCTTCAAGAGTTGTTTTCTGCTCCTCCTCTTTATCATCATCACTCCTGGTATGGTTTGGATATGGCTTGAATATGGCCCATGGTCTTTATGGAAGACTGGTTCCCAATGTGGTCATATAAACGCTTATTAAACCATGTGAAAGGAGCCTAGAGAAAAGGGATTATGTCACTGGGTGTTCCAACCTCAGAGGAGATTAACATAGCTAATATAATATTTTACTCTATTAGCATAATATTAGATTAATTTAACATAGATTGACATAGTTCTTGAGAGACCCCAGTCAGTTCACCTGAGAAGTAGTTGTTATGAATGTATCAGATTGACTCCTCCGTCCTTTTGGGTGTCGTCTCTCACTGTATAATCACTCTCACTGGTGACCTGTTTCTTTTCTACTCATCATCTCCCCAGTCTGAAATGTTTATATAGCACCAGATCCAGGTTTCCACACTCCCATTTCCTCTAAGGTCTCTGTCCTTTGAGTTCCGCACTGAAGTTTGGACCAGTGACTCAAGGATGGCCACTTGGGAAGGGCTGTATCCCTAAAGGCTAGGAAGCTGAGGATGAGTCAAAAGCAAGTGGAGCCAAAGGATGAAATTAAAGAGACACATCACCAGACTACACAGGCTCTTACAATCTTCTTCCAGCCATGGAGAATTCAAGATATATTCAGAGACATTTAAATGCCTGAAAATATTCCCCTAGGAGTATCTGCTAGCTGACCTTCCCCTTCTACCTCCATGGACCGTGCAGCCACAAGATGGCATATTCTTTTTAGGTTTTTGGAAATTAAAATTATAACATTTATCCCTTCCCTTTTCTCTCTCCAAACTTTCCCATCTATCCCTCCCTGCTCTTCTTCAAAATCTTGTCCTCTTTTTTCATAATTTGTTGTTTTATGTACATATATATTCCTAACTATAACCTGTTAAATTCATATAATGTTGCTTGTATGCTTGTTCTCAGTACTGACCATCTGGCACTGGGCAACCAATTGGTGTGTTCTTTGCATACTCTTCTTAAGGGCATCAGTTTGGTGCAGGGTTTCCCACTTCCCAAGGCATTACCCCAAGAGCCTTCATTTGCGCTCCTGGTTATTTTTTTCCTTTCATTACCACATTGTTACTATATACAGTAACACAATTCTTTTTATTCTTTAGCCTCCATGAACCTTTCTGTAGGAGTAAGCCCAATTTCTTGTCTTTGGCTCTCTCCATTTAAAGTCCTAGAGCAGGTTCTGTTTCCCAGATTGGGTTCTGACTGAAACAGAACACTCAGGAATTTGAGCAAATGGTACCTTTACAATGCTGTTTTGTGATGAGCATCTCAAGGAAGAGACATTTTGACTGAAGCATTAATGGAAGGGACTTGGGAAGTGACAGTCACCAAACCTGATTTTGGATAAGAGTGATTCTCAATTCATTTTAACACTGTCTTCCAAGGTAGCATAGGAGCACATTCCTCAAATGCCAGAAAGAGAACCAGGCAGAAAGTAAAAGAGTTTGACTAGAGAGACTATTGAAGGTCCAGATTCCAGGAGCCAACCTTGTCTTTTGTGTTTCCTGAATTTGAAGCCTAACCCCAAAGTGACCAGTGAGGTCAGCTGAGCTCCAGGAAAACCCTACAGTCACTCCCTTTTGAGAAATCTAAGGTTTGTCATGACCTCTTTTTCCTGGTGACTGACCTATGAGGCTGGGCTCCTCATGTTTCTAAAGCAGCTCAGACAAGTCACACTCATGATTATTCTGTGATTTCTTCACCTGAGACTCCCAGGAGCAAGGTTCTGGCCGGAGGAACTGGGTATCTTCCATGTTGCCACACCCCACAAAAGAGTCTGGAGCCTCCTGCACTCACCTAGATAAATGACACAGGCTCCGTCAAAGCTCATCACGGCACCTGGGAGCTGTCCCAGCTGTGACTTGGTCTCCTGGACTTTCCACAAAGCATCTTCTTGGCAGGTACAGTCCATACCTACAAAACTTTAGACTCCAAGGCTGTCTGTGCCTTAGAGCTTAGTGAATGGGAAAAAAATCTAGCCATGACTCTGGGCCCTGCTCTATGTGTGAACCTCTGTCTTTCACTTCCGAATTGCTGGGATTCTGGCCAAACCACCCAACGTGAAGCCCTCCCTTGCCTTATCAGAAACAGTTGGCAGTGTTGGGGAAAAGCCTCTGGGGGAAAGATGTACAAGGGAATTGGGCACTGGGGAAATGTTTAAGGCCAAATGTTATTTATGGCCTTGACATCTGTAGGGAGATAATGTTATTGAGATTTGGGGGTAGAGGAGAATTCTTCTGGCTCTTCTGTCTCTAGTGCCTTGAGGTTTGGTTCCAGGAGGTTGCTTAGCTCTTCTGACTAGAGCATCGTGTCTGGTTATTCACTTGGGTTCTATCCTGAATGAGAGCCCGGGGATTCAGGGTTTTGAAAAGTCTTGGAAATGTCTCCTGAAGCTTATCTTTCCTCTTGATGTCTTTTCCCTCAGGTACCAGGACAAGCTTACTATGGCAAACAGTCAAGGAACTGACATATTTGGAGGTGATGCTGGGAATGGGACATTAGAGCGCTGGGGAATTTGCATCCTTGTATATGTCCTCTGGGCACCCGAGAATTCCATCCTATCCCTCAGATATGGCTCTTGGCACATAGCAAGGTGCCCATATGCCACTAGGCCTTCATTTTCTGCAGGGTAGGCACCACTACTTAGCCACTGCTCTAGCTACGGCTCACAGCATCCGACCAAGCAGCTGGGTCTGAACACATAGGAAGTGTAGAACTACTTGTCACACTGTCTTAATTGTTTGTCCTCTTAGAACAGTAATCCTTAGTGGCCTTTGCTTACCATGGATTTACTGCGAAGAAAGTCCAGGTTGATGGGCTACATGAAGGCTGCCAGTTTAGGGATGTAAACCCCTGGATGCAAACCTTCATTACAGAAAGAGCCCCGGGTTTAGTTCATCTTCCTCCTATTCTTGAGACTTAATCTTCATGCCTATTGTTTGTTTTCATTCCAACAGCCAGAAGCACTCCTCAGTCTGGGAGGGTTTCCGACCTGGAGCAGCAGGTGTGGATCTTTCGTGGTCAGGTCCTTGTGGTGGTTCCATGGAGTAGCAACATAGCCCCAGGTCAGTGGTCATCTGTCACTGCTTTGCTCCTTATATGGGCTCTGTTAAAGGAAGTGTCAGCACTCTATCGTGTAGTAGGATGTTAACCACAGTTAGCAATAGTCAGAAGAGAGCTTCTTGAGTGTTTGACCACACATAAATGCTAAATATATAAGATGAAGGATATACCGATTCTCTGGTTTCCTCATTGTTGTATGGCATAGACATGCATTGAATCAATACTTTGTGTACCTCCAAAATATGTCTAATTATGTATCAAAACCAAACTTAACTTTCCATGGGGCTTACCTGGAAGGGGCAGAATTTTACTCCTTCCTTGAAAGAGAAGTCAGGGAGAGGTTTGTACCAGACTAGAGTAACACAATCACCAACAGATCTGTCCTATGGAAGGGGAAGATGTATGTCTATATACATCAAGGCATCCTAAAAGGATGAAATGAGCGGGAAACACAGAAAGGTAAATTTCAACATCCCATTAGGCTAATGGTCACAGCTCTCCAAGGGTCAGAGATACGGCGTAGGGTAGGAGCTACAGCTTCCAGGTGTTTAGGCACAGGTGTGAAATCCTACCATCTGCTTAACTCTGTGCAGGCCCCAATAGCTAGGACAGGGCTTGCCTGTCAGGACGGATGGGTGAGTGGGTGGATGACCACTTAGTTAGTCTGGGTAGCAGGGGTTACACTCATCAAGCGTCCTCTGGTCTTGCTAAATAAGAACAATTAGAGCACTCTGTCTTCCCGGCCTCAGAAGGAAATTGTTATCTTCTTATCCATACAGTCACCATCACGGTCCTCCCATGCAAGTATCCAGAGTCTCTGGAGCAAGGCAAAGGGGTTCCCATTTATATGGGAATCCAGAATCCAGACAAATGCCTGTTTTGTGAGGAAGTTGATGGACAGCCCACTTTGCAGCTCAAGGTCGGTGACCCAGAAAAATAACATAAAGATTAAAAAAAAAAAAAAGCCTGCATTTCTTTTCTTACAATTTTCATTTTTAAGTTAGCATAGAAAGCATTAGATTGTGTGGGGTGGTGTTTAAGCAAAGCATGTTTTTAGTGGGCCCTCAACATCCCAGCTCCCTCCTTTAACCTCACCTCTAACTCTCCACCAGCTTCCGTTCTGTTGTTGCATGTCACACACCTCCTTTTTCCTTCCCCCACTTCGTCGCCTCTCCCCCTCCCCGCTTGGTTTCCTTTCTGGTGTTTAAGAAAAACTCGTGTATCTTGACATGGTTTATTTGGCAGGATATCAAATTTCAGAATTAACAAAGAATTTTCTTTTCCTAAGCATGTTTGGGTTTAGCCCCTTTAAAAATACGGGCATATCTTGTAGAAGAAGCCTACCTTTACTGTCAGCTGTGGGAAGACCAAGCCCTGCCTTGACTTACCAGAAGCCATGGGCTATAGCTTGGTATTTTAAGCCAAATAAACTCTTTCTCCCCTGGAGCAACATAAAAAAACAGACATGTAAAAGACTTCAATTTATCTGCCCTTCTTTAGTTGAGGATTTTAGTCTTTCTTAAATTTTAAGATTTCCTCTGTCATTGTGCCTTCACGTGTGCCCTTTCCCTAATTCTCCTGGATTTCTCTGTTTAGAATTCCCAGTCACCAGTCAGAGGCCTCGCCTTAGTACTGTCTACTGTCTTATGTAATTGCCATGCTTTCTGTCCTCCCGCTGTTTATTCATTTACACATTGGCCTTGCCTTCTAGAACCTTCTCAGCCAGTTTATAATTATGGTTTGCCTGCTAAATGAGCCTTCCTTAACCTTTTCTAAAAGGTTCGTCTTTGCTCTTCCAATTCCTAAGCTGTCAAGTTGGTTGTACTTATTATATACACACATAGAAATATAGATATATAAATATAATTTCATTTTTATGTATGCTCTCCATAAACCTCACTTTAATTAGGTTAATTCAACTCAATACAATTTAGCGTAGCAAAATATGCAGAAATTTAATTATATCACATGACTACATGGGATATCTTTAAACAGAATGACAAAGGGCTCTGAGCTTGTCCAGCCTAGATTATAGAAGAAGAGGAGACATACAAATTTTAGATATAATAGTACACTTGTCACATATCCTAGGAAAAACAAAGCAAGACAAAACGAGTTCCACCAAAAAAAAAAAAAAAGCAAAACAAAATCAGATCAGGGCCTGAGCCTGGGAGTAGCAGAAACAGGAGTGGAGTCAGGCCCCGGTGTAAATTATTTGGTAGGCATCATTGTGTAGGAGGAATTCTTGGAGTGAGCAGGAGGCTGGGAAGTCAGCAGGTGAGGGTTGGCCCCTGGGCCAGTGTAGACAGGTGTGGAGCAGTGAACTGAGACCAGACCTTTCTGCCAGGACCTGGCTACCCACCCAAGTGAAAGGAGAAACCTGGGGTGCCTTGATTAGTGTAACCCAAAATAACTGAGGTCTAAAGTGGATCACTCCGACCCCAAGTTGGTCAGATACAGGGGAAGGGGGAAAGCCTCGGGAGGCTTTATGGGGAGTTAGGTGGGAGTCGATGGCTCTGGGATGGTATGGAGTGGGTGGGGGTAGATTCTGAAAACATTCTAAGTGTCAACAACAAGATTGTGGACAGAGTAAATGTGATTGCATTCTGAGCTCTGTCCTGCTTTTTTCTAGGTCTCTCTTCTGTTGGATTTTTGATCTCAGTCATTGATAATGTATGGATTTTAGGGGATCTTAATGAGATAGCGTTGGGGGTTAAATCTTGCTTACACAGAGTGAGTTTGAAGAGATAAACCAGACAGCAAATATTGGCAGCTATCGCGAGGGGTTTTCTGTAAAGTAAGAACTGAGAGAGGTGTTGGGTCATTAGAATACAGTTATGTGACACGTGACATTGGTTTGGCTAACAACGGATTTCATACACAGTGGTCTCCTAAGATGATGTCATCCAGTGACATTGTCACTGCTTTGGGTGTGTAAGCAGTGTTACAGTGTTGACACAGTGGTGAAATCATCAACGATTACTCTCAGCGTGTGTCTGTCGTTCAGTGCCATGCCTATGTTTTTTAAGATGAAAGCAAATATAGAGATAAAAATGATTGAGCAGAGAAAACAAAAGTGGGTGCTGCATGAGAGAGCGCGAAGACCGGCTAGAAGAATGTCCATGGATGAGGGAGTGGAGAGAAGCCATGTCTAGTCATTCTCAGGTAGGAAGGGCAGGTATGGACGAGATGTGTCCAGTCAGTAGGTGGTTAGGAGACCTCATCCAGACTTCCTCAGGGAGTTGGAAACTGGAAGTGATGATGACAGAAGTGAGGTGGGAGGCTAGAAATACAAAGGCTTCCCTGTTTGACAGTCAGCCAATCTCTGCTGAGCCGAACGTCAGGATAGTCTGGGAAAGTTTGAGAAGCATTCGTGGTTGGTGGGTAGAAATGCTAAAAGCAGAGGGTGTTTGCTAGTGAAGGAGAAAACACAGAACAGAGATAGTGAGAGGCAGGGAGAGTTGACACATGTTCATCTGCCTCCCTTCCTTTCCTTTCCCTTTCTGCATCTTTCTTTTTCTTTTTGTAGAGGGGGCGCATTATTGGAGACTAAACCGAGGGCCTTGCACTTGCTAGACACGCTCTACCACTGAGCTAAATTTGTAACCCCTGAGATGTCTTTTCTTGTTCTGTTGTAAGAGAGGCTTCCTTGAACTCGGGAATAGATTTTGGTTCTGCAAAAATAGCTTTGCCTATCAGAAGCAGCTTCTATTCTGCTCATGTGTATTCTCTCTCACACGCAGGAGGAGGAGATTTTGGATTTGTACAACCATCCTGAGCCCAAGAAGCCCTTCCTGTTTTACCATACCCAGACGGGCAGAACGTCCACCTTTGAGTCAGTGGCTTTCCCTGGAAACTTCATCGCATCCTCCAAGAGTGGCGAGCCCATCTTCCTCACGTCAGAACAGGGGAAATTCTACAACATTAACTTCAATTTAGATATAGGGCCTTGAACTCAGAATAGAGGTAGAGGGTTGGCTGGAAGTCTTTGTCTTAAAACTTTTATTTGATCTGTGGTGTTTTCATATTGAGAGGTGAGCAGGACCAGCATTATCTCACTTCATAGACAAAAGAGCAATAAAGCAAGATGTGTACTCCAAAATAGGTGGGATGGGAGCCGTGTAAGGCTGTTCTCTAAGGCTGCAGTGGTCCAAGCCCCCAAGGCATCATGCCTGAGAGATAGGGTGCTGAGCCTAAAGCACAGTGTATAAAGCCTGGAATGGCCTGTGAGTGGTGACATCCTTGTGTCCAAGTCACTGACCAACTCATACCAGGTTTTACACACTTGGAATATCAAATCCTTGTATTTGAGTAGCAGAGGCTTCACAGTAACATTCACTGTGGCAGCCAATTGCTTTGATCCTTTAGCGGCCGACTGCTGTGTGGAGCTGGACACACCAGCAAAGGGATTAGATTCCTGGGTGAATGAGCAGCCTTAAAAACATGTTTAGGGCAATGCCAACTATGTTGGGGTACAGTGGTTGCTCCATGAAGAGCGAGGATGCAGCCTGGTGACTCATAAACAGTTAGATCAAGTAACTCGGCTTGGGCAACCCTTTCCTGAATCATCCCAGTAGAGATGAGCACTGAGAACAATGTGTATGAGTAATAATAGTTCATGTCAATAAAACATTAACTCTTATTACTTTAGACTTCCATACGTGTTTTAATATACCTTACATTACAACGCACATCTGTGCTTAAAGCATTGGTGTCCCACCCTAGTCCTGCCTCCCTAAGGTGCTTCCTCTTCTTCAGTTCCTTCCCTCCCCTCCCCCCATCAGCTTGCTTCCATGCACAGAGATACACAGGGAGCAATGGGAGTAAGCGCTGAGTCACTAGGAGTTGTACCTTCCAACAGTGAGACTAGGAGAGCCTGTTACAACAGTGAACCAGGATGATCTTTTTGCCTGCTTTTAGGATTTGGATAATTTACTTTATTATTTTTAAGTGTGTGTGTATGTGTGTGTGTGTGTGTGTGTGTGTGTGTGTGTGTGTGTGTGTGTGTGAATGCAGGTACTATTGGAGGCCAGATGAGGCTGTTGAATTCCCTAGAACTGGGCATTGCAGGAGGTTGTGAGATGTCTGATATAGATACAGGGGACCTAACTCAGGTCCTCTGTAAGATCTATGCATGCTCTCAACCACTGATCCATCTCTCCAGTCCATGGATAAATTTTTAAATGGCATCATTTTCTCCTGCATTTTTATTTTATGAATGAGGACAGGAAGAAATGTGGAGTGGTTAAGAAATGCAGAGGACGGCACTAACATTAAGTACTATAACTGAAAATAATGGCATTCTTGATTTGGGGACTTCAAATTTCTGTCTGCTGGAGTTGAGCCATTATGAAACACAATGTAAGAAGCTGGAGTGTTATCTGAAGGGTGAGAATCCTTTCACCGACAGCCCAAAAGGAATAAGGATCAGGAACAAGACAAGGTGGGGAGGGTGGCACTCTGGATGAGAGAGCACCAAGCAAAGCGACAGGGCTCTTAGAGAGTGTGACAGCTTCTGGTGCCACCTCCAGAAGAGGAGGGTACCGTACCCCTGATGGGCCAGGCATTGCAGTGCCAGATCTGAGAATGTGGTGTCTCAATGTGAAAGATGACCAGGAGGGCGACAGAGGTTTTCCATAACCTGTACCGAGAGCAAGCAGGACTCTTGTGGACAAGGCTGGAAGCCCAGGCTAATAAACTGCTTTCCTACCCCACTCCACCCCCCATAAAAGAAAAGAAACCAATAGAAATAACCCTGAACAATATTGAAATGGTCCACATGAGATGGATAGTGACAACTACACTGATCAAGTCAATTACAAGTTTTGAGTTCTTTATCAATAGCCAAACTAAGAATGGACTCACATCTTCGGAAAGTCTCTTGGTGCCCAAGTTCAAGGGTACAGCATTTTAAAAGATAAAACCATAATTATATCAGTACTAGGGGGCTGTGTTACATTACTATGGGTGGTTTGGGAGTTGCCTAGTAACATCTGCTTTCTTTACAAGGCTCAGCAATATCTTCCAGATACTACACAGTATGGTTGGACCATGGTCAAGGTCATGGAGTATCCCAGAAGTTTTGTCTAGGAGAATGTAGCTGTTGGTAGAAGGCTGAGAAGTGACCAGGCAGGCACAAAATAATATTGGGATAGGATGGTGTTACCTTAGTTATTTCATGATGATATGATGTATGTGACAAAATTTCTCCTACACACATTTCTACTTACACAAAAGAGGGATCCCATGACATGACAGACCAAATTACAGATATCTCCAAAGACCAGCTTGGTAAATCAATGAGTTTTATTAGGGTTACATACAGGAATATAGGTGAAGGGTTACTTACAGGAGCAGAACTCAAAGACAACTGTGTCACCAAAACCCACCCCAGCATGGGTAGCAATGCACAAAGGCTAGGAAACCTGGAGCACACTGCAGACTACTCAACAGGCTGAAGCGTGTCCTTGCCAGGTGCCTCAGTTGATCTAAGTATCTTCCAGCCAGCTCTGCCGGTTTCTGTCCTTTGAGGCAAATGGTCTGGTCTCAATCTTCTCTGCACTTTAGCTTCTCTGAGGAGAAGTCTCAGCTTTTATTGTTTACTCTGTCTGGGAGGGGCCTAGTGAATCTGGTCAGTTTCAGGAATTTCCTGAAGCTATTTTGCAGTTGCTTACTTTCCAGCTTAAGGAGCTTCCCTAGAGGGATAGACTGTTTCAATCTTGGCAGAAACTTGTTGCCTAACACGTGGCAAGCTCAGGGGCACCTCCCTCCCATCCTTGAAGCTGGTCTTATTTTGCAGGGTATAGGCAGATGACTCACTCAAATGCAGTACCTCTGGCCACCCAAATATGATTATGTAAAGACATAAGAGCTGACATGTACTTATTTCATTGCATTTCTCAAACTTGAAACAGCATCAGAGTTGCCAGGGGCATGTGCTAGACCTTCACAAACCCCACACCTAGTAAATTAAAATGTCCTAGACATTGCAACACGTCCCCTAGGGACTGCTGGTTGACTAACGCTTCCCTGGATCCTCTCAGTATAATTTTCTAGTAGATAAACTCAGATTAATCATAGTTAGGACTATGTGTGTGCTTCTGTAGAAATCAAGTTATCTTAAAATGTGTATGTTTCTTGCTGATGGTGACATTTTCCCCCTGAGGCCTTTACCTCTTGAGCGATTTAAAATTGAGCTGTACAAAAGGACTTGCATAAAAATGTTCAAGCCTTGGAATCAAATTTCATAATACTTTAAGCATAGAAAGAACCCAAATTCCTATCAACCAGTGACACACACAATGCATTCAATATTACCCAGTAAAGGGAAAATGCTGATTGTAGTATAAGCAGCGGGCTGTGTCCTACCCAGCTCCCAGCCACCTGGCTAGCTTATGCCCTGAAATAATTACACAGAAACTGTATTCTTTTAAAACACTGCTTAGCCCGTTATCTGTAGCCTCTTATTGGCTAACTCTCTCATCTTGATTAACCCATTTCTAATAATCTGTGTAGCACCACGACTTGGTTGCTTACCAGGAAGGATCTTAACCTGGGTCCATCTTGGAGAGGAAAGGCATGGCGACTGCCTGAATCTGCTTCTTTCTCCCAGCATTCTGTTCTGTCTACTCCACCTACCTAATTTTCTGTCCTATCAGGGCCAAGGCAGTTTCTTTATTAACCAATGAAAGTAACACATAGACCCTCCTCCATCAGCTGATATTAGATGAACGACATAAATGCCCCAAGAATGATAAGCACAAGAGGGATATAATGTATTGGTTCCTTTATAAGAAGTTCAAGAATAGGTAAAAACAATTTTGATGATAGAAATCAGCACCAATGCTTTGAGGAATGGGGACGCAGTGGTAATTTCTTTTTTTAAAAAATATTTATTTATTATGTATACAATATTCTGTCTGTGTGTATGCCCGAAGGCCAGAAGAGGGTACCAGACCCCATTACAGATGGTTGTGAGCCACCATGTGGTTGCTGGGAATTGAACTCTGGACCTTTGGAAGAGCAGGCAATGGTCTTAACCTCTGAGCCATCTCTCCAGCCCCCTAGTGGTAATTTCTTAAAAACTGCTAGAGAATAAAAACCAGACCCATCCAAAGGATGGAAGAACCACAGTAGCTTTGCAGTCCTCGCTGTGACCAAGTGCACCAGAGGTCATTGGAGCAACACTTGGTAGAGGAAAATTATTTCCATGGTAGAAGTCCTTACACACATACTTTATTGATTAAGAATAAAAGTACAATGAGTCCATTCAAGGAAGTTTATTTTCAGAGCTGCGCCAAGATGGCACAGCGGGTAAAAATGCTTGCTGTCCAAGCCTGATGACCCAAGTTCTATCTCTGAAACCCATAGTAGGACAACAGAAATAAAGACTGACTCAGGAAAATTGTCCTCTGACCTTCACACATGTGTCATAGCACACATACATGTACACATACTCTCTCACACACAATAAATAAATTTTAAAAGTTTTAAAATGATTTGTTTCCATATGTTTTGCTTTTTAAAAAACTGCTAAAAAGATGTCTCCCCAAACAATAGAAAAATGTGGCCTCCTTAAAGTAGGGTGTCTTCAGCAGAGAACATGAAGGTGAGCCTGCCTGATAATGGTAAAGGAACACCCCAGAAGATAACCAGGCAGAGCAGAGCTTTTCTAGGCTCAGCAGAAATAACCCAGTCATGTAGACAGTGAGCTCAGTATGTTTAAATGAATTAGAAAGATTTTGATGGTGGGAAAATTTGTGGGGGAAATAATGAACCCTATATAAAAATAAGAAAAATTCTATGTGGTAGTACATGCCTGGAATCTTAGCGCTCAGAAAGCTGAGGCAGGAGGATAATGGGTATGAGGCCAGGCCTAGGTGGAAGGAGAAAGAAAATGGGAGGGGAAAAAAGAGAGGAAAGAGAGAAAAACAGACAAGTAGACAGACCAACAGAGGCAGAAGCAGAGAAACAGAGAGGTTAAAGAAGCCCTGGGCCGCACACTAGAACTGACCCTGATGTCAGAGACGCAAGTGAGCCAGCCACAGAGCAGACCCTCCCCTCCCCCTGCCTGCCATGCTGTGTCAGGGATGAAGGAAAGATGGTCTCCCTCCTCTACCCCTTGCTACTGTGGTAGGTGAGAGAGTTGGTCCTGCACCCCACCTGGGCAGCACACTAGAGCTCAGGTAAACCAACTCTGAGGACAAGAGAGCAGGAGAGCAAACCCAACCCCATTTCATGTCCTCTGCAGCAACTGGGAGAGGGCCCTGCACCTTCCCTGGGCCAAATAGTAGAGCTGGCCCTAGCAATATGGGTAAGGGGGACCTGGATCTGAGGCCCTGAGAGCAGAACTGGCCCCACTCCTCACTGCAAGCTGCACTGGGTAAGCTAGAAAAGGCAGTGCTGGAGAGCTCTCCCGGGTAGTGACCATGAGGGAAAGCTGGCAGGCTGACCAATCTAGGTACCCCCAGGCCCAAAACCAGGGATATGAGTTGACCCACACCAACATCCACCAAATTTATGAACTATCGGAGCATATGAAGGAAGTAAACCTACAGATCTAAAATGGCACAGGACAACAGGGTATTCAAGAGGAACTCCGTTGGAGTACAGATGACAGATTCATAAAGGCAGACAGACCTACAAGTGTACAACTTTTGGGGCACCCATTTTGCAGAGCTGCGGGAACACTTGTCTTTTAGAAAAGTCACTGTCATATCTGTAAAAACCTTGTGAAGCCATGATTCTTCCCTTCAAAATGGGATTCATTCCCAGAACACCTCATCAGTGTGACTTCTGCAAGGGTAACAGAATGACCTTGCTCCGTTCCCCCATACCATGAGACCTTGGAGCCATGGCATTTACTCTTTGTCCTAACAGTCAAATTTACATAGAGTCAACCCCACAAAATTACCTTCTAACAGACCACATAGGAATTTCTATAGAAGACAGGCACTGAACAGAAAGATAGAGTGCCCCACCTTTGCTAACAAATAAATCTGGGTGTCCCCAAAGCTTGTTATCACAAAAGAGACGGGATGGAGAGAATGGTGAATACAGGATCGAGGGATGTTTAGTAATTCCATCTGATGGTTTGGAATGTCAGGTATTTTCCCCTTGGTTGCTGGCACTTTCCTGGGTGGTGTTGTCTGTTTCGGAGTACTAGTTTGTCAGGTTCTACCTGCCATTTTTATGATTTTGATATGCATATCAAAATATTGCCTTTGCCTATAGAATTTTCCATCTATGTCTCTAAAAACTAGAACCCTCGTGGTGATCATCCTTTATTCTTATTCTCCTCCGCGTCCCTTCACTTCACTTTTTCCCCTAGCCCGAAAAATAAAGAACATGCCGAGATAATGTGCTTGAGTTAATTTTTTAGCCTCACATTCTCATCTGCCATAGATGTCCTATTCTGAACCCTGACTGGGTTCTGAGGCTGGTACTCAAGGCCCCCCATAGAACTCCAGCAGGTGACCATTATCAGTGGTGTAGCAGAAACCAGAGTCCTCGAGCCAGACCAGTGACTTGAGGCAATGAACACTTGCAAGTAAGGATGTATGGACTAAAGGGTAGACTGTGTGTCTCAATAGGCCACACTACAGCTACCAATACAAAATTCTCCCACCTTTATTTTGTTGTTTGTTTGGTTGGTTGGTTTTGTATGGTTTTATTTTGGGGTTTTTGTTTAAATTGAGTTTTGATTTGCAGGGAGGTTGCAAGGGCAGAGGGCAGGTGCAAGGGGGTGGGAAGATAAGAGGGATGGGAATGCATGATGTGAAACCCACAGAGAATCAATAAAACTTGAAAAAAAGATAAGGCAAGGCAATTCTTTATTCCAGCAAGAATATTATCTGGGAGAAGAAAGGGATTAATAAGATTATATGAGACTGTATGAGATGGGGGCTATTGTATTTACGCTACTTGATATAGAGATCTACCTTTTAAATGACGTTTTATTTTATTTTGATTTATCCATGGCTTTTTAACAAAGCTGTTATAAGATTTTAATGAAGGAAAGAGATTGTGGCAAACAATAAATGATTGTTATTGTTGTTGTGTTTCTATTATTTCTAGAACATGCGGGAAATCTCTTCAGAACACACTTTTTGTCCCTGTGGTTCAAATAACTGTTGAGTGAGTGTGGAGATTTTACTTGCAGCAAAGATTTCCAAGATCTCCATCACCTGGCTGAAGAAACAGACCTTTGGATGTGTCACTTCACAGTCTTCTTTTCCATCTCCTTCCCCAACTCCCTGCTTCTCTAAATGTCACCCTAAATTTGGTAACCACCATTCCTTTGGATTTTATTATAATATTACTGCATATATGACTACCTCTAGAATATGCACTGTGTACCTTTATATGTTTTAATTTTTGTGGAGATGAGAACATAGAGTATGCACTCAACTACAGTCACACATTCTAGGGATTCATTCATGTGACTCAGGATGTTTAGTAGAGAAGATGCCAAGAGACTCAGTGGGAGAAATACTTAAGCCTAGGAGAGAGCAGTCAAGAGTGGGCAGTGAAGGACATCTCTTTCCTACTTAATAGCCTGAAAGACAACATCTCAGCCTCCCATCATGATGATGATGATGATGATGATGATGATGATGATGATGATGATGATGATGGAGATAGTCTGAAAACCTCTAAATTTCCTCTCTGATTTCTGATTTCTTCAATGACTCGCTTATCACTCAAAAGTGAAATGTTTAGCCTTCATATGCTTACACAGTTCTTCTGTCTATTAACTTCTAGTTGTATTGAACTATGACCTGAAAAGATACAAGGGATGATCATGATTTTTCTGTATTTATCAAAAATTAATTTGCTGGTTAGAATGGAATCTAGATTAGGAAAGATTCCAACGTTCTTTTTCTGTTGGGTGGAATGTTCCATAGATACCTGTGAAGTCTATTTGCTCTATGGTATACTTTAACTCTGGCAGTTCCTTACTGGTTTTTAGTTTGGATGAGAGGAAGGTGTTGAAATCACTCCTGTTGCTGTATCAGGATCTTTTATGTCTTTTAAGTATTTGTTTTTATAAAATTGAAAATTTTAATGCTTGATACATATCTTTTTATGGTTTTATTTTTATGAAGTGTTTTTTTAAATAATGTCTTCTCTATTAACTTTGGTTTGAAATCTACTGTATCAAATATTAGAATAACTACGCCAGTTTGTTCATTTTCTAGCTTTCTATCTTTGGTTCTAAGTTTGGGGTGTGTCTGTTGCCAGTAACAGATATTTGGATATAGATTTTTAATCAAGCAGGACGGTTTACATTGTTTTTATTGGTAAGTTGAGGTCATTTGCATTTAACATTACTATTGAGATATATTCATTAATTTTTGTAAGTCAATTTGTTTGGGGTTAGATTATTATTTGTTGATTACTTTATTCCCTATTAATATCAAGGACTTACTAATTTACTATCTGACAAAATAGATCCATCTTTAGATTTTGTTTGTTCAGCCATTCCTCTTAGGAAATTTATTCTTTTCTGTGCTCTCATAATTTAAGCTATTTTTCTTCCTCTTCTATATGTAATATCCTTAGGTATCTTCTGCACTGCTGACTTGATGGTCATGAGCTGCCTTAAGGTGTACTTGTCTTCAAATATTTTTTAGTATGTCAATTTAAAAACTTATTGTTGAGCAGATCTTCACCTCTCCCTCTGGTCTCCCAGATCCAATGCTCCAGCTGAATCCCCAACTCTACAATAGAACATCTGCAGCAGGACCCCCAACCCCATCTCTAGTAGATTCCACAACTCTTCTCTTTCTACCCCTCCTCCCTCTACTTGCTGTTTTATGAAATCTTATGTTGATGAAGTTATAAGGGCATTTCTTTGATATAATCCAATATCCTTGTACCTGTACCCATGGCTCTCCTGAAATGGCTTCTTTTCACCTTCCTCTCTCTCTCCTCCTGTTTGGTGCCAACAAAGTCCATTTGCATAGTTTTCAGGGATTGGAGAAAAATGGCTTCAGGGCTCTGGAAATGGTCCCTCCCTGCCCCCAGACATGCCTGGACCCACCCCCCCCTCTTTCTTTTTGTATTGGTTTGATTGTGTTACTGAGCATGGATTTGTGCTGTAAACACAGAAGGCAAAGTCCTGGAGTCCTGGAACTCACCATGTAGACTCATAGAGATCCACCTGCCTCCACCTCATGAGTGCTAGAATTAAAAACATGTACTACCACTCCCAGTAGTATAGCAACTTTAATATTCTTTTCTTTCAGATCTTGAGTATGTAGGTTGGAGTAAAGCCTGAATTTCTGTATTTATGAAAGATGCCAGATAGGCCAAAACATCACCCACAGCCTCTGCTTTAGAATCAACTGTGTGCATAATTAAGAATGCTGACATTTTGAATACATATCATTTGATTATTTTGAATACATATCATTTGATTATTTTGAATACCTATCATTTGAATACAAGTATTTTCCTTTTGAACACTGAGCTACTGTCTTAATTGAGGTTACCCTTATAGCAGGGAACCTGATTAGGAGATGGCTCCAGGAAATGCAGGGCATACTAGTTACCTTTACAGGTAACTGTGACTGGGAGCAACTAGGGGCCCTCAGGGGACAGGGAGCCTGGGACCTTACCCACTAATCCCTTAGCTCATTGATAGCATTTGTCCCTGAGATGGAAGCCAGTGAGGTATGAAGGTGACACATTCTGGAATCTATTGGAGGAAGACTGTGAACTCAGATATGGGATAAAACATCAAAACCAATGCCCTCAGTTTCCTTTTGCAAAGATCTAATATAGGTACTGTTGTCTCAGACCATCTGACAACTAGGCTTTGAAGGACTCCAAGAGGCCCACGCATGAAAATATGTCGTAATCAGGCCCTGCCTCCCCAGCCCTCCCCACTTCCTTCTCTCTTGCTAAACCATTAGGGTTCCCTTATTTAGGCAATTTCACGTTCCTAAAGCAGGCCATCAAGGTCCATTCTCTTATTTGGCTACTTCCTCATGCCTGACTCCTTCCTGAAGCTAACCACCAAAATCCAGCTATCAGAATTTCCTATTTAGTTACAATGACCAATATATTCAATCAGAGCCTACCAACTCATCCTAACACAGACACACACAGACCCCTTTCCCCTTTAAAAAGCACTCTTGGAGAAACTTTGCTGCTGTTTCTGTCCGACTCAGATTCAGCCATCTTGTCTCTCTGTCTTGCTTAATAAAGAATCTCTTTGTGTTAGGAATCGGTGCTTGGGTGTGTTCTATGCCTAAATAGGGTTCAGAAGGGAGCACCTTGAGGTGTGTAGGTTCCTTCAGCTTCCTTATCCTATAACAAGATAATGACTCATATCTGCTGAGAGATGGGCAGGCAGTCCAGGAATCGGTGCTCAATGGTGGAGAAGTGGCGCTCCAGAAGCACGTGTTGGCTGGGAGAAAGTAGAGCATCCCCTCCAGTCAGCCTAAGGTGACTTGTGCCAGGTTAAAAGCATAGGACTTAGGACTCGGTCTTCTACTGGCTCTTGCCCTGGCTACTGGCTCCTACGGAATGAGCAATATTCTAGCACTTCAATTTACATCACCTAGTCCTGTCATCCACCCTGGGGAAATCCCATAATGTTTATTTCCTCAGTCAGTCAGAATCTGCAACTGCGTTTCCTGCTTTCTGCTCTTATGGGCTTAGCATGCCCTCCCATCTCAGGACACTCTGATAGGTCAAAAGCTTGCCGCCGCTGACATTTATTCTGATAAATGCTCAGTGAACCCTCCAGCACAAGGAACCAGCAATTATCCAGGGTGCCAGGCAGTCCCAGATCCAATGAGGCAGAATTTCCTTCCTTTACGTAGTGTATAAAAAGGCACGGGCCTCAGGAGAGCCTGTCAGAGAAGCTGAGCGCAACAGCAGCCATAGTTCCGTGGCGCGCAGCCTCAGTTCCTCCGTAATCAGGTGAGCCGTGCATCCTGTGGCTTTCAGTCCGTGACTTCTGATCTCTTGCTGTTTGCCTCTGGCCTTGGTGCTCTCTGTCCTGCCGAACCTCAGGCCTGCACGGGAGTTATGGAGTAGCTGCTTGGCTTGGACAATAAGCTGAGTCTAAGGATGTAGAGGGGTCTTGGTGAGACTTGGGTTAGAGAGGCTGCCTGGTTGTTAGGCTGGATACCAGCTCCTCAGACCTGGGGTCAAACTGGGACTAACTCTGTTCCTCCCTTAGGGTCGGTCTGCACGTATGCGGTACTGGAGCTAGGATAGCAGCTCATCGCCATAATGGATAAGGATGACATCGTAATAAATGATAAAAAACGTAAAGATCTTCATGGAACAGCAAAAGACTGGGAAGCATGGGTGGGTGAGTGGGTGGGGGTGTTCTGTGTCTTGGTCTTTACATATCTGCATTTTTACTTTCTTTACAGAATTACGCAGAGAAACACCTTTGTTAAGACATATTCAGGACCTTAGTAGCCGTGTGTGGGTTCTTCACAACGATATCCTCACTGTAGTCCCTAGGAAAGAGCAAACAGTCCCAGGTGAGTAGCCCAGGCCCTTTGTGGCAGCCCCTCTGGCTAATGTTGTGGGTCTGTCCTCAGCTTTTCATTTCAATGCACTTGTATTAGCTGGCCTTACCTGGAGCAGCATTGCGTGGGCAGTTTAGAAGAGAGGGCAGCCATAGGCTTGAACAGCTAGGGGTTGAGTCAAGGGAACGAGAGGTGACTCCAAGAAGGTTGAGATTGAGGTGGAAGATTTTTTCTGTGACGTTTCAAAGAGTCAAACAACAAAGAAAGATCTATGGGGTTAAACTTTGAGTCTATGAGAAGCTGATTTCTCTAAAGGAAAGAGTCACCCAAATGGGCTGGCTGTGTGAGCCAGGTGGGGAGTGGCGGGCGGGCGGCACAAGGTTGGCGAGGAGATTCCAGCCACTGTTTCTTTGTCTCTAGTGTAGAGAGATACTTTGGAAGTATGAACTGAACCCCGGTTTCTGCCCTTGCATCCCTAGTCACTGTCACCTTACTCCCATGCCAATATCTGGAGACTCTTGAGACGAAGAGAGGGGAGCCCATGTATCTGGGACTGAAAGACCCTGAATGCTGCCTGTTCTGCACACAGGAAGGCCAGCAGCCGGTGCTGCGGCTTAAGGTGAGTTTAGGAAGAGAAGGATCTGCAATCGCTTGACCAGAGTCCATCTAAGTAGCCCGTCTAGCCCATCACACTCCCACTTGACAGAAACCCTGACTTTCAAATCTTTTCAAAGGCAATTCACAGATTATCCTCACAGCGATTTATTGTTCCCTTAAGGGTGCATACACCATCAAAGAACAAGAGAAAACAAAATTGTAGGGATATTTGGAAGTAGCTTTTTCCAAAATGACTTTTTGCTTTATTTTATAAAAGTAAGTTTTAACAAGGAGGAATCTTTTTAGAGTTACTCATGCATGTGTGTGTGTTCACGTGTTAACACATGTCTATGTACATGTGTGTACACATGTGGGTGTAAGTCAGAGATTGACAGTGGGTATCTTCCTTCATCTCTCCCTACATCATCATTACTGGTTTTTTGAGACAAAGTTTCTCTGTAACTAACTCTGTAGACCAGACTAGCCTCGAACTCACAGATATCCTGCCTCTGCCTCCCAAGCACTGGAATTAAAGGCATGTGCCACCATCCCCACCCCCATTATTTTTAAGACAGGTCTCTCACTAAATCTGGAGCTAGGCTGGCGGGGGGGTGGGGTGGAGCAGGGGAGATGGGGCAGTTGGGATGACTGAAGCAGCTAGACATAGCACCTGCCTCTCATCTCAGCATTGAGGACACACAGAGAGAATTTATCTCAAACCATTAGAAATACCAAACTATACACAAGCAAACAAATTTGACAGTCATGTCCTAATGTTTCTACTATACTCTTAACAAATATTTGGGGAGTGTGATTCTAAATACTCTCTTAAGAAACAGAAGTCTCCAGGCTTTCATGTGGGGAGGGGGTGCTGATGTTCGAGACAAGTGAACAGTTCAGATGGTGATGTTTCTTCCTGGGATCTCCTCATCCACCAGGAAGGGAACATACTGGAGCTGTACAGCCAAAGGGAATCTGTAAAACCTTTCCTCTTCTATCACAACAAGAGTGGTACAACATCAACGTTTGAATCTGCAGCCTTCCCTGGCTGGTTCATCGCTGTCTGCTCCAAAGGAAGCTGTCCGCTCTTTCTGACCCAAGAACTGGGGAAAACCCACATCACCGACTTTGAGATGATTGTGGTGGAGTAAGGTCAGTCTTGTATTGGGTGTTGTCTGCCAAGCAGAGAACCCTGCCTTTGCCTCTACCGTCCTGGCCCCCAAGGCTCTTCCTCCTTACATGAGCGTTGTTATCTTGGTCAATTCTTTTTTTTTTAATTTATTTTTTTTTGTTGAAAAAAATTTCTGCCTCCTTCCCACCTCCCATTTCACTCCCCCTCCCCTACCCCTCTCCCCCTCCCCCCACTCCATTCTCCCTCCCTCTGAAAAACAGTCCTGATTCCCTGCCCTGTGGGAAGTCCAAGGTCCTCCCCCCTCCATCCAGGTCCAGGAAGGTGAGCATCCAAACAGGCTAGGCTCCCACAAAGCCAGTTCATGCAGTAGGATCGAACCTAGTGCCATTGTCCTTGGCTTCTCATCAGCCTTCATTGTCCGCTATGTTCAGAGAGTCCGGTTTCATCCCATGCTTATTCAGTCCCAGTCCAGCTGGCCTTGGTGAGCTCCCAATAGATCAGCCCCACTGTCACAGTGGGTGGGTGCACCCCTCGCGGTCCTGACTTCCTTGCTCATATTCTCCCTCCTTCTGCTCCTCATTTGGACCTTGGGAGCTCAGTCTTGGTCAATTCTTTACAGAGAGGCAGGTTTGCTCGTGTTAACGCTGGTTAGTTTTCGTCAACCTATAAGCTAGACTCATCTGCGAAGAAAAAAAAATCAGTTGCGAAAATGCCAACATCGCTTTGTCGGCAAGCCTGCAGGGCTTTTTTTGATTAGTAATTGATATAAGAGAGACCCACACCACTGCAGTTATGCCGCACCGGGGTGGGGGAATCTTAGGGTGTTTAAGAAAAGAAGCTGAGCAAGCCATGTAGAGGAAACAGCATTGCTCTGTGGTCTCTGCTTCAGCTCCAGCCTCCAGGTTCCTGAACTACATTCTTGCTATGACTTTGGTCAGTGATGGACGGTTGGTACCGGGAAATGTAAAATGAGATAAATCTTTTCCTTGCAAACTTGTTTTCAGAAAATGTTTTATCAGCGCAGCAAGGAAGCAAACTAACAGACATACCCAAGTTTCAGAGATAGGAAACAGGTTAAAGGGCAATATAGCAAAGTCTGAGCCTGGAATGGGAAGAAAGAATCTGTTTCTGGGCTTTTCACTCACAGGTGATTGATGCCTTCCAATATATTCATGTAATGATCTAAATGCTGGTGTAGGTTGTGGGAGAAATGGTAGTGATATATTGGGCATCTTTGCATAGTCGTAGAGTTAAATAATAACACTATCACAAAACTAACCAAGAGAGCTCTAACTACATGAGATATATGTATCTCTATAGCTGCTAATACGAAAACTAAGAAATGTGGATGGTGACCATCTGTGTTCACACTTCTGGGCTTTCAGGCACATTGCTCTGTGGCACCCTCTCAAGATCTCTCAGATCCCGACAAGAAGAAGCAACCATCTACACCCCCAACAAAGCGGAAGACTAAAAAGAAAGCTGAGCCCTCCCGTGGCTGCCTTCCCCCTCTCTGTGACAGCTGGATCAGCTGCAGGCCATCTTACCACGTGTTCATCCAAAGCATTACTGCTGGGTTTTATAAGGAGTGAACTTGGTGGAATAAAATCGTCTGTCTCACCTGCTTTATTGACTATAATAATTTTGGTAGAATGAAACAGCCATAAATATTTTTGCATTTATAAGGAATTATAGCTTATAAAGCAGGTTCATATGAAGTTGCTTTCTCTCTCTTATATGTATGTATGTATATATGTATGTATGTGTGTATGTATGTATTATTTGCATGTATGTGCATGTGAAGACCAGAAGTTGATGTCGGGTGTCTTTCCTAATCACTGCCCACCTTTTATATTGAAGCAGGGTCTTTCATTTGGGTGCAGAGCTTGCCAATTCAGCTAGTGCAGCTAGTCAACTTGTTCATGGAGAACTCCCTATCTCTACCTTCAGGGGTCCTATATTACAAATGGGAAATGGGTTAAGCTTTTTAGTCAACTTGATACAAGCAAGAAGAGGGAACTTCAGTTAAGAAAATGCCCCCAAAAGATTGGCAAGTCTGTAAAGCATTTTCTTGATTAATGACAATGTGGGGGGGGGGAATCCTACCCACTCTGGGAAGTGTCACCTCTGTGCTGGTGACCCTGTGTTGTATAAGAAAGCCTTGAGGAGCAAGCCAATAAGTAGCATTCTTCCATGGTCTCTGCTTCAGTTTCTGCCTCCAGGTCCTGACCCTTTTGAGTTCTTGCCTTCGCCTCTGTGGTGGTTTGAATGAGAATGCCCCCACAGGTCCATATATTTGTATGCTTAGTCCCTAGTTGTTAAACTGTTATGGGAAGGATTAGAAGATGTGGCCTTGTTGGGGTAGATGCCTTCTTGCTAGGGGTAGGCTTTGAGATTTCAAATACCAGCACCAGGTCCAGTCTCTCTCTCTCTCTCTCTCTCTCTCTCTCTCTCTCTCTCTCTCTCTCTCTCTCTCTCTCTCTCTCTCTCCCTGCTGCCTGAGGGTCTGAGAGGATGGAAAGTTCTAAGCTACTGTTCCAATGCCTGATCTGTTTCCCACCATGGAAATAATGAGAACCCTCTGAAGCTGTGAGCAAGCACCCAATTAAATGATTTTCTTTAGAAATGTCGCCTTGGTCATGATGCCTTTTTACAGGAAGAGAGCAGTAACCAAGACAGCTTCCCTTGACAGGTTATGACCAGAATGTGTAAGCCAAATATATCTTCTCCTCTCCAAATTGCTTTTGATTATAATCTTTATAAAAGCCATAGAAAGCAGGCTAGCACAGTCACCATGCCTGCCTAGCACTTAAGTGGGTACTGGGGATTTGAATTCTGGTTCTCAGATCTGATCAGCAGCTACTTTACCCTCCATTCCCTCTCCTCAGTCCCAAGTCTCTTAGCTTTTAGAACCAGCAAGGTTTTTAAGGAAGGTGGTCTCTTCCAAAACCAAGTTCATCAAGGCCCAAATATGGGATAGCTAGGACAGGCAGGGTTCCATTAATAAAAAGATTGTGTTCTATATTTCAGGGCATGATGTAGATATGTACCTGACTGAAAATCTCCTGCCTGACCCTGAAATGTGTTTCTGTGAGCATCTTTTGAATTCTTCCTTTGAATTTATCAACTGTAAATTGACTTGACTTTCATGTATGGTGAGCATATGCATTTTTGAAGGTTTATCCTTTCCTATATCCTTTTAAAGTTCAAGAATATTCTTAGAAATTCTTTGAGCATTTCCTACACTATGTTTTGATCATGTTTACTCTATCCCCAAACCCCTCCCAGATCCACACCTCTTTCCCGACCCACTCAACTTTGTGTCCTCATTTTTTTTTGTTTGTGTATTTTTAAACCCATTGAGTTCCATTTTCTTTGTCTTACAGGAGGCAGACGCATTCGGGATTTCCTTCTGTTATACACACACACACACACACACACACATACACAAAGCTAAGTTCTTTGCAGTGTGGTGGTTGATAAATTCATCTCTTTATCCTGCTGGAAATGACAGTAAGTCAAAGCCTCCCTTTGCCTTCAGTGCAAAGGGCCCTATCAGGTTCTTCTACCTATATCCTGTGCTATAAAACTTCAAGAGATAAACTAAACTGTTAGGGTTTAGTTTACCTAAAATTGGTTTCCAGTCCTTCTGAGGACACATCCCAGTAACTTCAGAAGAACTGGGGGTTACTCATCTTCAACCACAGTGACAACTAAACACTGCAAGAAACAGAACCCCAACCCCTTTTGCTCATTTCTACTAGATAGCTCTTTTATAATATGTTTCTTTTTTCTACCAACATTGTGAGATCACTTTATTATCAGAGCATTTTCTTTTTTAATTTATTAATTTATTTTTTGTTTTATTAAAAAAAACTATCTTTTTTAATTTTACAGACCAATCCCAGTTCTCACTCCCTTCCCTCCTCCTTTAAACCAGTTTATATTTAGGTCTCTTCAAAGTGGTCTGACTTTTTTTTTCCTTGATACACTTTCTAAACAATAGAAATAACAACGATCTTGGTTTTATAAACCTACAACTGAGGATGATAGTACTGCTTGGCTTACCAAGAAAAGCAGACCTCAGGAGCCAGGCTGAGACTAGCAGGCCAAGCTTTACGTGGGGTATGACTGCCGGGCTGTCCCCAAGAAAAGGAATTCAGCACTGCCAAAGAGGAGTTTGGGGTTTATATGGTGCTTTTAGTCGGGTGGGAGTATAACAGGAGAGCATTAAGGAAAGGGGGGGCTGTCTCAGCAAAGGGGACTGCAATAAGCAAAATGTTATGGAGGCTGGGGATCTGGAGGCTGTGGTCAAGCTGCTCTGCAGAGACAAGGGGTCATCAGACCTCTGTGATGGGTACTTGTTCCATTTCAGCTACACTGAACAAGCTGATCCCACCTGGGTCACCCATCTGGGTGTCTTAGGTGACTCCCTCTTGAGTCAAAGATCTGGGCCAGCCTGTAAGAATGATCTCTTAGTCAAGATTTTTCTATGACAGCTTGCCTACCTTGATTGTCTGATGTAACCGGTCTTTCTTGTCAGACCTATTTCTTTTGGAACCACCAGCAACCAAATAATGACACAAAGACTTATTACTAATTATGAAACTTTGCCTTTGTCTTAGGCTTGTTCCCAAATGGCTCTTGTAACTTAAATTAAGCTGTTTCTACTAATCTATGTTCTGACATGTGGCTTTTTACCTCTCCTTCATCCTGTATGTCCGACTCCCTCCGTGTCTTGCTGTTGTCTCTCTTGTGTGCCTAGATTCATCACAAGTCCCTCTCTTTGCCCAGAAGTCCTGTCTTACCTCTCCTGCCTAGCTATTGGCCATTCAATTCTTTGTTAAACCAATCACAGTGGCACATCTTCATACAGTGTAAACTCATATCCCACAACACTCTACTTACTGTATTTAAACCAAGACTTCATGTTTAAAAATATTCACATTTTTGTTACTATTATAAAATGATTATTATTCAGTATAGATGTTGAACAGAGCTTTACTGTAAATCTTTCCCCCAAACCTTCCATTTTGGAGGCACCTCTATTTTAGAGCCAAATTCCTAGAACCACAAATAATAACGCTTTGTTTAAAGGGGGAGGATGAACTGGTCCAACCAACATGATTTCTGTGTTGCTATTGATATTTAAAATGTTAAAATACAATAAACTTATAGACATTACAATTAACACCAGAGTTACCTGTTTTTTAAATCACTGATCCTGATAGCCATCTGTCTTAGACATGTGGCTCGATGACCCATAGTACAGGAACTCACCATACCTTCCAAACATAAAAACTCTAGTTAATGAACTCAAATTCCAGATGTTAAATGCCAAGGAAGGAAAGGTTCCTCGAAGCCCTACAGCCTTTTGTCTACCTAGGAGTAACTGATCTTAGTAACTCTTAGTAGAGATAAACCAAAGATTTTGGGTTGACTCTTTTTATCCAAATTATACCAAAAGCAATCAGTCTTCCTTAAAAACAGCACTCGTGGTGCTTTTTAAAAGTCAGAGAAGTCTGGAGTTCAGGTGAGTGAAAAGGTGTGGCTGAATCCTCACATCTGGCAGGGGCAGCATCGTGTTTAAAAGTTCCACAGCTGCTTCATGTCAGCTCCATACTCCATGTACAACGGCAAGAGCACAACTACATCCCATGGAAATACTGTCATTTCCAGCCAATGGGATTTAAAGAAAGGGTACTAAGAAAAGTTAGGAATCAGACACTTTTAAAGTTCCAGAAAACAAAGTATCAGAGCCGATTCTTCAATTTCCATTCACTTTATAAAGTTAAATAAAGACATTATAATTAGTTTGAAATTCAACTTAATGTGACTGACTCTCTGAAATTTGGGTTCATTTTATATTCGCTTTGGTTAGCAGTCACCATAATAAAAGCATATACTGTGTGTCAAATTATTAACTGATGATGTTCTGAATCTGTCATGGTCACCAAGACACATAAAATCTTCTTTTATAATGCTTCATTCTTGGTATTTATCTTTCAGGCATTTATCATATTTACAGTAAGCGTATGTAACGTTAAGAAGGAAGAATTTTTCACTGGAATCCACACCTCTTCCCCGTGGGATGCTGTGAGAACGGGAAGGGAGAATTGCATGTAAGTCTCTGACTTGACTGCACTTGGTAGCTGAGTGGATTGTGGGACGAGATCAGAAATGGATAAAAGTGATTCTTGGGCTTCACATTGGAATGATGTTCAGATGAGTGACACTTCAACATGGACGTCTGGTGCAGAGGTAGCATGGTGGTCTTTTACGATGCCTTGCTGTGTTTTCAAGTAAAGGATTCTCCATCAGTTTGCTTCTTTGTCCTGGACTCAGCCACACATATGGCCCTTGCTGGACTTTAATCTTCAGCCTCTAAGTAGAAGTTGGTACTAGTAGTTTCACCCCTCTGTTGTGTGAGGGTGACTGTCTGCCTTGCCATGGCAGGGGTGGCTATGAACCAGCCAGGATAGGAGACTGACTCAAAGGCAGAAGTGGAGCCCTCTGTGCTGTGGTAGAAGAGAAAGTCTTTCTGTGCTTTGCCCTCTTTGTATATTTCCATGATGCTTACATCCTAGGGTAAGAAAGAGACTTATTAATGAGGATGACCAGGGAGAGGGGCTACAGGAACTGAGCACTGAGTGCGCAACATGGGAGTAACTGCTGTGCCCAATAGGAGGGACATGGGTTAGGGATACAGGCAAAAGCTCTCAAACCAGGCACCTACTAGTTTCCAAATAGCCTGGCTTTTCCCCAGAGTCCCATCATACAAGGGACTGATTCTTTGAGGTATGGAACTCCCTGGAAGAGAATGGCGTAGAGGGAGAGGGCTTCTGGTATACACCATCTACAGTTTTGTGCCAGCCAACCTGAATACCCAACCTCTGAGTGAATTTATGTGTTACAATTTCCATCATTAGCAAGGGACGAGACTTTTAACTATATATCTTTTCTTTTAGCACACAGAAAACTTCAGATTAGCATTCCTTTGCCTAAGTGTGGCTTATTAGCATCTCTGATGGTATCTAGGAGGAAGTTACTCAGGACAAAGGGTGGAAAAGCCACTGTTCCTTCACTTTTCAGAAACATTTCCATGGGTCTGATGCTCTGGTTTTCACTTTAATTCCCAAATCTGGGGTTTAAAAAGATGCTGTATAATTCAGTGGTATTGTTATTTATCTGTAGACTGGCCAAGTAAGGGCTCCTTTCTTACTCTGAAGAGTGCAAACTTGCAGGGATATCAATTTTATTCTGTAAACTGATAAGCTACCTTAAATAAAAGTCTATCTGGTATACCTCCCCTACCAGCTGCAGGTACTCACCTTAAGCTCCAAAGTCGGTGTGCCCCCGATTTCAGCGCAGAAGAGGCAAAGTTTTTCGCCCTTGATTCCCAGAAAAACTAGATTACCTTTTTCAAAATCTTGGAATTCTTGATCTCTACATGCTATCAAGTTAAGAATGACTGGAAACACAATAAAAAATGGGGACAATGTCAGGCTTTGAAAGAAATTCAATCTTTTGACCCACACTCTGTTAACCCTCCTAATCATCATCATCATCATCATTTCTTCCTTCAAAGGTCCCGCATCAGCCACATAACAGTGATTTTTTGTTGCTATCCTGGGACCAGTTTCTTTTTGCTTTTTGATACCAGAACCTCGGTTGTCACTTGGGCACATTGTTTCCCAAAAATTAAAATAAGATATAGTCATGCACTTATTGTGGTTCAAGATATATGAGTAGAGGTATCCTGGGGGTTTCTACAAGGTTCCTTAAGAGACTAGACTCACCTGGAAATACTTCATCTGTCACATCCTGTTACCTACACCAAACACTTAAGTGATAGCTTACGCAAACCTGAGGTTGGTGAATCAGAAAGATAGATTCTTTGATCTCTGGTGGCATCATGGAACCAACATGGAACCCAGCCTGGCCCAGCCCACTGGTTTTATATATATAAGAAAGAAACTAGGGGCTGGAGAGATGGCTCAGAGGTTAAGAGCACTGACTGCTCTTCCAAAGGTCCTGAGTTCAATTCCCAGCAACCACATGGTGGCTCACAACCATCTGTAATGAGGTCTGGTGCCCTCTTCTGGCCTGCAGGCATATAGACAGAATATTGTATACAGAATAAATAAATAAATGTTTAAAAAAAAAGAAAGAAAGAAACTATTATCTTACTTAAGTTCTTGTTGTGTGAATTTTCTATCGTTCTTGGTTGGAATTAATTATCCAATAATTTAGGAAGAATTTTCCGAGAGTTTAGACATTTTGTATCTATTTCTTGGCATAGGACAGGAAACAAACCCATTCGACAAACTATTTATTAACTATCCACCTAAGACAAAGCACTATGAGGACATTGAAGATTTGGTTTAGGGCAAGATATGAAATACTTCCCTCACAGTCCCATATATTGAAAACTTGAGCATCACCTGGGGGCACTATTGAAGCAGGATCAGATCATGAAAGTCCTAACTTCATCAATGGATTAATCCATTAATGAGTTCACAGCTGAATGAGTTATTGGATACAGGACCTATCTGGCCATTGGTGATGTTCCTTTAAGGCAAGAAGGTTGAAAACCCCCCCCCCCGCCCCCACCAACTTCCTGTCTACCATGAGTATAGCAGCTCTTTTCCACCATACCATGTGTCTGTCTTGACAGATACCTAAAAAATCAGTGGAGCCAGCAGAAGGCTCTGAAAACTCTGAACTTATTCGCCGAAATCAACCTTTAAGTATTTTTGAAGCTATTTTTGGTGGTGGTGAGGATAGGCTGTGGTACTAGTGAAAAGCTGGCTCCCACAAAGATACAAGGAAGAGAAAGATGGAGTGAAGAGCAAGTTTCGGTACTGAGGCTGGGGATGTGATACGGGAGGTCTCTCTGTGATGGGCAAGGTTAAGAGGGGGATTAAAGAGAACATGGAAGCTGTAAAGAAGTGAGACAAGGCTGAGATGGGTTTCCTTCTGATGGAAAGAAGGAATTTTTCACCATCATTAGAAGAGGAGATAGGGAAAGAGAAGCACATGTAATTTTGACAGTGGAAAGATGGGTGGGTTTGAATCTGCGGATATGGGTGTGGTTGGTTGGAATTTAAAGGAATGCCGTTCTAAAAGAAACTTGGTGACTGTTACACCATTCTCTCCTATTGGAAGATGCTTTCATGAGGGTAAGTGCACAGTTGTTTCTATGTATACATCTTCCTTTGTAGCATGGGGCTGTCTTTTTTTCCTTGCTTGTCCTCTGAACATCAAGTAGGTGACCAGGTAAGGAAGGCAGAAGACTTATGCAGGCTGATGCCCACTCGCAGTGGGTCTGATGCATCTTCAAGAGTAACAGTCCCCTCGCATGTCACTTACCAGGCTTGACATTGCTGCTAGCAGGCACCGCTATTAGAGTATTTCCTGCCAGGACCCACACCATCTGTTGGGAGTCATAGATCCTGTAGGTTCTGGGAAATTCCTGACCTGCCAGATAACAAGACACAGGTGTGGGTATAATTGGCTTTAAGGTTTGCGCTCCATTCTAATAACAACAAACTGTGAATTTCTGTGACAGACATTGTTTTGAGGAGAAATGACCACAGGAGGGGAAATAGGGCAGGGATGGTTTACGGATCAACGCACAGAGAAGAACTGGATACATTCCTGGTTGCAGGAGATGCATGACGCTTTGCCACTCCTTCTGGGGTTACCTTTTCCTGGTTTATAAAGTCTCCACATAACAACACCAACCAAGACTACTTAAATCTGTCATCAGTGTGTATGTGTAGTATCTAATCATCTTAATCAAAATAAATAAGCAATTCATTTTTAACATAATCCTTTATTGATTCTTTGGAAATTTCGCGGCATGCACCCCAATCCCACTCTCTTCCCACTTCCTCCATATCTGCCCCTCACTTCTGCAGCATTGCCCCCGCAAACCTCATTCAAAACCAAAAACTCACGGCGCTCCGACATCTTTCCAACACCTCCTTCCTGCATCCCAGAGTTACTTGGGAGCTGCAGTATGTCACAATGTGCACCCTTCTGTCCGATCAGCCCCACCCACAAATATTCATTGCGACGAGTCATTGGTCTGGTTCAAGGCTTCTGTCCCCTGCCACACCGTCATCATCCCTGGGCCCTCATTGAAACTCCTCCCGGATATCCTGTTGTTGCCCCGAGTCATGCAGATTCTGTGGTTATCCTTCCACAGGACCGGGCTCACATGGATGCCTGGGGTCTAGACCACATCCTGTAGCCATGTTGGTGTCTGAGGGCCGTACTGCCACTGAGGCTGTGATAAAGCTGCTGCTAGGGCCTTATCTGGGTCTGTGGCCCTACAGCAGTCAGGGGCTGTGTTGATGTATGTGGCTCCTGATACCATAGAAGCTACTGCTGATGCCAGGGGTCTGGCCACAGCCTGAGACCTTGTTGATGTCCAAGGGACTCACTGGAACTTGGGTCATGCCAATCTGAATAGCCTGTGCTGCCACCTGGGGCTATGGTGACATCCAAACCAGACTGCTACCGAGGACCATGTTTGGGTCTGAGGTTGGAATCTATGCTCATGCTTGTGTCTGAGAGCCATGCCACTACCAGGGCCAGGCCTATCTGGGTGGCCTGCACAGTCACATGGGCCATGGTGCCATCCGGGGCCCATGCTACCACAGTGGGTCATGTCTGGGTCAGTGGCCCAAGGGCAGCCAAGATCAGGGCTGACAGTAAAGGGCTTGTGTTACCACAGGGGGTCATAGGGACTATGTGTGCTGAAATCTGAGGGCTGTGCTGAACCATCCCTGCCCCTTACTAGCCCTGGGGATAGCTGGCCCTGCCCCTTGCTAGACCCTGTATCAGGATAAGTGACCTCACCCATCATGGGAAAGCTGACACCGCTCTGTCTCCACCCCTACCCCTCACCACAGGCAAGAGTGAGCTGGCCCCAATGGTTTGGGCCTAGGAGAGTTGTCCCTGCCCCTCGCCTGAGGGGGTGGGGGTCGCATTGGCCAGGACAAACCAGCTTAGCTACCACCCAGACCCTTGAGCTGGCCCACCCTAGCATCTGCCCCATCAATGACTTGCTGCAGTGTGTGAAGGAAGAAACAATCTAAATGTAACTAACAAGAAAGCAATTAAGTGCCTTGAGATTTCAGTATGTAGATTTCTGAGTATTTCAGCCAGAGCAAAGAGATTCGTGGGTTAAGAAAGTGAAACAGGCCCCTTAGACCCTTTGGTGAGAGGAAATGGAGATGATCCAAACAGGCTTGTGATTCACACTTACTTTCTTTGTGAATATTTCTTTCTGAATCTTCAGAGCTTTGTTGAGGAGGATAACGTCCTTTAGATTGTGGAGAGAAGGCCATCGTTGCCTGGCCATGAGAAAGAAAAGGAAACTTATTCTTCTCTTATATGCTCCTAGAATTTTATGAAAATTTCTTTAGTAAAAGCCTCCCTAAGCCCTCACCCCACCATACACACATTAAGATGTCTTGATGAATTATCTGTGGTGTTTACATGTGTTAAGTATTTTATTTGTCTGTGCGCATGTGCACCAAGTGTGTGCCTGTTGTCTGTGGAGGTCAGAAGAGAAAGCCTGATCCTCTGGAACTGGAGTTGTAGACAATTGTGAGCTGCCCAGTGTGGTCCTCTGCAAGAGCAGCAAGTGCCCTTAAGCACTGAACCATCTTTCTAGCACCCAGGCTGATGTTTTAAAGTGTACCTAGACAGAACGTATTTCAAGGCCAGCAAGCCATGAGAAGACGCTCCCAGCCCTTTAGTGACTGGTGTGGTCCTAGGTCTCCAGGTGGTGATGGCTTTGAATGCCATCTGCCACCACATCTGGAGGGTGAGGACGTTCCATCACCCCAGGTGCCTTCTTGTGCATTGAATCGTCAGGCTTAGAACAGAGCAAGGTGTGCTGCCCACCCCTGTTCTAGCTCCCCACAGCTAGGGGATGGCTACCCTTCCTGCTCTTCTGTCAGAAAATCTGCCCCTCTGACTTGTGTAACCCTTTGCTCTCCCTTCAGAGAAGCACCTCCAAGGGTTCTGCATGTGAACATCCACGGCCACATCACAAGTCTCTCAAACATCTCTAGAGATAGTTGATTCTGAGATTCTGGTTATTAATAGCATGCGATCTACAAAGTCCACAGTCTCTTACCATGAGAACCAGTTGTTCACAGTCCTCCCTGTCCAAGAGCCTCAGTGCCTCACATGAGAGTTGTCTAAAAGCAGAAATAAGCAAAAATGCAAGCAGCATTTTTATTATAAGCAACTCTAATTTCTCTGATACCTTGTACCTCGGGTCAAGGCCCCCAGAAGCACCCAGGGCTAGACAGAAAACAGTGAAAGGTCTCCCTCAGAAGGCTCGAAATAGCAGAAATTACCTTTGTCCAAAGAGGTTCTTGTCTCTGGAATCAAACCTTTGGCTGCAGCTGGATCTGCAGGCACCGAGAGCTTGCCCGGGACTACGGCGCTTTTAATTAGCCAGGCAGCAGCCCTGTCGCCTGACCCTGGGTGTGCCCACTTTAGCAAGAAGGCTGAGCCAGGCAAGGAGGACCTGTGAGCCCTTGGAGGGGAGGCAGGGAGGCAATACAGGTATAACTGGTCTGGGCTCCTGGAGAAACAAAAGCAGAACCCACACCAGAAAACAACAGGCTAGAAGTTGAGTCACAGAGGAGGACATGGGCTCTGGACTTGAGGCAGAGGTGTGGCTGTCTTGACTCAGTGAGCAGCATGACAACAAAGTGCTATTTGCCTGGCAAAAGTAAAGATGTAAATGTGGTATGTAAATATGTTAATATGAACGTGAATATGTAATGTGAATGCAAATATGTAAACATGGCAAATCTCAGTCCTGGTCTCAGGAGTTTGCATATTTAGTATGCTGCAGCTCAGGAGCGCTTCTTCTGTGTCTGATAAAGATGTCTGGGCTCTCCTTTCCTGAATAATCTTTTATTCCTCACAACAGTCCTTCACAGGCCTCTGGTCCTTCTCACAGAAGAAAACCAGCCCAGAGAGAAGACAGAAAAGCCACCTAGCCAGTCACACTGCCCAGCCGAGTGTGAAGCCTTCTACTCTTGGGTGCCCTGTGATGTGTTCATTTATGGTCTTGATCTTCTGCATACTGTATTAGAAATACCCAGGAGGCCTTGGGCTTCACTCTGTGCCCCGGGAGCAGATGAAGATGCTATGAAGGGTGCTCGGGGTTGTGAGCTCCTAACTATGTAGCACGAGTCTGATGCAGCCCAGACATTGATAACAGGAGGAAAACGTCACTCCTGGAATAATACTGTGGATCAGTGCTAAACACTAAAAGAACCCTGCTCAATTTGTTCAAAATTCCACTCTCTGATATTCCGCATTTGGGGATTCCCAAGTGTGGGTCACGGTTGTATTCTCTGAAATCTGCCATTAAGTCTTCCCCTTGGAGTCTTGCCATGGTCCCTAACTAGTGTCCCTGTCTGGCCCTAGGTCTGTGCCCACTTAACCAAGAAACCTGGGCTGGCACAGAAGACCTGGGAAGATTTGAAAGGGAGGCAGGGAGGCCATGCAGGTGTCAGGGCTCTGGGCTTCTGGAGAAAAGAAAGCAGAGAAAACACCAGGAAACTGCCTTTTCCTGGACTTGAATGTCCACCCAGCTGTGACCAGGATAAGACAGAAATACGATCACATCGCCTTCCTGTTCTAAACTTTCTAATGGTGTCATTTTATCGTAGGACACTCAGAACTCTTGCCCTGGTCACCCCAGCCCCGAGGACCCGCCCCTGCTTTCTTTCTCGCTGCTACCTCAGGATTTCCCTGGCTTCAGTTTACACTGGACTGGTGCCAGTTCTCCCAGATTGCTCCTGCTTGGGCCACTGGGTGTCTGCACAGCTCTTGCTTTTTCTGAAAACAACCTAACCATCACAGGGTTTTTAAAACAACAGGTCACATAGATGAAAGTGAAATGATTCTGATACCGCATAAATACCTAATGAAAGAACATGGTACTGACTTTTTCAGCACTAGGAAAGATTTACAGCGATGAAGACGAGCAATCCGCAATGCTGTGTCAAACCTCCCAAACATGAACAATTCAGCATGTGTATTTGCCTCATCATACAACTTCAAATTATATGATTCAAAAACTGGTGGGGCTAAAAGAACAAATGGACTTCCCTTCAATTCCCTCCGTGAACTGAACACTCCTTGCTCCATAGTTAATAGAACAAGTAGCAAGGAATGCTGATGAGATAAGATACCGACCTGGGCAATGCTTTTTGCTGACTGGACCTACGTGTTATTTGTACAACAGTTCACCTGACAACAATAAGAAGCATCCCAGTCCAGGGGATGGGAGTGAGGACAACACAGAAGGAGAAGGGATGGGGAGGGCTAAGTAAGACTAAGGATATTTGAAAAATCCATAGGGAGTCATAGTAGTTTATGGTTACACAAATTGCATAAAACATGTAGGTCTGTGTATAGGTGTATGTACATGTGTGTATATGTATATAATTTAATTGAGGTTATATGACTTAGGGTGACAGTACTCACCCCAACACCATAGACTATCTAGCAAAGCCCCCTATGCTAGGCATGGGAAGCCTTCTTTCAAATTGTTGGTCGGGAGAATCTAAGAGACTCCTAAAACATTGGCCATTGCCATTGCTTGGTGCCTTCCAGAGAAAGAAGGAAAGATCGCATGCTGAAGATATTGTACACTTCAGCCAGAGGACTTGGAGGAAGCCATCTAGAACTGGCCTGGAAGCCTTAGCTCTCAGTATTGGAAGAAGTCTTGTAAGCTACAAAGAGAGAAAAGCATTCAATAACCCTACTTGGCTATAATGCCCAGAACCACGATGCACAGCATGACGAGATATTCCAAAAGGTGCAATAGCCGTGCTCATATACTGGGGACAACCAACAGCCACCAAACTGGACTGAAGACCTGCTCAATAGGAGGAAATGCATGCCTGATGCTGTAAATTTAGCCAGCTACCTGTGGTTGGTTGATGCCATGGACCCTACAATTCCTAATTGCATTCTAAATATATGTCCTTATATCCACAGACAAGAGCCTTGACCTTCACCAAAAAAAAAAAAGCCTGTTTTGCACCAGATGGAGACTATCACAGAAAGTTATAACTGGTCAAAAGGCAGAGAACAACAGACTGCGGGGTACCAGTCCTCAACTGACATATTCACAACATAAACCTACACTTAAGGCTCGGGGACATCATAGGAGAGAGAGGCAGAAGAGCCAGAGGACAAGGACATCTGCTGCAAGATTGTCTCTTTCAAAAATGTGGACATGAACTGGGGGACTAAAGAGAAGGGGTGGATCTAGGAGGAAGTCAGGCAGAGGAATGGGCATTGAATATGATCGAGACATGCTGTATTACATTCACAAAAAATTAATTACAATATATTATTAAAATAAAATGTTTAAGCCAGGTGTTGGTGACACAAACCTGTAATCCCAGCACTCAAGAGGCAGAGACAGATGGATCTGTGAGTTCAAAGCCAGCCTGATCTACAGAGGCAGTTCCGGGACAGCCAAGGCTACACAAAGAATCCCTTTCTCAATAAACATATAAATACATAAGTACACAATAAAATAACTTTTAATGTAAATAAAAAATACCATAGGATCTAGCAATTCCATTTCTGGATGTATGTTTGGGACTGTGGACCTCCAGACCCTGAATTTCCTGTGACCCCTTGCTGACTGCAGTAAACAACATGTTTTCCTGTACCTGCAGCTGCTCTGAGCACAAGACCCTCAGGAGTTCCTGATTGCAGGATTGCAGGGGCGTGGTTTCTGGTGGGTTTGCAGCTGTGAGTTAGGGTGTGGCCACTAGTCAAGGATCCCTATATAAGTTGCACTGTAACACAATAAGGGGGTGTTCTTGCTGCAAGGATTATTCTCTCTCTCTCTCTCTCTCTCTCTCTCTCTCTCTCTCTCTCTCTCTCTCTCTCTCTTTCTCTGTGTGTTTCAATCTATAGCCCCTTGCCTGGCTCATGAACAATACCGTTCCATAGAGTACAGAGTTGTAGAACAGGCATAGAGTATTCTGAAGTATTTTATAGTGCGTTAGAAGTGGAGGCTCATGGCAAGATTGGGAACTAGGGACACGCTGAGAAATTGCCCTCTGGAAGACTGGCCAGCAGGTCAGTAATAAAGAGGAGGCAGGAGGGTGAACTTAAGGCCTCCGAAAGAATGGAAGTCTTTAAAGAGACAAAGAATAGACAGATTAAAAGGAGTTAAAAAAAAGTAAGAATGTGCACAGAAAATTTGGATTACGTATGTTATTGTGTTTAATTTTTTGACTGGAGAAATTTGATTCTGGAAATTGCTTTAAAAAAAGGTACTTTGACTTTAAAATTTGGGTCTAGGGATTTGTTGCTTTGGAAAAGAATTTCTGCCAGGACAGGCTCCAAAGCTACAGAGAAACCCTGTCTCAAAAACCGAACCGAAAAAGAAGAAAGAAAGAAAGAAAGAAAGAAAGAAAGAAAGAAAGAAAGAAAGAAAGAAAGAAAGAAAAGAGAAAAACGAAAAATATATTAAGACACTTTGTTCAAATATGCCATAATAGTATCTAGTACCTTGATTAAAATTTGTTTTATTAAAAAGATTCTGTATCGAGGAGTTCATAGGATGTGATGCTCCCTTACTTCTCCGTTAGAGCCAGGCCTTCCTGACAAAATCAAGAGGAGGGAGTTGAAGCACGCTCAGCCATGCACCCATGAGCCGAAGCCAAGTCTTTCTGTCTAGGCGCTTGCCTGCCAGGGTGAGCTGTTCAGGTCTTTTGCAGAAAGAAATGGAAAATTAGGAGTAAGCCTCTCTCGTTTATACTGGATGATAGCGCCCTCTCCTGTTCAGTGTGAGACTAGCAGCTCAACATGCTTTTCAGTCCAGCCCACAGAGCCTGTGTAGACCAGGGTGAATGGAGCCAGACTCACGCTTTTCCTAACCCAGCAGCTTTTGTCTTTTTTTGTGGCTAATTTCAATTTAATATCAGGTTCCTCCCAGCAATGCACAAACTGTACAATCCATGAGAGAGTCCTCGAGGTCTGGAGATTGTTGAGATATTTATTACAAGGGAAGTGCTTGGACCTGCCCCTTGGGACTGACCTGGATCTCGGGTGGAGACCTTAGGGTGGCCCTTTCTTTTCCTTCGGTGACTCAATCAGGGAAAACGGCCTGTGGGTGCTATCGACACGGGAGCCTCGCCCATCATGTGGGCTGTCTGCACATTATGCCCAGTCCTAGCCAGTACAACAGGCTGTTCCCCTCACCATCACTTCCCCCCACCTCCACCTACATCCCCTACTGGGCCTCGATGGTACCAGCTGAAGTGTTGTGACCCCACCCACCGGCTTCCCTCTGTCTTTCTCAAGTCTGTTCTCCAAAGCTGTTCCCTCATTCCATCCCCACGGCCCCAGACGATGATTTTACGGTATAGCTCAACAGAAGAGGGAGTCGGGATTGATAAAATATCCACTTCCGCTAACACCTCCATGCTCCGTGCCTCAGCAGCATCTTTTCCATGCCTTTATTCCACAAAGCCGCCCCCAATGAGGAGCCTCCCTGTCCACAAGGTAGCCTGCTGCAGTGCTGAGTGGAACCTTCTTCGTCTAAACTAGCTGTGCTGTTTTGTTGTTTCTGAAACCCATTCTTTTCTTTTTTTTCCATTTATTTATTTATTAAAAATTTCTGTCCCTTCCCTGCCACCACCTCCCATTTCCCTCCCCCTCCCTCAATCGAGTCCCCCTCCCTCATCAGCCCAAAGAGCGCTCAGGGTTCCCTGCCCTGTGGGAAATAGACCCTTAGTCCTTCAGGCAGTGAAGCTCTGCCAGTGATGTGCAGTTGTTCCTAGTTCTGCCCTTTATCCATCTTCATTTCCTTTAAATCTATAATCTACAAAGTTGTTTTCCATTAAGGAATATAGACTAGATGAACTGGACATGAAAGTCCACAACAGCAGGTCTACATCCTACTAAATTTATGGCCTTGGGTGAGTCTTTTCTACTAAGTGGGAATAAAAACAGGTCTTGCCTTCTATGACTGTTGTGACTAGGAGCTAAGACAAGAGTTGGCTGTCCTTTAACACAGTGCCTGGCATGTAAGCATATAGCACAAGTTAACCCTTCTTGTCAGAGCTTTGAAAACCTAATAGCTAATCCTGTGGTCATTTAGCAGAGTGAGTTGGGTGGAGAAATTGCGCAAGCACATACAAGATGGCATTAGGTCTTGAAACCTGCCTCAGATTTAGGTCAAAGTAAGCTAGGCCTCTGCTGTGTTCTCTTTAATATTTAGGAGTGCAGAAGAGGTGGGGGGAACCTAGGAGACAGGAAATTTGTGACTAGGATATATACTACCTGCAGAGTCAGATCTTCAAGGGCTCTGCCTCATCGGGTCCTCCCAAGATCTCAGTGCAGGGGAAATTACCATCCTCTTTACACAAAGACATAAATGTTAGGCAGGGTGATGTGTTGTATCAGAAAGATGAGACGGATCTCTCAACACTGGGGTGGAAATAGAGAAGACTGCACTGGTGGTGAAGAAGTGGTGGTGACATCAAGGCTGGTGGTGAGGATGCTGGTGATGAGGACGCTGGTGATGAGGAAGGTGGTAGTGAAGATGCTGGTGGTGAGGATGCTGGTGATGAGGAAGATGGTGGTGATGTTGCTGGTGGTGAGGATGCTGGTGATGGGGATGCTGGTGGTGAAGATGCTGGTGGTGTTGCTGCTGATGGTGAGGATGCTGATGGTGAGGATGCTGGTGATGGGGATGCTGGTGATGGGGATGCTGGTGGTGATGTTGCTGGTGATGGGGATGCTGGTGATGGGGATGCTGGTGGTGATGTTGCTGGTGATGAGGATGCTGGTGGTGAGGATGCTGGTGGTGAGGATGCTGGTGATGAGGATGCTGGTGGTGAGGATACTGATAGTGAGGACGCTGGTGGTGAGGATGCTCATGGTGAGGATGCTGGTGGTGAGGATGCTGTTCTTGGCAATAATGGTATAGCTGCTGTTCAAGTTCCTGCTACAAGACAGGCACTGATGTGGGATTCCCCTCTGTGTGCTTTGAATACCATTGGTTAATAAAGAAACTGTCTTGGGCCTGAGTAGGGAATAGAAGTAGGCAGGGAAATGATGGGAGAAAGAAGGCAGAGTCAGAGAGAAGCTATGTAGCCCTGCCAGAGCCTGACAGAACTTTAGCTGGTAAGCCAATGCCTTGTAGCGATACAAAGATTGATAGAAATGGGTTAAATTAATATGTAAGAGCCAATAAGAAGCGAGAGCTAATGGGCCAAGCTGTGATTTTTTAAAATACAGTTTCTGTGTTATTATTTTAGTTCTGGGCAGCAGGAACCAACAACCAGCTCTCTCCTCCTACAAACTGGCACCCATGTGTCCAGCTAAAATCCACTTAAAAACCTGAGAGAACTTAAAAACAAACTCTAGACACAAAAAAAAATAGAGTTAAGCATGATTTGGTAGCAGCATTTTCTTGGCTGGGCTCTGTTTGGTAGAAGCAAGCAGAGACATGGCTCCTTTAAGAGAGGTTTTCCTGATTCAGTGGTAGCAGGGAAAAAGCAGCAGTTTTTAAATGCCAGATTTCTGGACCATCTGCCAGTACAACTTCTGACTCTTTCTGGGAAGTCCGGCTATGGAACACTTGAATGGGGTTTGTGGGCCTGGGAACTTGTATGCCTGCTTGGGAAAGTAACTGAGACAATGTCCATAGCTCAGCACCCCCACCCCACCTGGACAGGCAGCAGGATCAGGACAGCTAGGAATGCACAGGCAGGAGAGCATGGCAGATTCCTGCGGCTATACACAGAGATATTTTCAGAGAGCGCAATGCTCTGCATGACATATCTATCCATTACTCAGATTAAAAGGGTTTATGTGCTGTATACTCATTCTTAGAGTTAAAGTGCTGAGTGCAGCCCCTACCTGGTGGTCCCAGAGCTGGCAGTAATGGTACCTCCACCATTTTGAAAGTGGAGAGAGGCAGAGCCAGCATCCAGAGCTGCTGTAACTAAGCTACTTACCATTTTAAAAGCTTGTCAAAACAGTAAAGAATTACAGATACACAATAGGACAGATTCAGACATAAAAGACCTCTAAATGGGTCACAGTGTTGGATAAATGTACATAGGCTTGGGAGAGAGAAGAAAAAGAATATATAGAGAGTTATAAAAACTTAAGTCTTTAAAGAGACACAGTATAGACAGTCATAGATTAAAAGAAGTAAAAAAAATAAGCCACGTAAGTGGAAAATTCACAGAGAGTCTGGATTATGTATATTATTGTGTTTTCTTTGAATTTTTTTGACTGTGAAGGAGTTACATATAGAGAGACATTTCATTGTATGGGCTGCTAAGCTAAGCCAGCATGTATATTATAAAGGTATCTTGACCTCAGAATTTGGGTCTAAGGATATATTGCTTTGGAAAAGAAGTTCTTTTGTTTTCACAGAGGATGAGAACCTGCAGATTCATTCCAGACTAATATGGTTTACTGGACTAAGACCCCCTGAAAGGTTGCCTTGAACACCCTTCAAAACATTACTTTGCCCAATAAACAAGAGGAATCAGTTTGGAGAGTACTACGCCAAAATTCCCAAATATTGTTTATAAATATGTTTCTTTATATTTAAAGGGGGATATGCTATAGAGATTTTCATTGGTATGGGTCTTCGTTTATTGATACAAATTTAAGGTCAACTTGTTATATATATATTTCTGCTCTTGATTAAGGTATTGTGATTGCATAGTTCACTTTAAATTTTAATGTATAATTAAGAAATATAGGTTAATAGATAGTCATCTATAATAGTCAAGTTTATAAACATGTTAGTTAGGTTTTCTAGATATATAGAGATATATGTCAATCAGATATTCTTCAGAGACCTCCAGAATATGACATTTAAATGTTTTAAGAAATTAGGACTTTTCATGACAGTGAAACACATCTGCTCCTAGCAGCACCAATATGGGCATTAAAGAAGCTCCTTATGGAATTGGTTAGCCATTTGGATAAGAAACTGCTCTTGCCTGGGCTACTTGATGATCTGGACATGCAGAACCCACAGAGAAATGACTACTAAACTTGCCTAAAGGTGAGACAATCCTTTGGGGTTCTTGCTCATTAGAGAGTCCGCTAGACATTCTGTAGGACAAAGAAGAAAATGATGGACAAACTGCCAATATAGGTAGAACTGTTTTTGAAATTTCCTGCTTTGTGTAAAAGTCTGCTGGATGCTGTGGCCCAGTAGGCTGAAGATGGATGCTCCAATAGTACAGAAGAACTTTGGGTGACTGTCCAGGCAGCAAGAAGTCTCTGTCAGTTCTAGAGTTTTGTGAGTTGCTTACAATGCATTTTCCATTTATTTAGGTAATACTATATCTTTCTGGAGTCTGTAATGGAGTTGATGAATTTATAGTTATAGTTTTCCTTAGTTATGATAAAAGATAAATATATATAAATATTGTAACTGTAATTCTCGCTTGATAACTGTTTTATGTAATTTTACTATGTTAAAATAAAAACCTTCCTTTTTATTTAAACAGAAAAGGGAATGTGATGTCAGATTCCCTTCTGTATGCAGTGAATACCACTGTTTGGGGCCTGCATAGGAAATAGAGGTAGGCAGGGAAATGCTGGGAAGAAGAAGGTGGGGTCAGAGAGAAGCCATCTAGACCTGCCAGAGCCAGACAGAACTTTAGTTGGTAAGCCAATGCCATGTGGCAATACACAGATTGATAGAAATGGGTTAAATTAAGATGTAAGAGTTAGCCAATAAGAAGCTAGAGGTAATGGCCAAGCAGTGCTCTAAATAATACAGTGTCTGTGTGATTATTTCAGTTCTGGGCAGTAGGAACCAACAAGCAACTCTCTCCTCCTACAAGGCACTAAACGCATGTATTAACTCACACAATAATAGTATTATTATCATTTGTACAATCCTCACTTTATATATAAATTTGTAAAATATAAAAAGATCAGGTGACTTGGCCATTATTCTGTGAAGTGCCTAAAGTAGCCATGCAGTAAATTTTTTTTTTCGGATCACATTGTATCACTCACAATTATTTACATCTGCCTTTATACTGTAAACACAGCCATAGGCAATATTTCAACAAATATTACTTCACTATATCACAGTGAAACTTTATTTATAAAACAAGTAGTTAGGCTTATCATGACCCAAAAGCCCAAGTTTTCTAATCCATGCTCTTTGAAACTTAGTGGTGGGGCAGGGCAGAGAGGTGTAAGGCTTCAATCCTAGTTCTTGGGAGGCAAAGGCAGGCAGATCTCTATGAGTTTAAAGTCAGCCTAGTCCAAGTGAACTTTAGGTAAGCAAGATCTACATGGCAAAACTCCATCTCAAACAGACAAAAAGGAATTGTTTCTTTAATTTGTGTTCTGAGTGTAGATTTGAGTATCAGATGAGAGCAGTGCTCATGGATTCCAGGAGTCGGCACTGGGTTCCATGGAACTGGAATTACAGATGGTTAGGAACTGCCCCATGTAGGTACTGGGAAACAGAACCCTGGTCCTCTGCAGGAACAGCAAGTGCTCTTAACACCAAGACATCACTCCAGTCCCCCAACCCATGTTCTTAACTACCACATCAAGAAAATGGGAAATAAAATAGCAATGATACAATATTAGACAACTCCCTGGCCTTAGTAACGTGAGCGAGTATAGCATTCATCCTGGTTCAGTGTCTGTTTATAGAAACACATTCTAAACAGGACCATCCAAAGGGCTTAGGTTTCATCCACCCACAAAATTGACAGGGAAAACCTCCCCTGATGTGAACGGCATCCAGCAGTATTAGGCAGGGGAATCTGATACTTACCGTCGCATTTGATAGAGTGTACAATATGCTAAATGGTGGTGAGTACCACGGGAAAAAATGAAGAATGGCAAGGGGAGCGTGGGAGAACCAAACAGATGCATACAATGGTGACGGCGGATGGAAAGGCGCCATTGAATCAGAGCCCTAGAAGAGGCGAGGGAAGGAGCAACTGACGCATTTGGTGCAGAGCTATCTGGGCAGAGAGATAAGTGGGTGCAAAGGTCCTGGGTGGAGCATCCCTGACTGGCTCAGCTAAGAGAAAAAGGTCCATTGTAGGCTCTCACTGTCTTTGATGAGGAAAGGAAAGGCTAATGGTTCATGGGAGACTTACTTTGTAGGGTCTTACAATCATAGTGAGGATGTATCTTTTACTCACAGTGCAGTGGGGACCAGAAAAACAATAAGGGTTGACTCGGGTAGTAAAAGCATTACTCTGATTCTGCTTGGAGTCAACAGGCTCGGGATAAGGATTCTTAGTCTCAATTTTTGCTTTATTATATATCAGTAAAATGTAATGAATCTTTCTGTGTCTGATCCCACATTCATATAGCAGACAGAAGTAGTAGCCACATAGTATAAGAGTAGGAAAAACATCAGGCAAACTGTTAGCCTAACTCCGGGGGACCCTGGACTGTTTGTGTGAGCATGCTCAGAAAATGAATGTACTGTCTTACTCCTTTATGCCTACCTATTCAGAGGTACGGCCATTGCCACAAGGGTGGTGATAAGTCGCTGGCAGATACTGCCCCTCTTCCAAATCTGGCGCGATCTAGGACATATGAAGACCACAGAAAATTGAGATGTTTGCTGATAAGAGGAGAACGCCACTGACTGTTGTGGAGAAGGAAAAACAAGAGTGACACAGACTTCCAGTCACTGTGACAAGGTGCGCTAGTTAGTCATTATAGTTTGCAAATGAGCCCAAACCTAACGCAAGGAACCCGTGGTTCTAGAATCAGATGGATCCTCTACCAGGCTCTCACAAGTTTGCCAAGCAGGTATCAGCTGGACTGCAGGCAATGAAAGGCTCGTTCTGTGGTGGAAGATTGGCCTCTGAGCTGGGTCCTCACAGAGGGCTGACTTAAGACCTCTCTTCAGTGCTGTGTGGTACCGTGACTGGCTGTACTTTGAAACTGACCTGCCTAGGACAACAAGGAATGAAGAAACGAAAGACGCACATACAGAAAAGCAGGCATTGAGTGGGCCATGGGTTCTGAGGGCGATGAGCCTGCAAGTTGGAAATTTAGTGTGTTTATTAAATACATCTGAACAAGGGGGCATGTTTGTGGTACACAATTAGCTAGTCTTGGCAGGGGTCTCCGTAGAGGAGCAGCCCAGGGCTGCAGTCATGGGAAATGAAGAAGTTGTGCTTGATACTTTCTGAACATACTGTTTTTAGCTAAAAGTCAACTGTTCACCACCATCCATACTCGGCCCAGAGGAAGGCTTTGCCATTTCCTTGAATCTGAGGTTTTGGGTTCTTTCCATGGCTGTGCCAATGTCAACAATACACCTTCACTGGTGACATCATCTCTCCATAGTGTGGGCCTCTCTGTGAGGTCACTTGAGTGTCTTTGTCATGTGGCAGCTGAATTCCCCGAGGGGAATAATCCAAGAATAAACCAGGAGGAAGCTGCAGTGCCTCTTCCGCCCTGGCTTCAGAAGTGACACACTGTCATTTCCCGCCAAAGAACATATTTGCTGGAAACAAGTCACCAGGTTTAGCCTACTCTCAAGAGAAGGTAAATGAAGGATCATCTCCTGTAGGATTATTTTCTTTGTTAATCTTTGCTCCCATCCAAAATGATAGGTTCCCATAGACATTTTCATGCTTGTATGTTATTCTGCTTTTCTCCTGCTCACGTTTTTATATTCCCCTCCCCCTATGACAAGCTTCCTCTGAAATGTCCAAGAATCCATGGACAGATATTGAATCTATACAATCTACTTTTTTGGGTGCATTGATTATATGGAAGAGAGGATTATTTGACTCGTTTATAAAGTTTGGAAAGTTGAGCTCACGTTTGCATCTAGGGAAGCCTCCCTTGTGGTGAAGATTCTTCAGGAACCCAAGAAGCTGGGTTAGGGGACTACCCAGTGAAAGAGGCATACACAAGAGATGGGGCCAAGCTGGCTCATATACCAGATCCACACCCTAGATAATCCAACAACTCATGAACCTGTAATCCTTAACTAGACCGCTAATTCCTCTGCCCTCAGGACCTGATAACTTCTCAAAGGTCCCAACTATTCCATTTCTTAATATTCACAATGAGGATGAATTTCAGCATGAGTTCGTTCTTCTTCTGCATTTATTAGTTATCTAAAGTGATGGCTTCCTCATGGCATTTCCATACCTGCATATGATATTCTTTGACATAATCATTCTTTCTATGACTCTTTATGACCTCTTCTTCCTCTTTTCTGATTCTCTATCTCTAATAACCTCCCTTTTCCCTTCTTGTTCTCTTCTTCTAGCTAGATTTTACAAATGGTTGAAATCCTGCATGACTTGTCTTTATGAGATTGGCTTATTCCATTTAGCATGATGAGTCCCAGTTCCATTTGTTCCTGAAGTAGCACAATATTATTATTGTTTATGGCAGAATAGACTCCAGAATACATGTACACCACATTGTCTTCACCCATTCAATCACTGATGAGTACCTAGGCAGATTCTATAGCTTGCATACCCTGAATGGTGTAGAGATGAACGCCAGCACATGTTTTAATGAAGGTACTACAGCATAGGAATACACTGGGAGCTAATCCATAGTAATGAACGACTTGAACCAAGGGATATGTTCTCAAGAGAGGTAATTGTTAGGGACGTCTGTTTCATGTTGTGCCAGAGGGAGATCCAAACCCATTCTGACATCATTTTCTTTTTACATGTAGAGACTTGGTTAACAATGGTTGTGCGTCCTTCCATTCATCCATCCTTTTGTGGGCCCTTACGTCAGTGCATTTCACAGTGGCAACACTGGCAGAGACATCCCTGCTTGTACACCCAACAAGCCTGCTGCATCCCTGCAGGCCAGTCTCACACAGGCAGCATTCTGTCTCAGGGCCTGAGCACTGTGCACTGGACACTTGGGCACAATTCAATGGAGCAAGGAATCGGGGAAGGTGGCCCAGACAGATGGCATTCTGACTTTTTAAAAATTCTTAACTGTTTATATTTTTGAGAATTTCATACATGAGTACTGTATTTACATCATGTCTACTCCTTCTGCTCCCCCTGTAACTACTCCTATATACCTTCTATTTGCTCTCAAATTCAAGACTGTTTCTTCTATAGTTATTATTGCTTTACACACACATGTATATATAACGTACTTAGTATGCTTAGTGTTTCTTGTATGTGCATGCATTTAGTGTTGACCATTTGGGCTGGATAACCTACTAGGGTGCTCATCCTTGAGAACTCCCTCATCTACAATGACATGTCTTGTTTAGGCATCATAGAGGTTTCTATGGTGAAGTGTCCCTGTCATGTCTAGAAGAACAAAAGATGTCCTGGATCTCTGGCTTTTTTAGGTGAAACAATATCGTCTTCTCTGACAGATAAGAACAATCTTTCTTAAAACTCTGCTTTGCCTATAGATTGTTTCTTCCTGAAATATTAGTTTTTAGATATTATAGTGTAGCTCAATTTAGTCAACTAATAGTTCATCGGACAATTTTTCATAAGACAACTCGTACATTAAATTTACTTTTCTGAGAGAGATGAGTGCCACAATAGCAATCAATAGTTATCAGAAGTATTCAAAACTTTTAATATATTTCTTATGCAATGATCCTGAGCTCTAATTCTGTCACAATTTGTGGCAATATTAAAAACATATCAATTATTTTATAAATGCGTATTATTTTACTAATCAAGTATTTAAGACAAAATATACAATCGTAATGTTTTATCACAGCAGTCTTCAATAATAAAATCAAGCAACAAATAAATCCTATTGTAGGAGACCAATGATATAAGTAGACTAGTAGACATGAATGATGCTATAGCTATACATAAACTACTATGTGGCTATTAAGACTTATAATGTCATTATTATGTTTGGTACAGAAAGATATTCTGCTATGTTCCTGCACACAAAAAAAATAGAGCTTGAAAAAGAATCACGGTTTCTATAGCATTGTCATATGGAAAGTTGCCTGTGGTTAAATGTGTACAAAGGAAAAGGCGCTGACATATTTTTTTAATGTATCCAAAGACGAGTAAGCATGCATATTTTTTTCTTTTTTGCTTGTCTGGACTTTCTGGTTTTTCTACAACTGTTGCCTAAACATTCCTAAGCAGATCTCCGCCTCCAACTGCTCCATAGGTCTGGCAAAGGCAGAAAGGAGAGACTGGAGGAAGGGAGGGAGGGAGAAAGGGAAGGGAGAAAGAAGGGTTGCTCTGACTTCCTGGATCTGAAGCAGCTGAGTGTTCCTGGAGAGCTGGGAAGGCCAGAGGAACCCCTTCAGAACCCTGGGAAGAAGGCCGTCTTGAGAAGCTTCCTTCATTGAGAGGAGGTGCAGCAGCAGGTGCTTTGGGGGAGTTTGGGAAAGCCTGCCCCTCCCTCGTGAGTTTCAGGGCTCCTCCCTGGATCATTAGTGTACTTCGTGTACTTAAAGGACCAAGGTATCTCAGAAGAGCAGACAGACAACCACAAGCTTCTGCCTGGAGAAGGAGAGAGCTGAGGGCTCCTTTGTGGGCTCTTTCTTGATTTTCAGGTCCAGAATTTCCTGCTGTGGACAGGCCGTTCATGTGCTGACAGGCTCTGGAGTCTGCTTTCTACTCAGGCCCCTGATTTCCCAGCCTGTTCTTTGCCCAAAATATTCTGCTGTTTCTTTCAAAATAGGGTCTCCATAGTGTGGCGCTCATGATGGTCCTGAGTGGGGCACTGTGCTTCCGGTGAGTATTCGGTCATCTGATCTGGTGGCATTCTCAGAAAAGTGAGTTCCGGGTAGACAAGAAGGTGTTGTTATCCCAGCAGGGCCTTCACAGATAGCTGGGAAGATGGGACCAATCCTGCCCTTGGAGTTTTTCTTGCTTTCTTCAGGCTGAGAAGAACTGAACAGGATTCTCACAGGCTCCTTGGTCTAAGTGTGAGGGGTTGGGGATGGGACAAGCAACTAGGCAGTCTAGAGCAGCAGCCTTTGGTAAGGAGGGTCCAGTCTCCCTTGCAATGCTCCACTATTGCCTCCCATAGCCTTGAATTGCCATCAGCTCAGCCACTGTGGTAACCCTCCATGGTCCTTCCTGGGGTTCGGTATAGCACAAAACCTTCTCTGTTGCTCCCTGGTGTGCACTGAGCCAGACAACCTACTACAGACTTGAGTGCAGCAGATGAGAATGGTCCTTACTCTTACTGGACCCAGTCAGCCCTCTGCATCTGTGGTTTCTTCAATCACAGCTTCAACAAACGGAATTGAAAATATTATGAAAATTTGAATATGTGGTGAACATACACAGACTTCCTAGTTATTACTTCCTTAAATAACAGCATCACTACTTATGTGCTGTTTGCATGTCGTTAGGTATTACAGCCATAGAGAGAGGATTAGGGTATTCAGGAGATGGACACCAGTAAGATGCAAGTACTACATCCATCTTGTCTAACAGCCTGAACACCTGTGGATTTGGGTATCATCTGTAGGGGGTCCCAGAACAATCCCTATGCTGCCAAGGGGTTGGAGAATTTTTCAAAGCATGTTCTCTGAGGCTCAGTCACCTGAGATAATTCATGCACTCGTGTTCTGAGTGAGTGTGGCTGCAGAATGCTGCTTCCTCATCATGTTTGGGGCTGGGGAGATGGCTCAGTGGATGAAGTTCATGTTGGGAAAAAATGTGACTTGTAGAGTTCAAACCCCCAGAATCTGTATAAAAGCCTGGGGGCTGTCTGAAGCCCGTCTCGTTTCTCAGCACCTGGGATGGAGAGGCAGGAAATCCCTGGGGCCAGCTGCCTAGAATAGTCAAATTGGCAAGCTCCGGGTTCAGCGAGAGATTCCACTTCAGTAATAAAGTGGTACAGGATGAAGAAAGACACCCAAAATGGAGTTGTGGGCCCACGTACACGCTCAAACTTGTGAACATGCACCACACACACACACACACACACACACACACACACACACACACACACAAATATTCAGCCAGACATCAAAGCAATTGTTACACTGCAAAGTATCCCCGTATGACATCAGCAGAGGTCTACTTAAGCATATTTCACCTTACAGAGTGTCAAAAAAAAAAATCAGCAGAAAAGTCATTTTGAAAAATAAAATAGGACTTTAAAGAAAGCCCTCAGGGTGGAATATTTGGCCCAGTGGAAGCAAGTGTGCTTTGAATGTTCAGTAAGAAGGAGCCGAGAGGTAGATTCAGGCAGAACTGTGAGTTTGAGGCCAGCCTGGTCTACAGAATGAGTTCCAGGCCAGTCAGGGCTAGATGGCGAGATTCTGTCTTAAACAGCAAAACAAAACAAAAAACCAAGCAGCAGATTCCAATTAAGGGGAGTTCTGAGTGTTATTTAACCAACTGTCATGGCTCAGCGACAAAGAGAGGGCAAGTGTTTTGTTGGTTGCAGCTCTTCTCCAAACCTTCTTGTGCAGAGTTAGCTCTTCGCTCACAGGGATCCCACAGGGCCAGGAATGCCCAAACAACTTGAGGCTCTTCAAGACAGGTTTAGTCAAAGAAGCCCACGTGTCAAGGACATCTGAGAAGGCTGGAGAAGTGGTCCCGGGGCTTTGAAGAACCCGGTCTCCAATTCACAGGCTCTTCCAACTGAGCAGAGAGATTTTCTGGGATGTAAAAGGTTTAATAAGGGAAGAGAGCCGACATCGGGCCCAGATGAGTGGCAGAGGGGTCATTCTGCAGAACCAGGACTGAACGTTGGTGGCTGTGTCTGGCACCGTAGAAATAGAAGAAGAGAAGATATCTAAGTTTGGGGAGACCTTCTGGAATCAGGCAAGGCAAAGTGCTCATCCCTACCCTTACAGAGTCTTGTCCCTTCCTGATGTTTCAGAATGAAGGACTCAGCCTTGAAGATACTTTATCTGCACAATAACCAGCTGCTGGCTGGCGGGCTGCATGCCGGGAAGGTCATTAAAGGTTGGTATCTATGAGTCCCCGGCCTCTGTACTCTAGGGGGTATGCGTTTAGAAGCCTTTAAATGGTTTTGTAAACCAGTGGCAGGCCTTCAGACCCAAGAACGACCATGTCAGATAGGGCACCATAAAACAGGCTCCAAGCCAAGTGAGAACATCAGGGAAGCCTCTGTGTAGTAGAGGTAGGATATTTTCCAGGACAAGCGGCTTATGTTTCCACCACAAACTCTTTTAGGCTTTCTATCTCCTTGGAAGACAGTACTGTGCAAAAGGCTAAAATAGATCTCCATTCCCAAGTGGGTGGGCTCTGCTCACCATTCTGCTCCCTAGAGATCCTTGGATCCCTTCGGTGCTGACATCTGGATAGTGGGGCCCCCTCTTGCCTCCTGATTACTCATGGTGCCCTCATACTTTGACAGGCCTTTCCACATTGCTGCATACATATTTGCTTGGGCACCCTTATGGGGTACTAGATCTATACAGACCCCTTTGCTGCATATGTGAACACTACATGAGGGTATAGCTATACGTGAGGGTATAGCTATATGTGAATGCATAAGCTCATATATGAATGTGCTTAAGTATGTATGTGTGTACTTATACAAGCACATAAGGATTGCTTGTATACGTGCCTATGGATATGTATGTTTTGATTATGTGTAATACGCATGGAGTGCATACATGTGTGATTATATCTATATACATATGCATATATTGATGTAATATGTGTGTGAATGTCTGCGCATCTGTACATGGGGAGATGGATGATGGACAGAGAAGAAGAGGGAACTCCTCTTCTGCAGAAATCCCACAGGGGCTAAAGGCATGAAACAACTCTAACAGGATACGACAAAGTCCAGAAAAGGGGGCCTGAAAGTCAAGGGAATTAAAGGGAGTCGTGGGAGAGGTGATCTCTTGTAATTTAGAGAATCAAAGTTTGGCCCTGAGCAAGAGGAATGGGTTTGCCTAGTGTTCCTGTGCTTTGGTTTATGATCTGGACCAGGAGGAAGGCAGGACGCCTCACACTGGTTCTAATCCCTTTAAGGCCCTACTGGGGGGAGAGGGGGCGGAACGACAAGCAGGTGCCTGCATCTTGCCTTTTTCCTCTAGGTGAGGAGATCAGCGTTGTCCCAAATCGGGCACTGGATGCCAGTCTGTGCCCTGTCATCCTGGGTGTTCAGGGAGGAAGACAATGCCTGTCCTGTGGGACAGAGAAGGAGCCAGTTCTGAAACTTGAGGTGAGTCTGATTGCAGCTTCTTCACGTTCCGGGCCTGAGTCAGGAGAGGCGCGCACTCTCTGCAGCCGCAGCCCAGGTAACCCTGGACGATGGCGAAGGCACTGTTAAACCAGCACTGCCTCCTCTCTGAGGACCTTTCCCTTGCCCAGCTTAGCCCTTTCTCTTGCCCACTCCTGTGTCTCATCCACCATGCCCCTTTTCTACAGCCAGTGAACATTATGGAGCTCTACCTTGGGAGCAAGGACTCCAAGAGCTTCACCTTCTACAGGCGGGAGATGGGCCTCACCTCCAGCTTCGAGTCAGCTGCCTTCCCAGGCTGGTTCCTCTGCACCATGCCCGAAGCTGACCAGCCTGTCAGGCTCACCCAAATCCCTGAGGATGCCGCCTGGGACGCTCCCATCACGGACTTCTACTTTCAGCAATGTGACTAGGGCTGCGTGGTCCCCCAAACCCTCTAGGCAGAGGCAGAGTAGGCAACGTGGGGGGGGGGGGCAGGTAGTGATCGAGGAGGTCCACGAAGGACGACTCCCTCCTCTCCCTCCTCTCGGGACTCCCACTTCTGACTTAGGAGGTCCAGCCACTCTCTTCTCCGGTTTCCCAGCGCCATTAAATTCTTCGGGTATCTGGAGCTCAGGGTGTAGACTCCTTCCACATAGGATGGTCCTACCTTTGGTGTGGAACCTAATACGAACCATATAGGACAAACAAAGAACAACATCAAAAAATTCTTGGGTGAGCGAGTGGTGGAGATTGTTCCTGCCTAGTGAGATCTGGCACAGAACCTCAGAAGCTCTGCCATTCCCTCCCGGGCAGGAGAAGGAGGCGTCACCAAGATCTTTGGTTGGCTAAGACCCGTCCCTCAATCCTGTTGCTGGCCTCTGCTGCCTCTTTTATTCCTGCCATCTTTTTCTGGCCCTGGACTGAGAGGGCGATGTCAGGAGAGAAGACGGAAGATAGCCAGGCATACTGCTCTGGTTTGAAACCAGAGGTTTAATAAAAATCCCAGATTCTGGTCGTTACTTACACAGAAAGATGTTCGTTAATATTAGGTGGAAAGAGCTTATTGTAAAGTGACGTGTCTTGCTTGCATTTTCATCTTAATTAAAATGCACTTAACTAAGCTATTTTAAAAGGGCTCTGGAAGTGCTTGCATCCATTGTAACAATGTCCAGGTGGGGGCAGTATAGGTGACTTTTTAATTTGTGTTTATGGAGGCGTGTGATTTGCATAATAATAAGAAAAGGAATCCATGTGGTGGAAAGTGGAGTGTACATAACTTCTGAGCTCAGCTGCCTGAGAGGCAGGCACAGAGAGCAAGAGGCAAACCCCAGAAAAGCTAGGAAGAATGTAAAGGGTTTGTGCTGGAAAGAAAGGAGGAAGGGGTGGAGTCCTAGGGCTACTGTGTTGGTTAGCAAGTTCCCTCCTCAAATTCATGTCCTTCCCAAATCTACGATGCTCTACGGGGGGGGGGGGGGGTCTTTACAGTTACAGCGCTGCACTAACTCTCACTTGACTGGTATCCTTCAAAAAGGAGGACTCGACACCGAAGAGGCACAGGGGACAGGTCCATGTGACACAGAGGCAAAGGTTGAAGTGACGTTGCCACCACCAGCCAAAGAGGATCCCCGGACTGTGGACCACCAGAAGCAAGAAGAGGGGAGGAGGGATTCCTTCCTAGAGCCTCAGACGGCGAGCCGCCTTGCTGGGGCCTTGACTTCAGACTTCCAGTCCCCTGCACTATCACAGAATACATTTCTGCTGGTTTAAGCTTCTAAGTGTGGGTGATTGGCCCAAGCAGCTGGAGGGAACATGGAGCTTCTGGCAGATCCCTGCTTCCTGGGGTTCATTCCCTCTACCGCTCTACCAGAGTTATCTCTGGACGCTGGAATACAGCGGAGGTGATAGTGGGCTACTGCAGAGGGTGGATTATAAAAGGCACCTTAACGGCTTCGTTGGGGGCCTGTTTCTCTGTACACTGGGGAAAGCCAGACTCTATGCTGTAAGCGGCCCTGTAGAGAGATCATGTGGGGGGGAAAAAAACTTATCTCCCGTGGACAACAGCTGCATGTATGAGCTCAGAAGCGGGGCTTACCCAGCAGCCGCTTTGACCCAGCTGCTGGCTTGATTACAGTCTCATGAGACACGGTAGCACAGCTGCCCAGCTCCCCCAGATTCCTGTCTCATAGAAACCCTGTGAGCTCATCAGTGCCGTCTCTAGACTCTGGGGTAAGTTGATAAGCTGGAGTAAGTAATATCCAATGAAAAAGAAACCTGTGCGTTTGCTCTGTTATGATCAAAACTTTCTCCAGCATTTTTATTTTTCTTCTCAAACTGAACACCAGCCCTTTATTGACCCAAATAACATATTTAAAAGCTGACCTGCTTCACCTGTTAAACTGTTAATGTTTAATTCATCTATAACCATCACTACTTCCCACCGAGACGCCGGCTTCTGTCTCTAACACTCGTGCCTAAAATATTGGGGACTATGAGTAAAAGCAAAAGAAGGGGTCCAGAGCTGAGCCCCATGTATTTAGCTGTAGTTCACTTGTCAGGCCAGCTTGGCAGGTTGGCAGGTTAGTAGGAGGACCAGCCAAAAGGAGGGCAGGACAGAAGAGGCAATCTCCACCTGTCCTAAAATCTGCAGTCCAGATGCAGCGAAGATCTCCTGAGCAACAGGCAGCACGATTTCTACCACCTCATAAGGTCAGCTGACAGAAATCACTTGCTTTTCAACACCCTGCTAAGATATCACCTTCTGTAAGAAGCGTTTGAAGAGATGAGTTCCCGGGTCGTTTGCTATGATGATACTCTCTGGGCTTGTCTCCCCGTACAAAGTTGGCTCAGAACCCAGACGACCTTAAGGAGCTGTGTCAATATGGTTTTGAGCAATGTTTTGAACACCTAGATTAATACTTGGCAAACTTTTGGAGCCTGGTGAATACAGAACATGGAAGCTCACAATTCTGGAACACCCTCTCCCTTTCCTCCACCCATCCACACCCTTATAAAAGAGTAGTTCAAATCCCACCTCATCCTCAAAGGTCAGAGTGGTTGCTTCATCCTTTGTAGGGTAGCAGAATTCAAAAAGACTTCAGCCTAAAAAGCGGACACCTCCAAATCCAGAGGGAAAGAAGAAACAGAAACACATTTGTTTTGTTGTTGTAGTAACAGCAACAGTAAAGGGAGGTATGTAGAGCCTGAGAGAGTCTGGCGTCATGGCTGTTCAAATGAAGACAACCTAGTGTTTTTAGATTTCTGTAATTTTGGTAGAAGCCACAGACCTGGGCCACAGCAGTTGAGGTTTGTGTCAAGCACAGATGTTCGAGAGCAGAGATGTTTTAAGATCAGGGCATGAGGGAAGAGATAGAGGAGCTGATGGTGTTTATCCTGAAAAGACAAAATGCAGCCACCTCATGCTTAAAGCACCCAAAGGTCTGCAGGCAGGAGGATGCACTTGCTTTGTATAATTCCAGGAAGCAGCAACAGGACCACTGGGCACAGATTATTGGAGGACATTTTTTCATGAATGACCTCCCCTCCCAATAGTAACCTTAAAGATCATGAACACCATTTATGCTTCTCCCAGGAGATACAAAGTCCCTGACCTTGGAGTTATTGGGGGAAAGCCTGACCAACTATTTTTAAGACACCATAGCATTTAACCACTCGGCAGGAGATTCTGATGTCGTGTCTAAAGGGTTTCTCTAATGTCTCTCACATACCCTGGCTCACAGCTGAGTACGACCTTTCAAATGGTCATTTGTTTGTGGCTTAGCTCCCCAGCTAAACTCTGAAGTTCCTTAGACACTGTGTGTCTTTGACACAGCAATGTTAAGTGCTTGGTACACATTACTGATTGCCTAACAGGACACCTCAGGCTTTGGTACTTTCAACAGAGGGGTGTAAACTTGTGAAGAATAATGAAGAATGAAAATTGACAACAAAAGCAAAAGATGGATAACCCAAACCAAGCTCTGAAATCATTTTCAGGGAATGAGGAACCTTTAAAACCATTAAATATTTTATTTACTTATTTATTTATTTGGTTTTGATTTACTTATTTATTTAATATCCCAGCCACAGTTTCCCTCCTTCCTACCCCCCCACTCCCTCTACCCTCACCCTCCAACCCACTCCTCCTCCATTTCTATTCAGGAAAGGGCAGGTCTCCCATGGATATCAACAAAACATGGCATATCAAGTTACAATAAGACAAAGCACTTCTCCATGTATTAAAGCTGAGCAAGACAACTCAGTATGGGGAATAGGGTCCCAAAAGCCAGTCAATGGGTCAGAGACAGCCTTGTTCCCACTGTTAGGTGTCCCACAAGAGGACCAAGCTATACAGCTATAACATGTAGGCAGTGTGCCTAGGTCAGTCCCTGGCAGACTTCCTGGTTGTCTGTTCAGTCTCCGTGAGCTCCTATGAGCCCAGGTTAATTGATTCTGTGGGTTTTCTTGTGATGTCCTTGACCCCTCTGGTTCCTAAAATCCTTCCTACCTCTCTTAAGCAGGATTCTCCAAGCTCTGCCAGTCTGCATCTGTTTCCATCAGTAGATGGATGAAGCCTCTCTGATGACAATTGGAGTAGTCACCCAATCTATGAGTATAACAGAATATTGTTAGGCATCATTACGTTGACATTATAGTTTTCCTCCAGTCATGTTTGATTCTATCCTAGGTCTCTGGGTCATCCAGCCTGTGGTTCCTGGTGCTCCAGGCAGTGTCAGGGCTGAACTTACTCTCCTGGCATGAATTTAGGGTAGACCAGTCATTGGTTGACCACTCCCTTAGTCTCTAGGCTATCCTTACCCCCAGGACATCCCATAGGTGGGACAGACTGTCAGTCAAAGGTTTTATGGCTGGATTGGTTTTCCACTCCCTCCACTTGAAGTCTTTCCTGGTCACAGGAGATGGACATTCGGGCTGTGTATCTGCTATTGCCAGGAGTCTTAGCTGAGATCATCCTCGTAGATTCCTGGGTGATTCCCTTGTGTCAGGTGTTTACCTGACCCTGAAATGCCCCCCCTTTCCAGTAGTGTGGCTATTACAAATAAAGCTGCTCTGAGCATAGTTGAGCAAGTGTCTTTGAGGCAGGATTGAATGAGCTGAGAAAGAAATCAAGGAAACAACACCCTCTACGACAGCCTCAAATAACATTAAATATGTTGGGGTAACTCTAAGCCAGCAAGTGAAAGACCTGTCTGATATAGACTTGAAGTCTTTGAAGAAAGAAATTGGAGAAGATACCAGAAGATGGAAAGATCTTCCATGCTCATGGATTGGTAGGATTAACATAGTAAAAATGACCATCTTACCAAAAGCAATCTACAGATTCAATGCAATCCCCATTAAAATCACAAGACAATTCTTTACAGACCTTGGAAGAACAATACTCAGCTTCATATGGAAAAACAAAATACCCATGATGGCTAAAACAATCCTGTACAATAAAAGAACTTCCGAGGGCATCATCATCCCTGATCTCAAGCTGTAATACAAAGATACAGTAATAAAAACTGCATAGTATTGGCATAAAAGCAAACAAGTGGACCCATGGAATCTAATCGAAGACCCAGACATAAATCTACACGCCTATGGACACCTGACTTTCGTCAAGGAAACCAAAATTATACAATGGAAAAAAGAAAGCATCTTCAACAAATGGTGCTGGTCTAACTGGATGTCCTAATATAGACAAGAATGCAAATAGATCCATATTTATCACCTTCCACAAAACTCAAGTCCAAGTGGATAAAAAAAAAACTCAACATAAATCCAGATACACTTAACCTGAGAGAAGAGAAAGTGGGAAATAGCCTCAAACGAATTGGCACAGGAGACAACTTCTTGATCAGAACACCAATAGTGCAGATACTAAGATCAACAATTAATAAATGGAACCTCATAAACCTAAAAGTTTTTTTGAGGCAAAAGACATCATCAAGGGGACATAATGACAGCCTACAGAATGGGAAAAGATTTTCACCAACCCCACATTTGACAGAGGGCAGATTTCCAAAATCTATAAAGAACTCAAGGAACTAGACATCAAAAAAAAAAAAACAACAAATAATTCAATTAAAAAGTGGGGCACCGATCTAAACAGAGAATTCTCAAGAGAGGAATCTCAAATGACCAAGAAATACTTAAAGATATGTTCGACATTCTTAGCCATCAGGAAAATGCAAATCAAAATGACTCTAAGATCCTGTTTTCTACCTGTCAAAATGCCTAAGATCAAAAATGCAAGTGACAGCTCACAGTAGAAAGGATGTGGAGCAAGGGAACACTCCTCCATTGCCATTAGGAGTACAAACTTATACAGCCTCTTTGGAAATCAATATGGCAGTTTCTCAGAAAACTGGAACTCAATCTATCTCAAGACCTAGCTACACCACTACACCAGCTATACTGCTATTAAGCATATCCCAAAGGATGATCAATCATATGTTAAACATATTATCTTTCCAGAACAACACAGTACATGGAAATGAATAATTATGAAACATAATTCAAGGAGAAAAATGAAGAATGTTAACAAGAAATAAGGATTTATTTTCTTTCTCCAAAAGTGCTTAAGGTGGTGGAAAACATGAACTGGATTCTAAATACAATAATGAAAACCTAGCAAAGTTCTACAGTAGCTTCCATTACCTCATACAAAATAAATGTTTCTAGGCATATACGTCATCGACAAATTGTTAGTTTAAAATACCAACAATAATAACAGCAACAAAAAAAGCAAAACTTGGGTCTCATCCTCATCCATCTTTTCTCGTTTCTCATTCTGTGATTATCCGGGTCTTCCTCACCAACTCCTTTGCAAGAGATTTGCAAATGAGCCAAAAAGGAAAATTACAATAAGGCAGTTAATCTCCAGAGAATATTCTGTCCAATTCTTTACCCCTAGTAGGGGATGTAAAAAGGGTGGACAAATGGATTCATGCCCAGATGGATAAATGGATATGTAGATGGTTGGCTGGATAGATAATTCACTGGGCAGATGAGTGGATAGATGGAAAAATGGAAGAACAGATGGACAGAGTTATGTAATTTCAACAAGATAACTGAGTTTATTGACCCTGCATTGTTCAAATTCTCATACTTCCTAATAGTCCAGGACACGTGGCTCCTATACAGGCCAATGTCTTCTACAGCCATGTTTCCTTATATACTCCATCTCAATAGGTTTGCATCAACTAATTAAATCTGAAAAGCAAAGGGTTCCTTCTCATCTTCCCAAGGAGAGCCGCACTAATGATGTAACCAGCCCCTGCTTCATCATGGCTCCCTGGATGCATCTGGTTCCCAGCAGCTGTAGTCTTTTTATTTCTGATCCTTCAGACCTTTCCAAGCCTCAAATGGAACCCCACGGAGCATCAAAGATGTTTGATCCCAGCATTGTTTATCTAGCTGCAAAACCACTAATAACACAGTCAATGACAGTAGCTACAGAGACAGGAGGTCACTGTCTGGCCTCTGTCAAGGCTTTATGGGTGACTCTCTCCCCTTCCCACAAATACTCATTAATCTCCCCACCTCCTTATTATTCGTACTGTGTTGAAGATATTATGAAATCTTTGGGCTCTTCTTCCCTGATCTGGAGGCAATTATAGATTGCTGCAGGCCTGTCCCACCCTGACCAGACATTATAAACACAGTGTTGATGCCCGGAAGAAGTCAGTTGGAGGTTCCAGGCATCAGAGTTCCAGACACAAGGATCTACAGGTCAGTGATGACAGATTCTCTCTCTCTCTCTCTCTCTCTCTCTCTCTCTCTCTCTCTCTCTCACACACACACACACACACACACACACACACACACACACACACACACACACACACATTTTTCTGTCAATGCCATCAAAATGCCAAGTTCTTCAAGGAGCAAGGAATGCCTTTTACAGAGTGTTGTGTGATGCTCTCTAAGTTTGGGAGCACTTGATAGAATTTAAGAAGTATAGATTTTGTTAAAGCAAAGTCATATATTTGAAACCACAAAGTCATCTCAAAAATAATCATCTAGGCCAGTAGTATTCAGTGTTTTGTTTGTGACACACGGACATTCTCTAGAGATATTCTGTGACTCACTTCAGTAGAACAGTAGGAATACCACCAAGATGCTAATGTCTCCACCACCTCCTCTGAAGCAATTCCATCACCCCTTTATCTATCATACATCCAACTGTGGTTTTTTTTTTTAAGGAAAAGGAAAATTTTTCTTGTGAAACTTAAACAGTTTTGAAAAAAAAATCTTACCCAATATCTCATTCCTATGGGGATAGATTGGAGGCCCAAGACAAGAAGAATCAAGATGAATTAGTAGCAGAGTTACTTCTGGAATCCATCCTTGCAGTCAAAGCCTAATACATGTGTTTCTGTGTTCTCGTCTTAAGTTCCTGTGTGTGTCAATCATGTGGTTGGATAGAGCTTCCGATGAGCTATATACACCATGCTTCATGATTTCAGGATCTTATCAACTTTTATAAGGCAAACAATTGTCTTAATGTACACTAATAAACAATATAGTAAATTTTAATAGGAGCTCAGAGTAGTGTTATAACCATGAATGAATCATTAAACTTCGAGTCATGGGAACCATAGTTTGACCTAGAAAGAACCTTGACACCACATAATGTAATGTCATGAACCTGAGCATTGGCTATGAGGATACATGAACCTGTGTGTTTGAGCGCTCATTCTCGGTTGTTGTGCAATTGGACAGACAAGGTACTGAGCCCGTGTGTACTGAAGCCATGCCCAGTGACCTTAATATGAGTGGCATGAATGATTAGTGATGAAGAGGGTGGCTTTGGAGCAGAGAAACCAGAGGCAACACTGAGTGTGCCCTTAGAGAGGATGAGGAAGGAGTCCTGGAGAGAGAAATGAGATCGTATTACACAAGCAAACTAGGGTGAGAGGGTGGCAAAATAGGTGGCCGTTGTAGATTCTAGAACTGGGGAGTAGTATGGTCAAAGATGTACTTTAAAAATGAATCCCGTATGCTTTTTATAGATTGGGTTGCTGGTCCAGCAACCAGGAGCACTAGCTTGTTTACAGTAGCACCTGAAAACAAAAATAAGGTCACATTTTAAAGGAACGTCTCCTAAAGAGAAAGAGAGGCACCTTTTCAGTGCTTCTCGGGGTTTGAAGTTCACGGATGAGAGAAATATTAGAAAAGCGAGAGAAGTAGAACTGATTGAGAGAAGAAGATAATTAACCTTACACATATCTGGTGTACATGATGGCGGGACTTCCAAAGAAGAGGGTGGACTATGGACTGCTGAAGCTTAGCCTGGGTCTGGGAGGCATTAGGGCAAAGTGATGCTTGCAGCGGTAGGGAGAGATGGATTATGATTCCATAGCAAATGAAAATACAAATGCATAGGACACCTCCTTGTGACTCTCAGCCTTAGGCATGACCCTAGGAAAGGGACTCTACAATGTGCCTCTGACTGATAGAAGGGGAAATTTGAAGAACTCAACTAATGTTAAGATCCCAGGAGGTAGTAAGAAATAGAAAAATAATTCTTAAAATGCCTTTGGTTTGGGCTCCATGAAGGTTGGTGTTGTTCTCGGAGACAAAAGGCTTCGTGTAGACAATGTTCGAGACAATGAAGAGAATGCCGAGGGATCGCAGCACTATCTGTTGGAGCCACTCCATGCAGGGCAGGAGAGTTAGAGAAGTCTGAGTCAGCCAAGGTCCGTGGCCAGGAACAAATCAGAGGAAGAAAAGGGGGACACAGACCCAAACTGAGTAAATGGTTGTTTGGGGGATTAACAAGGAAGGGGAAACTTTGGAAATCAAGTGTGAAGAACATCAGGACCCCAGGCTTCCTGTGTGACCACAAACTAGAACAAGCAAGTAACTTCTTACTCTTCTAACACGATCTAGCCAGAACCTAAGCAGAGGAATCCTACATGAGAGTCTATAGGAAACTTTGAAAGTCTGCGCCGTGCCCAAATGGGTAGTTTCTAGAGTCCAAAGGATCCAGCTTAATGAGACCAACACTGGATTTCTGTTGCCTGTTGGAGCTGACATTGACCAAGAGTTGAAGTTGGCCTGGATGTGCAGGTTCACACACACCTACCAACTTCATCAGCCCCTCTTGGGCCTCAACCCAGCTTCCTGGCTGCTCATACTTCTCTGCCACTACTAAAAGAGCCTTGGTAGTCTGGCTCAAAGGGAACATGTCATCAAACAGGCTTGCTTTGAGGTTGTGCTGCTATTAGTTTACATGGGCTGGAGGAAGAATTCACTATTCTTTACTGCTCCAAGTGTGGTCTGGGGACCAGCAGCATTATCAAGACCTGGTTGAATGTTTATTTTTATTTATTTATTTATTTAAGATTTCTGCCTCTTCCCCGCCACCGCCTCCCATATCCTTCCCCCTCCCCAATCAACTCCCCCTCTCTCATCAGCCCTAAGAGCAGACTGGGTTCCCTGCCCTGTGACCTCCCACCTCCTTCCAGGTCTAGTAAGGTGAACATCCAAACAGCCTAGGCTCCCACAAAGCCAGTACGTGCAGTAGGATCAAAACCCAGTGCCATTGTTCTTGACTTCTCAGCAGTCCTCATTGTCGCTATGTTCAGTGAGTCTGGTTTTATCCCATGCTTTTTCAGACCCAGTTCAGCTGGCCTTGGTAAGTTCCCGAAAGAACATCCCCATTGTCTCAGTGTGTGGGTGCACCCCTCATGGCCCCAAGTTCCTTGCTTGTGCTCTCTTTCCTTTTGCTCCTGATTTGGACCTTGGGGTTGTAGTCTGGTGCTCCAATGTGGGACTCTGTCTCTGTCTCCTTTCATTGCCTGATGAAGGTTAATATCCAGGAGGATGTCTATATGTTTTTCTTTGGGTTCCTGGTTGAATGTTTAAAGTACAGTCTTAGGCCTTACCCCAGACCTAGAGAATAACACTTCAAGCACTTCAAGCACTATTGAATAAGGCCAGGGAGAAAAATACTTGCCGAGTGTTTTGGCACCTATGACTTTAACTAAACACTCCGTATTTTTAAAGAATAATGCTTACTTTACAAAAGAAATCAAATCTACTATGGGAAAAAGTTAAGGAATATTAACAATCACTGATGATCCTGCCAGCCATGACGGAATGCTGCAAAGGAGAGCTCCAGCGGTCTTTGCTCCCATGTATCTCCACATGCCTATGAATTGATTAGAAATACAGTGTGTATGTTATTTATAACCTACCCTTTTCACTTCATATATCTGGAAATTTTTATGCCATAAATGTCATCATTGATGAGCATATGCTTCTTATTTATTGGATTTGTTATTTCCTTTCGGGCCAATGGCCTATTCTTGGACAAGGAGAGCATTCCCAACTTTCCAACATTGCAAAAATATTCAGTTGAACTATTTTATAACTAAACATTTGGGCAATTTGGCCTTTCCCTTCCCCTGGAACATGGCAATACCACATGCAATCATAGACTAGACAGGCTGCTTGGAGCCCGGTCCGTAACGCCAACCTTTGTGCGGAGTCTTCAACCTCATCAGTGCCCTGTTTTCTTCACTCTCAATAGGTCTCAAACTTTTGCCCAGTTGCTTTCCAGTAAAAAAAATAAAATCCACTTGGGCTACAGCCCCATTTCTTGTAATAGCAGACCACGGATCTCAGTGACACCGTGGTGGTCTGAATGCTGTCACCAGCATCAGTCTCGTCTTCCTTACCTGCCTCCCTCAGTATCTCTTCTTCCATCTCCAAGTCCCGTGTCTTCCCGCGTTCTTCTATCTCACTTTCTACTCTCTTACGTAAAGATTTCTTTCTTTATCCCCCTTCCTGCCCAGGATGGATGCGATCTACTCAGTAGGCCCAGACACCCCTGCATTTACTCTCAGGAGCCGTTCTCCTACTATAGTCTGTCTTGAGTTTCTTGTGTGCTGTTCTGGATTGGACTTTCTGGGTGATCACTTTAGGAAGGAGCTCTAGGCTAGGGTACTCCTCCAGGAAGGAACACAGTCCTGGGAAGCTTTGTGGCTTAGAGTTTATGTAGGTCACTCTCTTCAAGTCAGGGCACTCATTTTCAAAGCTCATTTCAAAATCTCTGTATGTCCATCCTGTTCTGATTTTCACCTGGAAGAAAAAAGAGAGGGAGGTGTGTGGGCCAACTCCACACACATGGCAGCAGTCCCCAGTCCCAGGAACGATGCTTCCTAACCTTAGACCCTGCCTGTTCTCCCCAGCTAAGGTGTTCTCTCCTATGCTAAGTGTCTTACACCCTGCTGGGTAAGGAGGACAGAGCAGGGTGACCATCCGGCCAGGCTGGGAAATGGGACTGAATCTGCCCTGAGATTATCCCCTATCTGTGGAAAACCCACCTCTCAGCCTGGGAAGTGCAGTGGTAGGCTCCTTAGGTGAATCTGCTCTTTAGAATCTCAGCAGAGGCTCACACCTCTGTTGACTAAACCTGATCTAATGGCCAGGAATTAGGAAAAGGCAGAGCAACCTAGAACTGGGAGGGCTGGGGAAACCTTGGAGGATTCTGCAATGCCTACCGGATGGGAGCAGCTTGTGGCTGAGTATCTCTGAGTCCCAGCATGGCTGCCCCAAGTACACACCGCTACTCTTCTGACAGCCTGTGTCTTCTTTTCCCCAGTGAAGACCAGACACTCCCAACAGCAGGAATGTGTTCCCTTCCCATGGCAAGATACTACATGTAAGTCATTTGGGTGATTTCTCAATCAAGGGGTCTGGGGAAACACATAAGAAGGGAAAGGGCTGAGTTAAAGGATGAAGTTCCTTCTGGACACACACACACACACAAACCCTTAAGCACTGAATTGAACTCAAGCATTGAATTGAAGCAAGAATTGAACTCTTCATTTTTGCCCAAAACGACAGCGACAGCCCTCTTTCCCGATAGCAGACTAAGAACTTTGTCAGGAGAGTATTACTAAGTCCATTTTACAGATCTGGAAATTGCAGCTCCAAGAGGTTGTAGAACTTTCCTCATGTTATACAACCACTCAAAAGCAGGAAGTGAGGTCAGATGCTGTGTTCTCTGAACTGGCATATCTGGCACTTAGAAAGCTCAGACAATCTTGAGTCCCAACGGCAGCATCTTTATGGTGACCTTATCTGATACCTGGAAAGAAGAAGAAGAAGAAGAAGAAGAAGAAGAAGAAGAAGAAGAAGAAGAAGAAGAAGAAGAAGAAGAAGAAGAAGAAGAAGAAGAAGAACGGGGGGAAGGGAAGGGGAGGGGAGGGAAGGGAAGAGAAGGGAAGGAAAGGAAGAAGAGTTTCTCGATAGCACTGGCTAGCCTGGAACTTGCTATGTACATTCGGGGAGACCTCGAACTCACAGAGCTCTGCTCACCTCTGTCTCCCAAGTACTGAATTCAAGTATTTACCACCACACTGCTTCCTTGACAATAACTTAGTGGTGTCTAAGCTTCCAGGAGGTGAACTGCCACGTCCCAGCTCCCAAAGGCTGGGAAGACTGCCAGCTGGCAAGATCTTCGCAGACCTTTGATCTTAATGTACAAATAAGCCTGCTTTAAACACAGCAGGTGAGCTGTTTCTAAACAGCCATTACCAACTGTTGCAGAGTCAGACCAGGCTCCTGGAGGTGGTGGCACTGGTCCAAGGTATTGGGAGCTCCCTGGGCTCTGAGAGCAATTGATGGGCATCTCTGAAACCAGCCTGGCAACTAGGCTAATAACAGGCATGGTTTTGATGTTTCGCATGCACGACAGTTTCTCCCAGCTTCCCTGGTGCATACTTACCCTCCCAGGCAGGTCATTAGATACACAGCCATCCCCAGTGACTAATCAGGCCCTGATCTAGTTCTGCTTTGGCCTCCTAGATTCAATCCACCCAGAGTATACCTCACCATGGCCAGAGTGGTGTGAGCATCTACTGACATAGATTTTGTTTTCAGAGTTCTCTCTTTTATTTTTAAGTATACAAAGCAAATCACACTTATTGCATCCTCAGTCTCTTCATTACTGAGTGGTTCCAAAGCTGGGATAGGCTCCAAATCCCACTGTGTCCCCGGGATAACCGAGTCTCAAAGCAAGTACTCAGACAGCCGCGAAAACATCTCTATCTCTTCATGAGAAACTGGCCACTGTCACTCCCGAGAGCCTCTGACACTTATGAGCCTAGGAAACCTGTTCTTGTTCTGACGTGGAGACTGCTTCTGCCCTTAGGGGAGCAGCGTCCCCACTCCTCTCCGGAAATAGAGAATTCACCAAAGGCTCAGTGTGGTGGCCCAGAGCCCAGGGATTGGAAGACGCAAGGATCTCTGGCAGCAGCAGCCCATTAACCTTGCCCTCCTATTTCAGAATCAAAGACGCGCATCAAAAGGTTTTGTACACACGGAATGGCCAGCTCCTGGTGGGAGACCCTGATTCAGAGAACTGCAGTGCAGGTGAGCATCAGGAGGTGCTCTCTCCCGGGACCACCCAATCTCCACGTTACAGGCCCTAATTCAGACCACTGTAGGTCAGGTGAGCATCAGGGGGCCTCTCTCCCGGGACCCGCCCAATCTCCATATTACAGACCCTTGATTCTTTTCCTCTCTCATGTCTTTAGAGACATGAGAATGCTGCCCCCATGATAATGAGAAGCAGCCTATTCTGGATAGTTCCACTCACCTTGCAGAAACAGGCCAGGTGTGCCCAGGCACAGCTGCTCCTTGCTGAGCCATATCTTGCTTAAAAAAAAAAAAAAAACCTTCCACCTGGGGTCCCCTTACTGCCTGACTCGTATTCTGTCTTACCCCCAGAGAAGATCTGTATCCTTCCTAACCGAGGCCTGGACCGCTCCAAGGTGCCCATCTTCCTGGGGATCCAGGGAGGAAGTTGCTGCCTGGCATGTGTTGAGACAAGAGAGGGCCCTTCCCTGAAGCTGGAGGTGAGAGACCCCTCCTCATCTTGAAGGACACGTCAGCCTTGCCCAGGTTGTCAGGTTGCAAATGCATCTTTGCACCCGAACCTTTGCACCTCTCTTGCCCCCTATCTCTCTTTGCCTCCAGGGAAGGAATTCTCACCTTTTGGGATCTACGGAAGGAACAGAAGGACCATCCCTGGGTCAAACTCTTTCCTATTGAGTCCTTTAGCCAAGTTTCTGAGGCATCAAGGGCTGACATCCAATCAGAATCATCTCACCTGTCTCTCTTTTCCCCACAGGATGTGAGCATCGAGGACCTATACAAAGGCGGCGAGCAAACCACCCGCTTCACCTTCTTCCAGAGAAGCTTGGGCTCTGCATTCAGGCTCGAGGCTGCTGCTTTCCCTGGCTGGTTCCTCTGTGGCCCCGTTGAGCCCCAGCAGCCAGTGCAGCTTACCAAAGAGACTGACCCCTCTACCCGTACTGAGTTCTACTTTGAACAGAGTCGGTAAGGAGGCGCGGGACTGCGGTCCAGCCTAGCGCCCGCAAACGGAGCCCTTCTTGCTCAGAGTCTGTGGAAGGCAGAACGATCATCTACAAAGACGACTACGTCTTAATCCCCAGAATCTGTAACAATGCTACATTAAAAGGCAAAAAGGGGCTTTTCCTCCATGGTTTAGACTGCGGTAAACTTTGCTGTTAAATTTGAGGACAGAGTAGGGACCTGTGATGATGAATACGAGCGATTTCGAGAAACTGGAGGAGGCAAGAACGCTCCTGACATGGATTTCAGAATTGTAATATAATATACTTCCATTGTTTCGAGCCACCAAGTTTGCGATGGTTTATTGACGCAGGCATAGTAAGACTTGTGTTTCACACGCAATTCAAGGGGCAAAGGTGCCTGGTGATTTCTTGGAAAGACACCCACAGATTTTCTTGGATGTTGAGTCCAGGGTTCAGTGGAGTCCCTGTCTTAAGGGGAGGTCACACCCCAGAAAATCAAGCTGGACTCTTCTGAGCGTTTAGAGTTGCACCCTTTGTCAAGGGCCCCAGTAATTTTTCATTTCAAAGAAACTCTGTGTCCCTGCTCTAGTATGACACTATCCTTCCCCCCATGTCCCTGATCCAGCACGACTCTATCCAGCCTGTACTATGCCGGCTCAGTGACAGGTGAGCTGCTGGCCCTCTTCCGTGTCACCAGTGTCTAGAGCAAAGTGCTGGAACACAAAAGGTATTGGGCGCAAATTCTTGACTAGGAAGATGAACATGAGGTTCTGGGTAGACACTCAGGCTATGACCCGAGGAAAGTGCAGTGCCAGGCAGACTGGGGAGGAGAGCCGTCCAGGAAGCACAGGGCTGTACAAAGGGACATCCAATCCTGGACTCAGAGAAAAAAACTTCCTGTCGGTGAACAGGGGGCCAAGCACTCTATGTAGAACCAACAATTCAGGAAGGTGTGATGGAGGAGAGCCCCGGGCACGTCTGGGGTATGGTGTGTCATCCATGTGGCTGGAACCCAAGGCTTGCGGTTGAGGAGTTGCTGAAAATTAAAGCAGGAAGATGGGTGGGGTCCAATTGCAAATGGCTCGCCAAGGAGTTTGGGCTGTATCTGGGAGCGCCAGAGGAATCATTTGGTATTGCAAAGGGCCCCTGTGATCATTCCTGAGCTGACCTAGATGCCACCGGAGCCTCCACTCAGCCCTGCATCCTCACCACGCACTCAGGTACTTTCAGAGGTCAAGTTTCTGTGCTCTGGCTCCCTGGTAGCCTGACCCTGTGTCACCCTCCCACAGTGGCATATCCCCTTCGGCTACGAGCTAGGAGATAAACTTGGGCACATAAGTTTAGGCATGTTAGAGTTTATCTGAGTTATTCATGAGTCAGGCAGCACCAATGACGAGTTGTTCAGGGCTTTACCAAGGGGGGCTTACTGGAGGGTGGGGAGAATATTTTCAGAAGGCGTTCTCGAAACAAGGGGAAGAAAAATTTGATTGCTTAAAGTGGAAAGTCCCAGCTTAAATGTTAGTCAGGAGTTTCTAATTGTTTGAGCTGCTAATTAGAGGTTAGTTGGCAGTTTCTATTTAGTTAATCTAAGTTTCATTTTCTTAGACTATGCCCATTCTCTGAGCTGCCCCTTGGTGTGATGAAGTAGAAACTCAAGATTTAGAATAGCCCTGGTTAATTGTTTGAAGAATGGTCCCTCCTTTTTGTTGGCCTCCTTGTGTGGTCTGTGCCCATGGGACATCAGCAGCCCCAGCAGAATCACATTCTCTGCACAGACAAAAAAAAAAAAATTCAGTATCTGGTATTTGCTAAGTTTACATTAGGTGCTGGGGACCCAAAGATCTTGAAGGCATGCCCTCTGCCCTTCAAGGACACATGGTGTAGAGGAAGGAGACCTGACACTATAAAAAGCAGATACCTTGCCTCAGATTGAGCAGGCCTGGGGCTGAGAGCTTAGTTTAGTGGCAGATCACTTGCCTGACAGGTCCAGAGCTAGGAAGCACACACATACACACACATGCGCACACACACACACACACACACACACACACACACACACACTGGGGACCGTGCGATGACTTAGCTGGAAAAGGCATTTTTACTCACCAACCTGATGATCTGAGGTTGATTTCTAGAACGTATGTGGTGGAAGGAGATAACCAACTTCCAGAAGTTGTCTTCTGACCTCCACATGTGGGCCATGGTGCATCCCCTACCGCCACCCCAATACACCAAGATAAATAAATAAATAATAAATAAATCAGAAAAATCCAGAAAAACTCTCGTGCTGCAGAGCTCCGGTAGAATTAGTGGCAGGCTGGCTATTATGGCATTGTCCGCATTGGGTTTCCCTAGGAGAGGTTTGGTCAGCGAGAGACATAGCGACAACAACAAAATTACAAGTATATGAGACACTTGTCTTGAGCTGCCTTCTTTATAACTCTGAAACCTGGACACTGAGACACTCCTCAGAACAGCGACTGAATGTGCTTGATATGGTGTGTCTCGGGAGGATTCTAGGTGTCACATGAAGAGACAGGCTATGCAATGATGACATTAAGAAGCATCTCCATCTACAGAAGGAAGTAAACTACAAGATTTGGCAATGGCGCTTGGATACTTTGGCCATGTTATGAGAATGAATGACGGAAGATACCCAAAGATAGCACTGCTTGGAGGAGTGCATGGATTAAGGTGAAGAGGAAGGCCCCAAAAGATGCTGAATAGAGCATAAAGAAAGACTGGAACCCTGGGTATGACAATAACACTAGCATCTAGGACTGCCCAGGACAGGAATAACTTGAGAACTGCCATAAACGGGCTGCCCATGCATGCTTAAGCATTGCCGGGCATAAATGATAATGAATGATGATGTTGTGGAATTGGGGGATCAAAAATCAAAAACAGAAGAAGCTACTTCTCACAGATATACTTCAGGAACCGCAGGGAGACTTTTCTGTCATAGCCCAAGACTCGTACTTAAATTCTTTCTCCTCCCTAGAAAACCACGCCATCCTCTCAAGCAGGGCACAGATGTTCTGATTATGTAGATGTGTGGGAGAGGCACCCTTGAGATCTTATCCACTATCCTACATCTCAGAACGGTGGGTGTGGGGACAGGACAAGCGACTGGTACACAGTGCGAAGATCTCTCAGGCTGCCCTCAGGAACTTGGTGGGTGGGCAAGAAATGTGTGTATGGTGTGCTCTGTGTGTGCGCACACACACATGAGTACCCTGGTGTTCATGTTGTGCATGTGTGCCGTGGAATTCATTTAGGGGATTTGTTCCAAGAGGTTCTAGAACAGATTTAGCCTAGAGGGCAATATGTTCAAAGTCCTCTAAATCATTCAAACCGAGATTCAGATGTTACGTTGACTGATTTTTTTGGACCAGATTCTTATTTTAAGATAGCAACTTGAGCATCACTGTCGACCCAATGAAGAACTGCACAAAGCACACACAAAACATCCCCGGATACATGACGTATGTTAGTTCAAGTGAAGGCAATCCCGGTTGGGGGGGGTGGGGTAAGTAAAGGAAAGTTATCCTGGGTATCAGCTAGCAAAAATCAAAAAGTTGATGTCTTTGCATTTGGATTATTTGACAACATTTTTTAACTTGGATCTCACATTTACATACATAAATAGTTTACTGTGATTCTTTCTGAACAAAAGTCTACCTCTTAGAAAAATTCCAGTCTCATCTCTAGCTACCAAGGTGCCAATTCCCAAGCCTATTTCTAAGATGGGGAGCTTGCAATGTACCATTTTGGACTGAAGGTGGCGACAGAGTTCAGCTTTGTGAGGTTGTGAGCTCAAGTGAGCATTTTCACCAAATTTAATTTGAATGCTTCTTATCGCCTGTCTGCCTGTCCCTGTCTGTGCCCATCTCTGCCTCACTTTCAAACAGGAAGGGTAGCTCTGCATCGCTGAAGAAGCTTTGCCTTACTGTTTTTGCCATTAAAAAGTTTTACAGGGCCGAGCGCACTCGGGAGGCAGAGGCAGGCGGATCTCTGGGAGTTCGAGGCCAGCCTGGTCTACAAGAGCTAGTTCCGGGACAGGCACCAAAAGCTACAGAGAAACCCTGTCTCGAAAAAAAAAAAGGTTTTACAGGGGGCTAGAAAGATGGCTCAGAGGTTAAGAGCATTGCCTGCTCTTTCAAAGGTCCTGAGTTCAATTCCCAGCAAACACATGGTGGCTCACAACCATCTGTAATGGGGTCTGGTATCCTCTTCTGGCCTGCAGACATACACACAGACAGAATATTGTATACATAATAAATAAATATTTTTTTAAAAAATGTTATACAGCACTCCCGTAACAAGAGACCATCAGCCCTGTTCTCTGGAAGCCTTGAGCCAAGTGTGTGTGTGTGCTCGTGTGCGTGTGTGCGCATGTACGTGTGTGTGTGTGTGTGTGTGTGGTTGTGGCTGTGTGTGGCTGTGTCTCTGTGTATGCCTGTATCTATGTGTCTGCATATGTCTGTGTGTGTGTGTCTATGCATCTGTGTGTGTGTGTATGTGTGCACGCCTGCGTGCTCAATATTAAAATACACGTTTACTCTTAGTTCACTCAGAACTTTTTTGGTACAGATGTCCTCAGACAGCACATACGTCTTCTTCCTTAGAGACTTATACATGCTACAATGAATGCTTCGTCCACACACTCATCCCTTCCAACTCTCTTGAGACAATCTTGCCCAGGCTCTAGTCATAGAATTGTGTGACGAAGAAGACTTGGAACCTTGCTTTTCAGTGGAGGTTCTTCTACTTTGGAACATGTAGACAGACATTTATCATAGCCACAGCACGTGGACTACTACTACGTACATTAGCCTGTCCACATAGATGACTGCAGACTCAACATTTTAACTTGGATTATTATTTTTATATTACTATTATAAAGCTATGTATTTTCCAAACTGGTTTTAGAGAACCCCACACTGAAGGATCATGCACATCTGGGGGAAAATGGGTTATCTATAATCCTTCTTGCATGCTCTTTTCTGTTCCACTCTGCTTCAACCGCAGCGGCTGTTGCATTGTTCTCCGACACATACACCAGACGCTATGTGCACCAGACGACACGTACACCAGACGCTATGGTGTTACAGGTGTGTATCTGAGTCCAGAGGACACCTGCAGACATTTCCAAGCTTCCACAGCATGGAATGAAGAGCTGGACTTGGGATACACAGATAGTGATAGAAAAGAAAGCAGTTTATTTAAGAAAACACATTCCTGAGACTGGACGTCACCTGGACCAGGACTTGGATTCAGAAGCTCCTGACCACAGCACCCTAATTCTTTATGTGTTACTTAATAGCACCCAGTTTTCCCACACTCAGAAATCAAAGGTCTTTTTTGAACACGTTCAGTGTTGTTTCATGTAGCAGGATTTCCCTGCTTCTGCTGCCAACTATCTTCTTTGACACATTAATCGTGATGTCTCTGCATCCTGCTCTCTTGATCCAATTCCAACCCAAGAGCTGTAGCCCAGAAATCTTTTGGGGGTGCTTGGATGATAAGAATCAGTCTTCTATAATTTTGTCTCTGCAGATGAGGGACATAGACTCTCCCTGAGGGCAGCCGTTTAACTCTCTCCATCCTTTCCTGATGACTGGAGAGGAGGATTTGGACCACATGCAGCAGAAGCTGCATCATAAAGAACTAGTTTAAAACTATCATATCCTGGAAGACACAAATTTTATAAGATTAATGGTACAAGGCCTATGTAAGAGTAAGATAGCTCTGCCAATCAATGTCCCCTGAAAGGACAAGACCCAGGGAAGCCACGGCTGTACTTGTTCCAGAAGAGCCATCTTTGGGTAGGCTATTCCTGGGGGCATGTTCCCTTTGACTATTGACAAAAATACACCAATGATTGAGAATGTAGAAAAATCCCAAACTGCAGGGTTTTTTTTAAAAAAAAAAAAGGAATCTAATGGTAGAATAGATCAAAAGGAAGCTAGTGTGGGATAGCAAGAGTACCAACGGTACCAAGATGACAGGGGTGTCCCCTCTGTGTGCTGTGATCACCATTAATGAATAAAGAAACCGCCTTGGCCTATTGATAGGGCAGAACTTAGGTAGGCGAGGAGGAAGGAACCGAATGCTGGGAGAAAGAAGAGCGGAGCCGGGAGACACCATGGGATGTGCTGGAACTTTGCTGGTAGGCCATGGGTTAAATTAAGATGTAGGAGTTAGCCAATAAAAAGTTAGAGCTAATGGGCCAAGCAGTGTTTTAAATTACAGTTTCTGTGTGATTATTTTGAGTCTAAGATAGGTGGGCAGCCAGGAACCAAACAAGGGGCTCCTCTACACCTCACAACACAAAGCAAGTTTGCAGCTACTTGCTTATAAAAAGATCACAACTTTGTATTCAAGAATCTAAGATATCCTTTCTGTTTGAAGAGAATCTTGAAGTCTTTTAGCATGTTAGCTGTAGGTGCAAGGGGCCTTGTCCTTAAGGTGTTCCCGAGGCTGTGGAGACACAAGGAGGCAAAGAACTCAGAGAGAAACTATTGAGTTCTTTTAGTCTGAGTAGGATGCATCCTTAACTACCTTGACAAGATAAACATCAGAAGACATTTATATTCTTGACAAGAGTCAACTATCAGAGCTGCTTTAGCTACTTTAGTTTAGAAGCATCTTAGATATTTACTTGCTACAAATTTTAGGTAGTGAGGTAAGCATAGGTCTAAGAGTTTTGGCACTCCCAGTGAGGCGGGTCCTCCCCCCATTATCCTTTGCTTTGGTACCTACCATCTGTGGGGCAATCCCCAAGGCTGAGACTGACGGCAATAACTCCTTTGACTTTGGGGCATTTCCACTAACTCTGGTTACTACAAGTTCCTGAGTCACCAATTAAGCCTGATAGAGAACAAAGCCCTGATATTGGGAAATAAATCACACTAGGGGGTCGGGAGAGCTTTTATTAGGGCATCATGTGTGTCATTGATCTTTGAGGGGAGCCCAGCCTCTTTTCAAGCAATAGGACACCTTTCTTTGCACAAAATGAAAAGATGTTCCCTACTGAACCCTGCTTTCCCATAGCTGTGCCAGATATTGCCCCTGTATAATAGTTTTTCCAGCCTGGGACTTCCTTAAGGTAGTAAGGGCTTATCTGTCTATGGAACTATTTTATTCCCTGGGCAAAGCTATCCCTGTAACTTGCTTTCTCTGGACTTTAACTGTCTTTATTGTCTTTCTGTTGTTCGAAACCCCAAATACAAATTTATCTATCTATCTATCTATCTATCTATCTATCTATCTATCTATCTATCTATCTTAGATCTACTTTCTTTGCTTTGTGTGTGTGTTCCCGTCCACCCATACATATGCCTGTCTTTCTGTCTGTCTCTCTGTGGGCATGAGTATTTCAGTTCAGGTACCTGTAATGGTCAGAAGAGGGTTTCAGATTCCCTAGGGCTAGAGTTACAGGCGGTTGTGTACTGTACTGCACAGTGTGAGAATGGAACGGAACCCGGTCTCTCTGCCAGAGCAGTGTGCATTTCCAGCTGTGCACTGCCCACTGTAAGAACAGAACTGAACCCATCTCTCTGTGAATTTACAGCTGTGCACTGCGCACTGTAAGTAATGGCACTTAACTTGGTCTCTCTGCAAGAGCATTTTCAGCCTCTTAGTCATCTCTCCAGCACCCCAAAACCAACTTTAAAACCTTACTTGGATTATCTAGATCTTATTATCTCTTCCTGTAATTTTCTCCAAGCAACAGGGACTTCTTCAGACTACTTGATGACGTAGAACTTAGACAATGATCGATCAGATAACAGCTCGACTGTAATGCTCAATTATATATGCTTTTGTCCTCTACTCTGAAATTTTAGTTATGCTGTGAATTAAAAGAGTAAAAGGAATTTGGGTTAACATGTAGAGAAAATATATAAACATTAAGTACACATAAAGATAGATTTATTAAAAAATAACATTTTTGTGACTTTCATTTAGATCTATCCTTTATTTTTAAATTAGAATGTTGATTTGATTATTTCCTGAATAGTACCAAGCAATCTTTTTTTTTTTCAAAACAAAACATTCAAAACATTCACTTTAATTCTTGGGTAGTCTGACACTCAGAGGGGCTTGTCGGTCCTGCACACTTTTGACTGTGCTGTCCTGGAGATAAGCCTCTTTCCTTCTCTTTAAGCCTCTTTCCTTCCCAGCCTTATGCTATGGAAGAGGGCTATACTTGCATAAGTATTTTTTTTAAGATTTCTTTTTTCTTTAATTTTTTTTTAAGATTTCTTGTTTTATTATTGAGCTCTACATTTTTATCTGCTCCCCTCCCTGCCTCTCCCCTCCCCTCTTCTACCCTCCTCCAAGGTCCCCATGCTCCCAATTTGCTCAGGAGATCTTGTCTTTTTATACTTTCTACTTCCCATGTAGATTAGATCTATGTCTCTCTTAGTGTCCACATTGTTGTCTAAGTTCTCTGGGACTGTGGTTTGTAGGCTGGCTTTCTTTGCTTTATGTTTAAAAACCACCTATGAGTGAGTACATGTGATAATTGTCTTTATGTGTCTGGGTTACTTCACACAAAATAATGTTTTCTAGCTCCATCCATTTTCCTGCAAAATTCAAAATGTTGGGTTTTTTTTCTACTGTGTAGTACCCCATTGTGTAAAATGGAATGTGGTACATTGCACTAAACAGTCTTTAATGCCAAGTCTGGATTTGCAAAGACATAGCTCTTAATATAAAGTAAAAAACTTTATATCTCAAAGACATTGAGCCAAGTCTGATCAGTAACAAAATTCTAAACAGGCTGAGCAAGTAACAGTTTGTTTGTTACTAATGTTTTGTTGTTAATGTTTTCATTACATTTCTTTATTTGGTATGTGTGTGTATGTGTGTATATACATGCATTTATGCCATAGTCTGTGTGTGTGTGTGTGTCTCTCTCTCTCTGTCTCTCTCTGTCTCTGTCTCTCTCTCTCTCTCTCTCTCTCTCTCTCTCTCTGTGTGTGTGTGTGTGTGTGTGTGTGTGTGTGTGTGTGTGTGTGTGTAGGACAGAGGACAGTTTGTGAGATTCGGTTCTCTCATTTCTCAACATAGATCCTAGGAATCTCATTTCTCAATGTAGATTCCAGTTTTAGATTGTCAAATTTGGTTACAAATAACATAAAATATCTCAGAGTAACTCTAACCAAACAAGTGTATGAAAAGTATATGAGTGTATAAGAAGTGTATGAGAAGAACTTTAAATCTTTGAAGAAAGAAATTGAAGAAGACACCAGAAAATGGAAAGATCTCCCATGCTCTTGGATAGGTAGGATTAACATAGTAAAAATAGCAATCTTACCAAAAGCAATCTACAGACTCAATGTCCAGCAAAATCCCAGCAAAATTCTTCACAGACCTCAAAAGAATAATATCAACTACATATGGAAAAGCAAAAACTCAGGATAGCCAAAACAATCCTGTACAATAAAAGAACTTCTAGAAGCATCACAATCCCTGACTTCAAACTCTACTACAGAGCTACAGTACTGAAAACAGCCTGGTATTGGCATAAGAAAAGACAGGAGGACCAATGGAACCGAATGGAAGACCCAGATATCAATTCACACACCTATGAACACCTGATTCATAGAAGCAAAAAATGTAAAATGAAAAAAAGAAAGTATATTCAACAAATGGTGCTGGCTTAACTGGACATCAACATGTAGAAGAATGAATATAGATCCACACCTATCTCCATGCACAAAACTCAAGTCCAAGTGGATCAAAGACCTCAACATAAAGCCAGTCACTTTACCTCATAGAAGAGAAAGTGGGAAGTACACTTGAACACATATATTGGCACAGGAGACCACTTCCTAAATATAACCCCAGTAGCACAGACACTGAGAGAAACAATTAATAAATGGGACCTCCTGAAACTGAGAAGCTTCTGTAAAGTAAAGGACACAGTCAACAAGACAAAATGGCAGCCTACAGATCTTCACCAACCCAACATCAGACAGAGGACTGATCTCCAAAATATACAAAGAACTTGTGGAAATATTTTTGTTAACATAATGTATTTTATGTCTTTTTATTTTTTGCTACCCTTGACTATTAACCTTAAAAGTTTTTCCAGAACCTGATTTGAAAGGAAATCCTTACCAAAATTTGTATCTAATGTTAAATTTTATAGTTTAATAACTCTATTGAGTCTTACTTTTTAAAAACAAGTAACATTTTAAGGTTTTATGAAATATTTAAGAAATCCAAAAATACCATTCTGTGGAGTTAGAGTGCCTAAGTTTATACAGCAGCATGTATTTATAAGGCTTTTTAAAAGTCCCAACACACACACACACACACACACACACACACACACACACACACTCATGTTTTTTAAACATAATTTCTTGTTGATTCTTTGGGAATTTCACATCATGCACCCCAATCCCACTCACCTCCAAATCCATCTATATCTGCCCCTCATCCCTGTAACATGCTCCCCGAACTTAATTAAAAACAAAATAAACAAATAAACAAACAAAAAAAAACCCTCATTCCTCTGTCTTTGCAACACCTCTTCATTCATCCTTGTGGCACCGGAAGCCGTGTTGTATCATGCAGTGTACACTCTCGTCAATCAGCCAGTTGTATACCCAGTCAGCCCCACGGGCAGCATGTTCATTGCAGTGAGTCATCGGTCTGGTTCAAGGCGTCTGGCCTCTGGTACACCATCACTGGACCCACACGGAAACTCCTTGAATATCCTACTGGTGCCCCAATTCGTGGAGATCCTGCGGTTGTGTCTCCACAGGACCAGCCCCTTCACGCTCTCCAGCCGGTCATTTTCTTTTAAATCAGGATGCCAAAATACTTTTAAGTCTACAATAAAAAACCATGTGCTTTGTTTCTCTGTGATTTGGGGGAATTCCAGGAGCAGACTGACCTCTGTCCTGCGTTGTTTTAACATTAATGACATATAAACAATTACGTGAGGACACAGGACACAATTACATTAACAACGTGAAAGGAGGTTGGGTTGGAAATCTGTAAGGCTGCCATCAGCTTTTGTGGCTGCAAGTCTGTTTTCCCGGGCACCTTTACTTCTGTGAGATGTTCCCACCAGCTGGTCCTCTCATTCTCTAGGAGCAGGGCCAATCCTCTGGATCCTTACACAATGGTCATGGCCATGGGGTTGGGCTGCATTTGATACAGTCATGTGTCTGGTGGCCTGGGTGGTAACATTTGAACAGACCTAGTTTCTACCCTTTGAGGCTTATCAGACAGATCCCTTGGGCCTGGCCAATGGCACCTACAGGGACAAGCGCAGTAATCTGGACTCCTTTCTCTGGTCCCTTCTGCCTTTCTTCAGTCTCAGTGTTGAACAAGGAAAAGTCGGTGTTTATTCAATATTTGAGTCTGTGTAGTCAGAGATCCTATCTGTGATTTTGAAGCTCTCTATAGCTGCCATGGCTAACTGTATAATAATATGGTGGCCCAGAAGGACTTTCTTTGGGTTTGGGGCACCAAGATTGGTGGATTTCCTAAAAGCTTCAACTAGTCTGTTGTAAATGGAACAAGGAGGATCCAGAGTGGGGACTCACTGACCTCTTTGGGAAAGGAAAATAGAGGAGATCTCCTGGGTGGACTGGGACCGAGTGGGGAAGGGAATTTGAGGAGTTGGTTTGGGAAAGTGGAGAGGAAGAATACTGTAAGAAATGACAGGAAAGGGATCATTTTGGGATTAGGTAAAAACCTCATGCAAGAGAAACTCTCACAAATCTACAAGAATGACCCCAGCTAAGACTCTTAGCAATAGCAAATACGTAGCCTGAACTGGCCATCTCCTGTGATCAGATTGGTGACCACCCCAATTGTCATCAGAGAGCTTTCATCATTCAGCAACTGATGGAGACAGATACAGAGACCCACAACCAACATTAGGCCTAGCTCAGGGAATCCTGTGGAAGAGAGGAAGGAAAGGTTGTAGGACCCAGAGGGGTCAAGGACATCACAAGAAAACCCACAGAAACAATTAGCCTGGTTCATAGGAACTCAGAGTTGGAACCAACAACCAGTTAGCCTGCATGGGACTGACCTAAGTCCTCTACATATACGTGACAGCTGTGTCATTTGTTCTCCCTGCGGGACTCTTAACAATGGGAGCAGGGCTGTCCCTAATGCTTTGGCTGGCTCTTGAGATCCTATGCCTCATACTGGCTTGCCTTGATCTGCCTATATACAAGGGTAGGTGTTTAGTCCTACAGCAACTTGATGGGCCATGCTTTGTTGATACCCACAGGAGGCCTGCCCCTTCTAAACAGAAACAGAGCAGGAATGGATAGAGGAGGGCAGGGACAGGGAGGGAATGGAAGGAGAGAAGGAAGGGAAAGCTGGTAGAAATAAACAAATAAATACATGATTAAAAAGGAAAGAAAGAAAATGGGGCAAGGTTTTACTGCCTTGAGTGACCTCTCTGATCTTGTCGCAGTCAATGTGTTTGTCGACTGAGTTTTTTATTACGTCACTAATACTTTCTGCCATCCTCTCATGTCTCCAGGTGCCTGCTGGGACATTACAACCCCAAGCAGTGGGTTTCTGATGGAGAACATACACACCGGACAGACCATCGTTAGCAAACAGCTTTGGGCAAATAGCTCTTCTGCATGCTAGTTTTAAGACTCTTCCCCCCAGGTCTTCTGTTTCCCCCCAAGGATACAGACAGTCAGAACCCAGCACAGGCAATAGAATGGGTATCCTAGCCGTGGGGCAGCAGTGGGGCAGCAGTGGGTCTATGAGACATTATCTTGGGTAGAAGGGACAAGAACGAGTGGCTGCCATATAGGAACCAGAAGTCTGTGGGAATCTGTGTTTCCTGTCATCCCAAGGAGCCCTCCGGGAGTAAGAGGAGGAAAGAAGAGAGGAAGTGAGTCAAGGCTAGTGACACAGCGTGTCTCAGCTTCCGTGGCTGTCATGTGTCTCTGGGCTGATGTAGAGCTCCAGCTGCTGTGTGAGTGTCATTGCTTTATTAGCACCATCAAGGCCACCTCCATATGTTTCAACCACATGGTTAATAGTTGTGGCTGTTGTGTGGGGGCCCTGAATCTCCTTTGGGTGTCCTCATGTCCTCCAACACGCTGAAGGGACTTCCTCGTGGGACCATCTGAATGCTACCGTTCTAAGGGACAAAGGTAGTGGTTATGTCTCCATTTGAGCTCTGAGCGCCAGAGCTCACCTAGTGGTGCTCACATCCTGTTTAAACAAGTCACAGGGCCAGGCCCGAAGCGAGTGGGTGGGAAAATAAATCCTACCTCTTGAAGTAAAGAACTGTAAGGAATTTGCTCTCAAAGTCACTGTGAGCAAAGGGGAGAGGAGAAGGCTAAGACCAGACCGTCCCCGAAGCTACACTCCCGAGCACCTTCTTGTCTGCCGCCTTTACCAGAAGCTCAGCCGTGGGTTGTACAGCAGGAAACCCTTTGTCCTTTTCATGAGTGAAGGCGTGAGTCAGCCCCGAGAGGAGTCAATCCCAATCAGAACGTATGACACAGTGTGTGTACGTTTCCATGACCGAAATAGGATAATTAAATAGGAAGTTGACAATCAAAACATAACTGCCCTCTGTAGAACCATATGCCACAACTGTGACCCAACATGGCGTGCTCTGCTCAGCCCATTAGTCACAGAAGATCATGGAAAATCGTCTTCATTTGGAGAAGCTGCACATTGGTCATGACTTCCCCCGCACACTTCCTCAAGAGAGGCAAACAGACGACCTGATAGAGAAATTCAAGGAAATGTGATTCTTCCCCAATATGGCAAGCAGGAAAAGCAAGGATTTGGGGTTCACTTGGGGAAGGAGGTGTTTTTCCGAGGCTCCACAGTGGATGTTTGATGTCAGTTGAAGGTTATGCTGCTTCCTTCCCTGTTTGGAGGTCAGGCCCTTCTCCTTCCTGCATTTTCCTTGTCCCAGCTTTATAGCTCCTTTTAGAGAAGTCCTCCCTAGGCTTAGGCAATCCCATCACCAAGACTGCAGATGTTCTTGCTCTGAAGAGGTCCTGACACCCAAGCATGGATGCATTGGTGCCTATCCACATGCAGTACTTCAGCTTTCTCATTTATCAACATGTTTGCTATGTGGTGCTGGACCGTGAGTTCCAAAGGCAGGAGCTCTGACAGGTTTTATTTATATATACTTATAAATCAGCCTGAAGCCCTTGGAACCTTCCTGGGGGTGCACAAACTTCACCGTATAACTCGTAGGGTCACAACTTGCCTTCTGAAACAGACTTGAATTGTTTGTTTATTATGACAACTGGCTATAAATGGATATGTGCTAAAATTGCAAGGCTTTCTAATGGTTTTCTACTTGAAGGGGAATAAAAGTGAGAAAGAAGAACTTTTGCTCATTCACTCTAAAAAAATCTCACATGGGAAAAACAGAATGTCGCCAAACAATGAAATCCATGAAGGTACACTGAAAACCTTGTCTTCTTTATCAAGAAAATGTGATAGCCCCTGAAAATGGAGTTTTTCATCCCGGCAGCTGCTTCCAAATTACCACAGAGTCTTGTAAATGCTGGGCCGATAGCTCAGGCTTATTAGTAGCTAACTCTTGCATTTAAATTAACCCATAATTCTAATTTATGTTTAGTTGTGTGGCTTGGTACCTCTTCTCATCTTGCCTCTCTGCATTTGCCGGTGACTCTCTGACTTCACCCTTCCTATTCCCATAATTCTCGTAGTCTGGCTCTTGCACTCAATCTTTTCCTGCCCAGCTACTGGTCAATCGGCTTTTTATTAGCAAATGAGAGTAATACATATATATAGTGTGCAAAAAGTTTGTTCCACAGCAGTCCCCACATATGACTTTAAGTAGGGCACTAACACAGTGAGAATTGCTTCCTAAAATAATTATTCTACCGTCCTCAAGAATAGGCTGTTGGCAGTTCCGTAAGAAACCTCACAGAGTGGCGTCCTGCCCCAGAGTTCATCACCTCCAGTCACATTGAGAGATGGATAGTGTCCAGCAATTGTTGAGAGAATTTATTTGATTTAAGACATATTTAGGACAAAGTACTGGAAAAAAATTAATCAATTTTGGTGAATTATTGAATGTAGTTGGAGTTTCTAGTTTTGCTGTCTGTTATAATACTTCTACTAATGGCTGCTGATTTTATCTCCTGGCAGAAGGTATAATGGAGGAGAAAGGACAAGTTGTATTTTTTGAAGGGCTTAGGTTTTGAAGAAGTATCTAGCACTGCAGGTGGGGGCATTCAGTGGGCAGTGACACACATATTTAGAGAGAAATTTGAAACGAGCATAAATATTTTGGAATTTCCGGGTGATAACTGAGCCAATAGAGTGAGTGAATTCTGGAGAGAGATTAGTTAGGAGAGAAGATGATAAGCCCGGAAGGACAGTCAGAAAACCACTCACCACTCGAGGAGGTAGAAGCAAGCAGAATTAGGAGACATGCCTAATGGAAGTCTGAACAGGAGTGGGTTTTCAGAGCAGGATCCATTAGTACAAAAACTGGCAAAGATCAAATCCTGTCAAGTTCATTCATTGGGCCTTGGAGCTGAGACTGGAGTCATTCCAGGAGTAAAGATGGCGGTCAAGCGTCTTTGGAAGGAGTGATAGCGAGGACATGGGCATTATGGCGATGGGTCCTTTTATAAATTTGGCTGTGAAGAAGAAGAAGAGAAAAGGTGGAGTTGGAGGCAGATGTGGAGAAAAGGCAAGATGTTTTCAAGGTGCAACAGCTTAAAACTTGTTCTTCTGAAGGGGCAATCAGAAAAAAAAACACATAACACTGTAGTCTGGGTCAGTAGCTATGTGTATGAGCTTAAGCAGCGGTCTGAATTAGCTATCCTACTATGCTTTTCTTGCTAAGTGTGAATCGTATGAAGTGTATGTACTAAGGTAAATTTGAAAATGATAAATATTGCAGAATCACATGTTTTTATTGTTTCCTGATGTATCTGAGGAAAAAAATGTTACTGGCCTTCAGAATTAATAAGAAATCTGTGCAGTATTTATACTCCTTAAAGATTTAAAAGTATCTTTTCACGACTATTTCCAAGACAACCATTTCATTTTTTTCAGTTGCTACGGGAACAAACCATCCTAAATCCTAGAAGTTCAAAACAAAAAGAAGACAGCATTAATTTTGTGTATGAAAGCAGCCAGAGTTAATGGTGACCTCTTGCCTTTGCTCTACTGAGCATATGCTGAGTGGGTTCAAGGAGTGGGCCCGGGAGTCACCGGAGAGTTCCCTCCTCTCAGATCTGGAAGTTAATGGTGGCTGTCTGCAGAATCCGCAGGGAGACAGCCAAAATAAATTTAAGGGGAACTTCTCGTGCCACGTAGTCTTCCCCCGCAATATGGTGACTGGCTTCCAGAAGCAAATGTCTGGAAAAATAGCAGACAAGCACCGTGTATCATGTCATGACCTCGCTCCAGAAGTCATCCAGTATAACTTCCCTTCACCCAATTTGCTAACGCCAGCTGGCATTCAAGGGGAAGGAAGGAAGACTCCGCTTCTTACTGATAAAAGTCTCAAGATTTGTCGATCTGCTTTCAAACCTCAAGAACACATTGTCAATTAAAACAACAGATTAAAATGACAGATTTCTCTTTTGGAGGAAAGGAGGCGGTAATTTTTTGAGGGATGCGGCATCCATTTCTTTAGCCTCTAATTACAATAAGACCCCCCTTTGTTGAAATACTCATGGGACATATTTCTTTTAGCCGGGATCAGAACTGGTGATGGCGATGGGCATCCATCCATTGCGCTCCTTGTGATGAGCAGAGAGAAAGTGCTGGCTGGCGGCTGTTCTCAGCTCAGCAGCTCTCAAATGGAGTCTTTGAACGAGTTTATGTTGCAGAACCGCATCTCTCCTACTGAAGCAGTGAGGGAGAAGAGATATACCCTGAGCTGCTCAGGCTTTTCCTCTCCTTGTTATTTTGAATGCTACCGCTATAAGCAGCATTGTTTGTATGGCAAGCAAACAGGCAGGCCTTTGGACTTCGAAATAAGGACTAACTAGGATCTCACTTAGCAGCAGTGTGGTAAATAGCATAGAACAGTTGTCTTCCAGCTTGTGTGAATCTGAGCAAGTTTCTGTTGAAACATTACAAGCTCTAGGAAGAGATGGAGTAATCTCTAATAGGCCAAGCTCGCCGAGGTGTTTACTGAATGATAGATGATGTTGAGTACTTTAGGGAGGTTATGTAGGACACAGGGCCAAAGGGCAGAAGACTTGCCTTGGGGAATGGCAGCTTTCTAGTCCCATTGGATGCGACAAAGGAAAGGAGAAAATCCATCAGATTTAACAGAGATCGATGGAAAACTGAGAATGCCCTAAGTCTCTTGCTATTTTATGTAATTTTTCTCTAAACGAAGGAAGTTTAGGTATGGTAGGGCATTAAAGAGGAGATGATTTTAAGTGTTTTCCATGGGAAAATAAGAGCTAACCAGTCCAAGAATCCGTGGAAAGGTTGCTAAAGCAACCACAAAGGCCAGGAAGTTTGACTGTCACCAGAGTACATGGTGCTGGATCTGCCATGTTGTTCTGAGGTGCTCAGAGACTTCACTGCAAAATCTAAGAGGGTAGAGCCTGGGCACTAAACTTCTCCGTGTTGTACAGTACGAGGGCAGAAGAGCCAGCCTGTGAGGAGTGTGCAGAAGAATGATTCAAGTAAGTGGCTGGAAGGAAGTGAAGACTTCCAAGGAGGAGGTGGGTAAGTCAAAGAACAACCCATCTCTGGGTAGTTGAAATGCGTGGGTAGTGGTGCTAGTGGGGGTAAAGGAAATGTGGGGGGGGGGCATGCCATAAAGACTCTTAGTCAGAGGAGAAGTGCAAGCATGGTGATGAACAATTCACAATGCCCTGGGGGTGAGTGTCAGAACAGAAATGAAGGTGGAAGTCCCCAAAGGTGAGAAAGTCAAGGGACCTGGAAGTCTCGGTGTTGGTCATCCAAATGGACATCAAGTGCCTGTAGGGTTTAGGACAAATTGGTTCAGAGTGCCAAATGTCTGGTAAATAAAAATGAAGACCAAGAAATCAGTAGCTAAGTGCTATGGTGTACAGGAAAGTATCAGCATACCAAGAGTAGAGCCTTTGTTTGCTTGGCTTGGTTTTGCATTTTATAAACATCAGACGAGTCATAACCTTGGCAGAGAGACAACTCCATGCTCACCCATCTTCCTGGACCTGAAGTATCTAGAATGCAGGGGTACCAGGTCTTTCTCCTCATTCTAGAGAAAGCTACAAGAGACAAACAGTCTTGGAGAAACGGCAGGCTTCATCTAAGGCAAGAACTTTAGGAGCATTTGGAAAAGAAAAGAGAGAGAGAGAGAGAGAGAGAGAGAGAGATTCGCTCATTTAAAATCACCTTGGTGTGCAAGCTCTAAGGATGATAGGTTCCGGACACTAAGACATATTTGTGAATAGGATGTAATAAAGGAACTTATATTCTTTTGCTCAGAACACATAAAAAATACATACGCAGTATCATTTTGGAGAGTAATATGACATATGAAGAAACAAACAAGGCTATTAAATGGAGACAGAAGACCGTGTTCAGGAAGTGAAACTTTTTCTCGTTACAAATTGCGTTCTCCAAAGGGAAGGGAGGGTGTCCTGGGAATTGTGTAAATAGTAAGCCCAGATAGATCGTACTGGATTAATGTTGGCTAGAATAAATAGCTCTGCTGGGTAGCAGATGGAGAAAAACACATTAAAGTTTACTAATCGTTGCCGTGGGACCGATGGTTTTGCAGAGTCATTACCAGGGTTCTCAGAACTCTTCCTCCACTGTGGCTCTCTGAGAGAAGCTGTGGTCAGCTGTGTCTGCCCTACTTGCTGAGCCTGAAGACCAATGTCAGACAGTTGCAATACCTGGCCACAGGCCCCATAGGTCACAGAAACACTGAAGACCAGAGCAGACATCCACTGTGTGGGGGTGGGAGGCAGCATGCAAAGCCGTCTGCACGCTGCACAGGAAGCAATGGTGCTCTTGGGAGTTAAGCAAAGGGAAGTGGCTAGTCCTTCAGACATGACACCCAGTGAAGCTTGGAAGAGACCTTTTTAGGGCAAAAGGAAAGGAAGTTTTGCTTCACCAGGCACTAAGCGACATAAGAAACTTTCTTAATAGGTCTCTACACAAGGGCAAAGGAAGATCTGAAACATGCCTGGCACATAACCCCAGCCCTGACTGGTGGTGAGAAGTAGGAACATTCGAGATGTTCCTGCTCTTGGCGGGCCCTGCACAGTGGTCCCAGACCCCGTCATCCCTGGTGCTTTGATTGGCCAGAATGTTGAAACTGTCACCTGGGCTTCGAGGCTTACTCCCTTGTCTGATTTGCCTCTATCATAAAACCCAAAGCCTGTCCTTCCTAAGGGACTCTGATTCCCTGCCTTCCCTTGAGATCATGAAAAATATTGATCTCTCTAGCTTATGCTCCTCCCTTTAAAATAAATGACCAAATGAACCCATTATTGATTCATTCATTTCTGCCTGTTGAGTACTTATATTCAAGATACTATTGTAATATATAATATATATATTATATCTATGTAGTATGTATATGTTTATATATATATTACAATAGTATACAAATTTTAATATACAAAAGTGTAACTCTAAGCTGTAAGGAAGTACAGACACTTTGAGTGACATTGTCAAATAATGTGAATGTTGGTGTACCCTTCCTTCCACACTCTCTCTTCTGCTTCAAAACTGCAAATATGTCGTGTAGGTCTTCGTCACTAGGGCAATGTCTTCTAGCATCAAGGCCATGTGTACAGCTGCTAACTGAACATCTCCATCAGGTGCCTCTCACCTGCATCTCAAACACTGCACAGCTGAAAGTGAATTCCCCTTCCTCCCACTTCCTTCAGGACCATCCTGCCCCTCTCTCATGCATCTCCTTTCTCAGAGGTGCTTACTGTTTTTCTAATACCCCAGGTATCTAGGCAGCAAAATAAGAATATCCCTGGTCCCTTCTATCCCTCCACATTCAATACTATAGTTACTGAGTCCTATCAAATCTACCAACACAATACTTCTAACAGATTCTCCGTCCAAGTAGCCAGCATCATTATCTAGAATTTGTCTCCTGATCTGTGGGTCACTGATGCAAGTTCCCACCCAGTTCCTTAGCAAAGTCTGGCCTTGTTTCAACCTTGGTCCACACTGCCTCCACCTGGACGAGTCAATGCCTTTTCTTAGTGGCTTCAGCATATATACTTAGTGCTGACAGGTCCCTCGGGCCATCTCTCGGTTGTCCCCCATCTCCCAGCACTTACACTGTGTTTCAGAACAGCCATCATAAAACACTAGCTGGTCCCCCGGGGCCCCAGGCTTTCTCACAAGCTCTATCCCACACTTGCTGCACTTTGGCTGCAGGAAATCCTTTCTCCTCTGTGTGCAGACTAATCATACTCAGATTTATGAGCTCCATCAAGGCAGCAAACCCATTGGAACACCTCTACACCTCGACAGCCAGCTTATATGGCCCATTCTCTACACAGCTGTAGGTCATGGCCCACTCCCGGCAGCAAAGTTGCCAAACTAGACTCATTTGGGACCTTTCCAGTAATCTGTCATCAATTTAAGGGTAAAACTTGTGCCCTATGTGTTATTATAGCCCCGGTGGGCTATTTTTCAGTAGTTATTTAATATAAGTGTGATAAATGACTAAATGAAATAGAAGGAAGAAGGAAGGAAGAGAGAGGCAGGCAGGGGGAGAGAGGGAAAGAGGTAGAGAGGGTGAAAAAGGAGGGATACGCATATACTATGCATGGAGGTGAAGAAAAGCAACAATAGGCAGTAAACGTGTCAAGGAAGAAGTGATAAATTTTGAATCAAATGTTTTGGGAAAGGAGGTGTTATCCAGACAGAGCAAGAGAGTTTTTAGACAGAGGCAAGAAAACCTGCTGAATTATAGAAATAAGAAAAATGATGAAATGATTTATTTGCCAGGATTCCGCGTCAGGTAATAAAGGACTCTGGACGTCTGAAAAGGAAATGATTCCGTGTGAGTAGCTCAGTCCTTGGAGAGCCTGCTGGAGAGAACGGCCATGAAGAACGGTTCCCAGAAGAGTCCTCCAGCCTGCTGACTCTCATCTACCACTTCAGCAACAGGAAGACGCCATTACCTGTCAGGTTCCGACTGCCTGCTACTAGAGCCTGGTTGGGTCCAGAAAGACACGGCTCTAGCCAGCCTCAGAAATCAGAATGCTGCTTCTAGAAGCATGCCATAGTAATTAAAATCTCCGTTAAGGAAATGAACAACCCTCCACAGATAGTGCATCTAAAAGACACACTGGGAGCCTCGTAAATGTTTCTTTCTTAGTGGAATTGGAATCGCAGTTGGAACTCTAGCTGCAAGGGACTCTGAGAGGAATGCGGCTGTGTGGTCTGGATGTGAGTTATCTCCCAAAGGCTTGCACGCTGGAAGTCTGGGCCCCCGTGAGAAGGTATTGAGGTAATGGAGCCTTGGGAGGTAGATTGTAGGGCCTCCCCTCTCAGGAATGCATTAAATGCTGTCTGGCTGGAATCAGTTTATCTCTTGGGACTGGATTCTTGGAGGACGGGTTGTCATTAGTGAGCCTGACACCACCCCGGGCTGCTCCCCACACTTGTTCTCATGATGCTAACTTCATCTGCTGTGAGTCCCTCACTGGAGAGAAGCAGAAGCCAGGGCCACATTCTGGCTGCACCCCCAGAACTATAAGCAATATCAATTTATGTTCTTTATAAAGTATCCAGACTTAAATATTTTTATAGCAAACAAAACAAAAACAAAACACGCAAGGACAATGGTTGATTTCCAGGCATTCTAGGGACTAACTAAAAAGCTGCTAAAAGACATTGGGAGGCAGCAAGCTACCAGGTTTTTTTGTTTGTTTGTTTGTTTGTTTTAGTGTTTTTCCACATTTGCTGTGTTGTAAAAAGAAGAAACAACTTGCAGGTGAAAGTCGAGAGCCCAGAGTGGTATTCAGAGTCATTTCTCCCTTTGCCCAGTTGGGAAAGGTTTGCTAAGCATAGTTATACTCACAGAGGAAAATTAAGCCAATGTTTTTTGCATCCCTCTCCAAGGAAGCCTGTGTACTTTTTTCTTGGTTTATACTTTGCAGCTGAGCATCCAGCTCAGCATCAGGGTATCTGGGTATAGCGTTCATGTGACTTCTGATTCACAAAGACAGACTGCTATTCACTGTGCGGGGAAGCAGAAGATTTGCCCCTCTACGAGTCATTCTCCTCTGGTGATTTGAACAAGAGTGGTCCCCATAGGCTCATATATTTGAATGTTTAGTAACCAGGGAATGTCACTGTTTGAAAAGGATTAGCCGGACTAGGAGGTGTGGCCATGTTGGAGGAAGTATGTCACTGGGAGTGGGCTTTGAGGTTTCAACCAGCACTATGTCTGATTGCATACCAACACGCTCCTGGCCCTGATATTGTGTGGTGGCATTTCCATTGTATTTTAATAAACTGGTCAGCCTTACAGCCAAGCAGTAGTAACACACATCTTTAATCCCAGTAGCCACACTAGTTGCCATAAAAAACCAGGCAGTGCATGCCTTTAATCCCAGTGGTGCACACTTTTAATCCCAAAACTCTAGAAGATTATAAAATGGGAGGAAATAGCTCTCAGACACAGCCTTATTCTAAGATTCCTAGAGGCAGGATTGCCATTTTCAGACTGAGGTCGAGGTAAGAGCCAGTGGCTGGCTGCTTTGCTTTTCCTGGTCTTCAGGTTGAACCCCAGTTTCAATCTCTGAGTTTTTATTAATTGTGCTTCAATAATGAACTAATCCTCTATAACTGTAAGCAAGCCCACAATGAAATCCTTTCTTTTAGAAGAGTTGCCTTGATCATGGTGTCTCTTCACAGTGATATGTTCATTTTCAAACCAGAAACAAATGGCTGAGGTTCCTATTTAACATATCTAAGCTGGACCTGGCTGCCAGGTTCTCCCAGCATCCTGTTACAGGATGTGGCACACATACTCAGCTCTCTAGCCCAGGGGCTGGGCTGTCCTCCCCCACCCAGAGGTTCTTCCCTATAGAATCCAGACATTGTGGTTACTCTTCCCTTTTTTGGATCTTTGGCCTCCTGGCTACTGCACCAGGTTTCTTTCTATCTTCCCTTCCCCCTCCCCTCTCCCACATGACCCAGCTCAGCCTGGCCCTGTCCACTCTGGACTCCCCTAGATGCCCCTGCTCTGACTATGCTCTCCCACAGACCTACAATAAGCTGTCTCCTCCACCATAGCTAGGGGCAGTCATGTCCTCCTTTCCTTTTTATTTTTTATTCATAATAGAATAGTAACTAATACGCTGGTCAAGCACTTCCACATCCTGGATCTCATTTGGTAAAATCACCTGTAGGAATAAGCCCAGCCCCTTAGGGGGCGTGTTCGCCTCAGGCGAATGTTTACTCATAAATCAGTGTTGTGATGGGGAATTGTCATGAACCGGGTTTAGAACTACCACAAACATACATGTCTAGGTGTGTTTATGCGAGCATTCAGACAGGTTGACATACATGTCTGGGTGTGTTTATGCGAGCATTCCAGACAGGTTGACATACATGTCTAGGTGTGTTTATGCAAGCATTCCAGACAGGTTAACATACATGTCTAGGTGTGTTTATGCAAACATCCAGACAGGTTGAACTGAAGAGGGAAGACCCACTTCCGAATGAAATCGGCGCATCTGGTGGGCTGGGGTCTGGAGCGAGTGCAAAGGAAAGAATGAGCTAAGCTCCACACCAGCATGCATCTCTCTCTACTCTGTGACTATGATGCCATGTGAGCAGCTGTCCCACACACTTGTCCCCGTGCCTTCCCTGTCATAGCGAACTGTATCTCCTTGAACTACAAGCAAAAGCAAGCCCTTTCCTCCTTCCTTCCAAGTTGTTTCTTGTCTGGTTTTATTGTGACAGCGGCGAGGAATGTAGCTAACACAAGCATTCGGAGGTCTGAAGTCACCTCCGATGACACCAAAGACAGCCATGCTTCCCTATGGGATTACCAGTGCACACATGGTGTACTGATGACGTTAGTACGGCAAACCAGTCAGTGTTAGCAGTCCATGTATATCTCTCTATTGGACAAGCAATAGAAGTAAACTTAAATGCATTTAAACAAGAATGCATTGACCTTTTTATAAAAGAATTTTTTTAAATTATCTGATAATTTCCATGAATTGTTTGGGAAGGCTGAAGAGTTAGTTGGCTTAGAAATGGTCAGAGGTTAAGGGAGGAGAGTTTTAGGTCCTGAAAGAAAATCCAGAGAGCAGAGAGAGAAATCGCTCACAGAGGAGCATTGCCCTCTGACATCCTGTTCTTCCTTAACAGCCAGAAAATGAGTCTGCGTGGAAGGCAGATACATTGGTATGCATCCCCCTAGGGTCCTCCCAGGAAGGCTGGAGCGGATAAGATGCACAGACTATAGGAGGGGCTGGGGTGATGCAGTGTCACCAAGTGGACTCGCTAAGACAGGTGGGTGCCCTAGAAGCCAGTGTGGAGGCAGTAAAGGAAGTGACCCTTTTCTGCTCACAACAGGGGTCATGCTCCATACCCCCACACCAAAAGATGAATTAACAAAACAAAAGCACAATGAATCTATTTGATCAAAATTGAAGATCAAAAGTTCAGAGTAAACTGATGATTTTTTTAATTAGTTTAATCGTAGGTTTCCATATGGTTTTTCCATATATCCTTAGTTTTGGTTAACCCCCCTCCAAATACCACCCGCCCCACCTTCTCATCTGCATCTCAACTTTCTACCTCCAACATCCTCTCCCTGTACTTCCTTATAGCATGTGTTCTGCCCTTCCCCCATCTCGCTGGCCCCCTCAGGGGTTCTTTTATAATTTTCTTGGCTCTATATACACACACTCAAACTTAAATACCCAACTCTACAACTACAGGAAGCTGATATAGGCACAAGGGTGAGAGAGAGCTGTCGACGCTTGTTGTGATTGGCTAATCGTCCTTGTCAACTTAACGACAACCAGAATCAGCTAAGCCCCAAACAACTAGACACACCTGTGAAGGATTCTTCTTAATTGGATCATTTGAAGTGGGAAGACCTACCCAAAATCTGGATGATTTGAGGTCAGGGGGGCCACATCTTCTTGTGGCAGCCCACAAAAAAGGACACCAAAGAAGGAAGTCTTTTCTCTTTGCCCGCTCCCTCCACGTCTAGTCTTGTGAAGGAAAAAAAAAACTATAGGATCCTTGGCCTTTCTGTCGGGAGGTGGTCATTATTGAATTACTCAGCCTACAAGCCGTTCTAATAAATCTTCCATAGATATTCATTCTCTCAGTTCTGTTCCTTAGAGAACACTAATCTATTGGTCTTTCTGAACCTAAGTAACCTTAGTCTGGTGTTTTCCAATTCTAGTCATTTACCTGGACTTTTCTTTACGACTGTGTGTATATGTACTGATTTCCACCATCCATTCACCTCTGGGCTGATTCTGCTTCCTGGCTGTAGTGAACAGAACAGCAGTGAACAGAGATGAACAAGGATCTCTATAGCAGGACATGGAGTCCTCTGGGCATACCCTCAGGTGTGGTATAGCTGTGTCATATGGAAGCTCGCTAAGGATTATCTACGCTGATTTCCATAGCAACTGCACTAGTTTACACTCCCATTGACGATGATAAAGTCAGCAGGAAGTATGAACAGCTGGAAAGAAAGCTTGGTCAGGCAAGGTGTATGATCTGATGATGCTACACTAAGCAGGAAACCAGTTATCTCGGGATTCTACTTGGCCTCTGTGCAAGTAGAGGCAGGACCTCTCCCAGAATGGGGAGGGGATCTTGTGCCCTAGAGTCACAAGATGTGTCTAAGAGACAAGGTGTGTCAGAACATTTCCTTGTGGTCACCGTTAAGATGGGAAGCTAAAGAGGAGGGGATTACACTTTTAAGTTTCACGGCTTGTTTAGGAGGAAATGGGTTCTCATTTCTATGACTGTCTCATCTTGAGAAAAATAAATTCTAGTTGTTTGGGCTTGCCTTGTGGGGGAAGAAAGCTGAGCAAGAGACAGAAGGACAATAGAACCCCAGAACGAAACTGCACCTTGAGTTACTGCTTTCTGAGCACCCCATTTACAGGAGAAGGCAAATGAATGGATTTTCTCTGAGAGTCTAAGGGGAGCATATTCTCAGTGACACCTTGATTTTAGCTCTCTGTCACCTATGTGACTTCTACAGAACCGCAAAGGGGCAGATTGTTCAAGACGTGACTTCTACGGTAATGTGTTAACAGCAGCAATGGGGATAATAAGGGGGTGCTCTGTGCACAGAAATAGAGCAGCGAGAAGAATGGGCTCGTCTGGGGAGGCCAGCAGCTGGGACTCTTGAGGACAGTATGAAATAAACAGCCATACATTAAGAGAAAAAGAGGTAAGCATTGTTAATTTCGGTAATCACTTTCAAGGCTCGCAGTTCTTTACTAAGTTGTCTTATTTGACTCTCACGACATCCAGGATGTGGGCTTATTTTATTGGACACTGCCAGGTCAGTGGCCTGGGTAGGGAGGAAGGGTTAAGAAATTGGACCATAAAACCACAGCCCATCACAGCAGATGGGGTCGAGACCCCCTGATCCCGCCTGGTTGCAGACGGAGCGACTTTCATCACTACGTGATGTTCCGCCGCACCTATTGCACATTCAGGGAGGAAGTGAAGAGAATCCTGACACATGACCCAGATCTTCTAGCTGCACAGGAGACAGGAGAAACGTCATCACAACAGGTATTAGAGGTGATACTTTCAGGGGGCGGTAGAGACGCTAAGCAACAGTAGTGGGGAAAGGAGATGGATCTCCTTCAACTGGAGGAAATGCTTCGCAGAAGGAAAATTTCCCCATGTTGTTAGGTCACCAGCTCCAAGACCAGCAGTGTTTCAGACGATGTCACTAATGACTCATCGTCAGGCCAAAGAAGAAAGGGGAGGGCTGGGCCAATAGGGGATCTGACTCCCTCACCCCCGCTACATCTATTCCTGGGTTTCCTCAGTTGAGGAAAGTGACGTGTCGAGCAATTTCTCTAATGTCTGGGGTCTCCAAAGAGATGGGAGAGGAATAGCTAATGTCCAGACTCAGGTGTTGGAGTCTAGCTGGCGTACAGGTCCTCTGGGTCTTCTCCTCTTCCTGTTCTTTGAGGCAAGACTGAACTGATGGCTGGAAAACTTGGTCTTAATCTTCCCCAGTGGCTCCCACATCTGGATGCCTGCACAGCTCTTGCTGGGTTCTTAACACTGGCCAATAGCCTTTGGAAAGATGTTCTTTCTGACTTCTGTGGACTGGTAAAGAAACAGAAGCCCAGAGAGACTTAGTCGCGTGTTTGGGATTAAGTGGAACAGATAAATTTTGAAACTAAGGTCACCTAACTCCTAAATCTCTACTTGGTTCATCTTTATCATGGCTCTGATTTTTAGAGGCTCTCAATCTCAAGCAGATGGGTTCATAGGAAGATACAGCAAAACTTAAAAGCAAAAGGGACATGGGAACCCTAACAGGAGGCTCCAAGATCAATAAAGGAAAACAAGTGCATAGGCTTCTCAGGGAAGGTGGCCTCAGAGCTGAGCTGAGGTGCGGTGCGTGTCTGACCATCCAGGTATTCCTGGCAGAAGGACATAGACAAAGGTGGGCCATGTGGATGCATTTGTGAAGCATGAGTAGGCAGAAGACGATGACGACAGTCAAGGGCTTATGACGTCAGGGGCTGCTGTTGACACAGATGAGGATTGCAGAGTTCATGGAAAGAAAACCCTCACGCTTCTCCGAGTCTTGGAGTCACGCTGAAAATACACAGTTTCTCATCCGCATTTGAGAGGCGGGGCTAATTTGTCATCATGCTCCGTGATCATGTTACTCATTAACTCCACGTCAGGGTAGCTCTGTTGATGATGAGTGTGTCCCTGGGAATGTAAACTGTTGGAACATAGTCCTCACAGTGTGTCACCGCGCGATACGGTCCATCCTTTCAATGAGACATCTCCCTGCGCTCAGAAATAAGGGAAAACCTGCACGCTGTTTCCACAGCCTCCAAGAACTGCGCACCTCGGAACTCTTCCCTTTTTAAAACCCCCGTTGGGTTATGTAATGAGTTGTTTCGTACTTACCCCTCGCTTTTCATAACTCAACATTTCAAATAGCTGCACACTTTTCCAAAAAAAAAAAAAAAAAAAACACAGCTTGCTGATTAACCATCCTTATTTTGTACATTGAGTTTTTCTCTCGTGTTTTGCTATTTTCATCTGTGCTGAGCCAATCATGCATGCTTTACCGTTTGGATTATTTTCTGTGTCAGTGTTCCTGAAAATGGAATTGACATATCCATGTTCCTTCCCTTTGGAATGTTTAAGATGCATTGCTATTTTTTGCCAGTCTTTTATTATTAAAATAAGATGCACAGTTCAGGTAAAATGGAGCAATGCCTTGAAGAGTGTTGCTACATGTCATAAATCATCATTTGAGGAAGTTAGAACAGTGATAGCCTACAGCTGGCATAGATTTTAAAGAAAATAACACTTTTTCTAATTTTTGCTGATTTATTAGATTACCAGATATGAGGGTTTCGGTATTGCTCTCCTGTTTATGTCAGAATTCAACATTTCCTATATTTCTATTTTTATCTGAATTCTACTTTTGGTACACTTTCTTTGTTCACTTACTGAAATTTCAGGGTTTTTTTTTCTTTCCAATTTGTGATTTCAAATTATATGTAATGAAGACAGATGCTAAAAAGAAACCCCACACTACCTCAGAATTGAGTATAATAAAGGGTTATTTATTTAGGGGTACACTCACAGAGCACAGTCCTCTGTTTGAATGGGAAGCAGCAACCGAATCCGCAGCTGGAAGAGAGCGGACACGCTTTACAACAGCATTTATAGTATAAGAGGTCACACCCAAGTGGGCAGGTGACTTAAAGGCTATGTAAAATATATGCCATTGTTCTTTCTTCAAATCCGCATAGAAGGAAGGTGGACTGGAAATAGGAGCAGTAAGGACTAATGAAGAAAGATACAAATGATTCATTTATTTTCCTGAAGCTCCCAGAGAGCAGGGACTTTTAAACACTTCTGAGATTACACATACTTTTGGAATATGGGTTTTTATCCTCAAAATGAGCCAGACATATGAGGCCCTGGGTTCCTGAAATGTCTCTGCAAAACCTCTCAGGTTCAGAATCTTTGCTGCACTTCCAGATGTGTTTGTGTCTTAGTCATTGTTCTGTTGAGAGATGGCTCAAGGCTTAAGAGCATTTGGTGTTCTTCCAGAGATCGTAAGATTGGTTCCCAACCTTGCAACCATCTGTAACTTCATCTCCCAGGATTTGATGCCTCTGGCCTCAGGACTCCTCAACTCACATACACATAGCCACATGCAGGCACATATACCTAGGCATAATTTTAAAAAATAACAAGAGCAAGTCTTTAAAAACAAGACAAAGACATTTGATGTTGACCTCTTCCTCAATACATGAATACATGGGCAGACACCCATTAACATATATATATATACGTATATATATATACATATATATATACGTATATATATATATGCACACACACACATAATGGTTTATATTATTACCCTCTATGCTTTTGTGTGTGAAAAAAGTTTCATTGCTAAAAGATTTCCTTAGGGGCTGGGGGATGTGGCCAGTGTAGCCATGAGCAACACATGAATCTGAAAAGGAGCGTTAATGGCAGACACAGGACACTAGCTAGGTTCACTTCAGGAACAAGCAATTTTTCTGTTTCCCTTGCTGCTTATATCGTTTAGCTAGCTACTTGAGCAAACAATATCTTTGACCCCCATAATCTGAATTTCTTCTTCCACACCTCGCTGCCCTTGTGATCTGATTTTGCCCTGGAGGACATTCCTCCTAGGTGTTATCTTTGCTGGCAGTTTCTCACAGCTGCACACACACATCTTAACCTCAGCATCAGGGGAGATGGCCCAGTGGTCACCTGTGCTTGCTGTGCAAGCCTGAAGACCCAGGTTCAAATCATCAGTACCCACGTTAAAAGCTGGTGTGACTGTGATCACCTGTAACTTGAGTGTTGCAGGAGTGGAGACAGGAGGATCTCTGGGACTTGCTGGATGAGAACCTAGCAGGACACTTTCATCCTCCTTTTTGGCCTCAGCATGTACACACACACACACACACACACACACACACACACACACACAAAGAATAAATGTAAAAGTTTTTTTTAAATGAGAAAAGTTGAGTCAGGCATGGTGGCACATGTCTTCAATTCCAGCAATTGGGAAGCAGAGGCAGGCTGATCTCTAAGAATTCAAGGCTAGTCTGGTCTACATAGAGAGTTCTGGGACAGCTAAGACTCCATAGAGAGACCTTGTGTCAAAAAAACAAAACTAAAATAGAAAGATAAGAATAAAAATGAGAATATAAATTTTTTGAGATAATTGAACTATACCTTTAAATGATTTTTGCACTTTTTTAAATTTTTTTCCATTCATTTATTTAATGTGTGTTTACCCTGCATGGATGTTGGGTCATCACACTTTTATGACAAGCAGTTTACCACCCAAGCCATCCTTCCCCAGGAGTATAGTGAACTTCCGTGTGTCCGAAACTGTCGAGCACACTGTCGGCATAAAGCTGTCCTGGCTCTGTCTATTTTCCCTTGTGTAGCTTTGTTATTGTGTTATTTTGAAACTGATGCTAGGCATTTTATTGTTCTGTCCATAAATACTTCAAAAAATATCTCTAAAATATGATTTCTTAAAAACATAACCAAAGTACTATATTTAACTTTTAAACTAATAAAATATCTTTAACTACTTGACCAGCGTTAACTTTTTCTGATGGTCTAGTGGGTCTTTGTTCAGTTGCTCCATTTAGCACAGGAGCCCAATCAGCACACAGAATTATTCTGTCTTCTAAAGTTTAATCTATGGTTTCAATCTTTTTTTATTTTTTCTTCAATTTATATATTAAAGAAACAAGTTTGGGGGAAGTATCTTTACTGTGTTAACTACATTAACCAAAATGCTTACTTAAACGTTTTTTTATTTACTTGTCTTAACAAAGACCTCCATTATTATATTAGAAGATTGATGTTAATAGTAATTTAATGTGACATTTCTTTTTGTGCCTTCTTTCATTTTCCTGTTCTTTTTTTTTTTGGTGTGTTCACAGTGAAACAATTGAAGCAGAACTGGGATCTTATTAGTAACAGGAAGAAAGTGGGCCGGAGAGATGGCTCAGAGGGTAAGAGCACTGACTGCTCTTCCAGAGAACCAGGGTTCAATTCCCAGCACCCATATGGCAGCTCACACCTGTCTGTAACTTCAGTTACAGGAAATCCAGAATTCATAGTAAAACACCAATGCACATAAAATTTAGAGAGGAGAGGAGAGGAGAGGAGAGGAGAGGAGAGGAGAGGAGAGAAACAGGAGAAAAAGTACTCAGGAAAAGAACTAAAAGCACATCCAAAATCACAGATGTGACCTCAAAAGAAGAGTCGTGGTTTATTGTGAGACATTTTTTAACACAATTTTAAGCATGAGGGTTCAGAGAAAGCTACTCTGGGAAGGAGTGAGACACAATGAGACATCGTGTGCGTGAGAGCTTCAGACACAGCGTCTTAGCAGTAAACGTAAACCATTTGGGAGATTGCAATGCTCATCTCAAAGGGTTGCTAAAAAACCTTCTCTCTTTCTCTCTCTCTCTCTCTCTCTCTCTCTCTCTCTCTCTCTCTCTCTCTCTCTCTCTCTCTCCTCCCCCCATAGGTGCCTTGGATGAGATTTTAACCCCATAAAACAAAGCCAGGTGTCACCAGGGTTACAGGGGTAACACACGTCCATTCCCTGCAAATGGAATTTCTGCTGAGAATCCCAACAAACTGCAGGTTTTCAGCTGAGACCAGAGAAAGGCCTTAAGCAGTTGTTATCTATTAACAACTAATCTATGATGGAATTCTTTTGTTTTTATTTTAATTATGAATGTATGTGTGGCGGTGGGGTTGTACACAGTTAAGTGCAGGTGCCTGGGGGTCCATCAGATCCTTAGGTAGTTGTGAACACTCCAGTGTGGGTAGTGGGAACTCTCCCTCTGGAAGAGCCTAAGTGCCTTTTAACCACTGCGACCCCTGTCCTAAAATCCAGCTGTTGAGAAGCTCCACAAGACTCCTCAGTGAGGGACTCCACCTCTTCCCGTGTCACCATAATTCCCGTCTTCCAACCTGCCTGACTCAGATCTTAAAATTCAAGCACGAGGTCACCTCTCACAAAGCCTATAGTTATCAGATTTGGGATTACGATGACTATGTTTGGAATATGTAAAGAAAAAAGTAAGCATGGTCAAGAGAGATAAGGATAATAACCTGAACCAAGAGATGGTGGCGCACACCTTTAATCCCAGCACTTGGTAGGCAGAGGCAGGCGGATCTCTGTGAGTTCGAGGTCAGCCTGGGCTACAGAGTGAGTTCCAGGATAGACAAGGCTATTCACGGAATCCCTGTCTCAAAAAAACAAAAGCCCTGAAACATTTGAGAAAAAAATAAACTTTTTTATAAATAATGTAATTGCTAAAAATGGCGCTTAAAATAGAATGGTTTAAGCAGTAGGTATTAAACACGAAAAGAAAGCCTGCTGAATAAGCAGAATTTTAAAATTCACAGAATGAAGAACCAATTTAAAGAACCTACAACTGTACAAAACTTTCACAGAGAAGGATAAGCAAGAACAAATTTACTCACAGACAACTTAGACTGAATCTGTAGAACACCAAAGGTGAAGAGATTGCTTGGCAAAAAGGTATGCTGACCAATGACTTCCCCACAGCAATGAAAGTCAGGAGACAGTTGAAGGCCATCTTCCACATGCTTCAAGAAAAATTAACTGTTATTAGCAGAACAATAGTAGAGAAATGATCCTTCAAGAAGCAATAAATAGATTTCCAGATAGACAGAACATGCGTTTTTCTCCCAAAGAAATACCCAAAGGATATTTCTAAGAGGACCTGGTCTCCAAAGAGGAGCATACTAGTTACTTCTTAATGCTCTATGACAAACTGCCACAGAATTGGTGGCTTAAAATAATACAAAATGGGCCGACATGGCTTACTGGCTTGCTGGGAAAAGGTTCCTGCCTCCAAAGCCTCAGTTCAATCCCTGAAACCCCCAAGCTAGGAGAGAACCCCTTCAGTCTGTCCTCTGACCTAACATACACATACACACACACACACACACACACACACACACACACACACACCACCCCTACTCACCTACATACAATAAATAAATAAATAAACAAATGTTATTGAAAGTTTAAAAAATACTGTCTTGTAGTTCTGAAAGACAGAAACTGAACACAAGCCTGACTAAGTTCTATCAACAGGGCTCTTGGCTATGTAAGAGACCATCTACCTTTCCTACCTTCCAGAGGAAAGTGCATCTCTTAGTCTGTGGAAACTTCCCTCATCCTCAATACCAACAGCAGTTCTCTCATCATCTCCCCAGTGTCTCTCTGACCCTTCTGCTCTTTCCCCCCACTGTGGATCATCATGACCAAGTCAGGCACACCCAGGTAATCTCAGACAACTTTCCTACTTCAAAGTCATCTGAGTAAAAACTTAACTCTCCCCTTGCTGTGTAATATAACCTGGCGTAAGCCCCAGGGATAGTATATAAATATGCTGGAGGTGGGAGATACGGTGGTTTGAACAAGAATGGCCCCATAGACTCAATATCAGTAATTGGTAAATGAGACTTCAAGAAGCTTCTTTACAACTTGTTTTAATGTCCAACATTCATAACCACAGGGGAAAAGCAAATCAAAGCTACAGAGATCCCTGCTCACTCCGGTCAGAACGGCTAAGATCACAGAAATAAATGACAGAAAATGCTGATAAGGATGGGGGAAAGGGGAACCCTTGTTCACTGGTGATGGAAGCGGAAGATGATGCGGCTACTATGGAAATTAGTTTGGAGGTTCTTCAAAAAGCTAAAAATAGTTACACCACATGATCCAGCTACAAGGCTCTTAATCATAGAACAGGACTCCATCAACTACCCTGGAGGCGGCTACTCATATCCCTGTTCGCTGCTGCTCTGTTAATAATAGCCATGAAATGGAAGCAGCCTAGACAGCCACCAACTGATGACGGAACAGTGAAAACATAGTATATTTACATAGTGGGGTATTATTTAACTATTAAAAAAATTGGAACTATAAAATTTTCAGGTACATGGATGGAGCTGAAACAATCATTCAGGGAGTTAACAGCCCAGGCCAGAAAAACAAATGCCACATGTTTGTCTCATTTGTGGATGCTGGCTTTGAGTCTTCAGATATGTGTGTTTCATTTGGAATACCCATAGAGGTCAGGGAATTACTAAGAGCTATGGGGAAAGACTTTATGGGGGAAAAGAGGATAGACCACTCTTGTATAAAGAGTCAAAAAGGGAATAACAGAACAGGAAGGGTTAAATTGGAGTGGGGTGAGGGTGGGGTAGAGGAGGGGGTGTAAGAAAGGAAAAATAACACTAAAGACCTTTCAAGAAAGTTGTGCATAAATTTGCTGCTGTTGAACCATCCGTAAAACATCATATATATATTGTATATATATATTGTATATATATATTGTAGATAGACATGGAGAAATAGATACAGAGAATTAAAATGGACTGACCCTACGGCAGGGCAACAATGTCCCTACTAAGAAGCGGGGGATTAACAAATAAAAATGCTGGTGTCAGGAACTGGTAACCTCTTCTGAAGTTGTTGATCAGCGAGGTGACATAGACCCCAAACTTTACAGGCCATTGCCAAAGTTCTTGGTTACCCTTTAGAATTTGACAGTTGCTGAAGACACCACAGACTCGAGCCATAGAACATAGAGAGATCAAACTGATACTGATCTCGAAAAAAATCCCGAACAATTAAAAAAAAAAAACCTTATGAAGCTTTTTTGAAATTATCACCCCACATTTCAAGTTATACTACAGAGCTATAGTAATAAAAACAGTGTGGTACTAGCATGAACACACACACACACTTTGGTCATTGGAGTAGGGTTGAGGACCCATATATTTACATTCTACAAGCCACCTGATTTTTTTTTTTTTTTTTTACCAAAAAAGGTCAGAAATGCACATTGAAGAAAAGACAGCATCTTCAACAAATCATGCTGGTCAAACAGCTATTCGATGAAAAATAAAGCTTTCTTCTCATCTCTCAGTCTGCACAAAACTCAACTCCAGATGAGTCCAGGATGTCCACATAGCAGTAGACACTTTGAATCTGACAAAGTGAGAAAGAGAAAAGGTGAGCGAACTCACTGGCACAGGAAAGGGCTTTCTGAACAGGACCCTGGCAATACAGGAACTAATAATATCTTTAGAAGTGTTCTCCCCATGGCCAAGGCTACCCAGATGTCTAGAATCCCCAAGACCATAATCACCAGGGATTCCCATTCCTGCCAGTCTTTCTTCGTGCTGGGGCACTGGATTTCAGGCTTTTTGGGTGTTCTCAGCATCCTGCACCAGAACACTGGTCTCTTCAGAGCTTTGTGTCATCGGCCTGAAAGAGAGTTCTAAGGGAGGCAAGGGGAGGCTGAGGGTACCATACCTGATTCCTCCCCAGGTACCTAGGATTAGGTCAGCAGAGAACTCTGCAGTCCCGAATGCTGACCAAACTGTAATGGCAGCAAACCTAGTCTGTTCTGTTGGGCGGCCTCAGTGTCTATTCCAGGCCTTGGCTTCCTGTTAATGTAAATTCATTCTCCAGTTCACACCTGTGACCATGTTAGCTAAGCCCTAATCTTTCTCCTATACCTTCGGAAAACTGGTCCTAGGAATCTTTGTGGTTATCAGAACCCATAGATACCAAACCTCATATAAATTGACAAAGTTCCTTAAAACGTGTGTACATATTCCTGTATACTTTAAATCCTCTCTATATTTATACTACTGAATGCAACATAAATATTATGTACATAGTTACTTTGTATTACCTAGGGAATAATGACAAAAAGTCACTAAAGAAGTTGTGTGTGTGTGTGTGTAGGTGTTTTGGGGGGGTGTATGTGGTGTGGGTCTATGTCTGGTGTGTGTGTTCGTTTGTGTGAGTTCAGGCATCTACACAATGACACACGTGTGGAGGTCACATGTCTGGGGTGATGGTCCTTGCCTTCCACTCCAGTTTTTGAGTATCTTGTGTTTACCACTGTGTATGCCAGGTCACAGTAGATGTGCTGGGATCATGTCTGTGCACTACTGTATCCAGTTTTATGTGTGTTCTGGGGATCCAGGCTCAGGCTCACGTGTTTGCACAGCACGTACTTTACTGACTGAGTCATCTCTCCAGCCCCCAGAGACAATTAAAAAGCTATTTTTCTGACCCATAGTTGATTGAATCTACAATCGCAGATCCTGTCTCTGCAGATACAAAGGGCCAATCACAGTGAGCACTCACACGTGTCACTTCAGGTCTCCCCACAACTCACCCCGACAATGAGGTGACAAGAGTCTGGCCTTCCTCTCACAGATGTTACCGAAGTCACCAAGATGCAGTTGACGAGGTTGAGATGCGCGCCCCTGCGCACCGGAGCCTGCCTTCCACGTGAGTCCTGTGAGGCTCCTCCACAGCCTGCAGGCTTCCCCCCACCAGCTCGGCTTCCGAGTTTTGCAAAGTTGCCGTTTGTGGAGTTTCCAGATTTGCAAAATTAGTTCCCGGTTATTCACCAACACACGTTTCTCTGCAAAGGCTCCTTTCTAGTTCTACTCAAGGCTAAGAGACCTAGGCTTTCTGGCTGGGTGAGCCCAAGCTAAGGAGAGCAGGAAGTAAGGGCCCCATGGGAAGTCCCTGCGGTTAGGAGTGCCCAGGCTGGGATCCTCTCTCACCTCAGGTTCCCGGTACCTCCCAGGCCAGTGGCAGACCTAACAGAGAGGCCCTGGGAATGAGTGCAGATCAATGTGCAGAGAAGGGGAAAAGAAAAGGCTCTGACCGGACCACTCAATCAAGAGAGAGTGAGCTGTCCTGCCCCATCAAAGAGGCAGACTTGCAGGAGGAAGGATTACAAGAAGCATTATACACGCCTGCCCTCTCCTTCACCTTGGTATTAAAGCATTGCCTGGAGCAAGGCCTTGTTTAAGATCACACAATTTATAAAGCATTTTATGGTCTGCATATCAGTTATCTTTCCAGCCAGTCAAGTCTAAGACACTTGTCGGGTCTATTTTATTTCTATCAAAGTAAGAACGACATGGCCCGACACTCTCAAAGAGTCACTGCCATCCTGGAGACCGGCCCCAAGGATCTCTTGCTGTTGTTCCCCACCTATCAGCCGGATGGTTATTAAGTACACGCGAGTTGTCTGCTCCCTGGTGGGAGGCCGCAGAGGCATGAAGCCAGAACAGGTTAGTTCTGAATCGCAGAGAAGGAACAGGGCTCAGAGGCTTGGGAAACGTGCAGAGAAAGTTGAGGGAATGCATCTGGCCTGCTGGAGAGAGTCTTGGCAATGGTCCAGCCATGAGGTAGGTGCAGGCAGAGATGGAAAATGGGGTGAATACCCTAAGTGATGCTGCGACCACCCCTGGGGGTCTACAGGTCCCAGCCCAAGTCCTTTCCCTTGCTGTTCCTTGCGATTATAACATATAACATTCTTCCCCTTCCCCGGTTCAGATACCAACTTTCTCAGAGAGACCTTCCTGACCTCTTTTTCTAAGATATCTGTCTGGGTCCCTCAAAGGCACCTTACACACTCTTGGTTTATCCTTCAGCCCTTAGCCCCATAAGCAATTAGCTTATTTTACTCCTCCCACCCCACCCTACCCCTCCCCCCCGTTAGAACACATGTGGCCTGGTCTGGCTTGCTGCCAGTGTTTGTGAGACCACCTCACAGGCAGGAGGACTAAGTCAAGATGTATTTTTGAATAAATGTATGCATACATGGTCCGTATTGCGGGGTGAGACAAAGGTTCCACCACATAAATCCAGCTCATTCCCCACATGTGACCTCCAGTTCTACGTAGATAAGAACCAGTTTGGCTTCTGCTAGCCTGAGTCACCCCTCTGGAAGCTGGGCCTGGCTTGGCATCTGTCGTCAGCGACCTACCTCCTAAGGCTGACTGGCTCAGTGTGGGTGTATGGGAGGGGCCAGCTCCCCCCCTTATTCTGCTTAGGTGGCTGGGAAGGAGGGGTGGTTCCACCCTGGGAGGGTCAGTGACAGAGGTGCTGGCCGGGTGCTCCTTTATAGGTGCCACCTCTTCCTGGAGTGAGACGCTGGAAGACAGTGGAAGACCTCGAGTCCTGTCCCGCTCTCCCATGGCTTCAGGTAAGCTTTTTGAAGTTGTTTTTGTCTGTGTAAAAAATAAGGGCGGGATTGTCTACCACTAGCGTTGCCAGTGCTGGATGCCAAGGGCGTGGAGCCCACGTCTATCTGGAAGACCTGGATAATGGAACGCCACGGCATCCCAGGAAACCACGCAGGTATGCTGGGGCCGAGGGGGCGTGCCCAATATGAGACGAGTCACTGGAGGTGTTGACCATTCTCCACTGTTCATGGAAACAGGAAATGGACGAAACGTCTCCGTAAGGTAGAGGAAAGAATTGTGTGCTGAGTGGCAGCTATTGATGGGAAGCACCCTTGGTCCACAGGCTGGAGGCGGAGGTGGCAGGGTGGGATCTGCAGAGAGCGAACGGATTGACACTAGACAACTCCAAGAGATGCTGGTCAGAGAAAAGGCAGGCTTAGGCATGCACTCGCGGTGGACTTCTCTTAAGGAAATGCCAGATATATCTGGGGTGCTCTGATTAAATATACCAACAAAAACAAACAAAATATAGGTTGCTATCTCTCCTCAAAACATATTTGGTGCAGATAAATCTTAGGATCATTGGTCGGAAGGTTCAGTCTCTAACTTCAGTTTAGCTCTTGCTGAACCAACCATTTATTGGGGGAAGTGGTGTCTCTTTACTCTTGATGTTAAGAAAAAGCTGGCAAGTCCTTGGAAAGACACGAACACTTCCATGGTGCTTGCTCCAAGCCGGGCACTCACTCTCAGGTGGCTTGTGTATTTAATGCCTATGAGGAAGGACCTTAGCATCCACATTTGCAGAAGAGGAAATAGATGGAGAAATACGAAGTAATTTGCCCAAGGCCACACAGCCAGTATTAGGGGAGAAGCTAGTGTTGACTGTGGACAAGTCTATCTCTAAACCACTGCCCTGTGCCATGGGGACAGTGGGTGTCTTATCACTTATGGAACATGTGACAATGTTAGATGCTCTTGCATGTTCTCCAGATGCGGTGAAGTAGGATGCCAGGGTCATTTTCAGAACCAGACAGAATCTTATTTTGAGACAGTTTATTCCAAAATATTTTGAACTGGCAAACACATAGGGGCTACATGCTCATGGGTATGAGTTGGGTTGAACTTGGAAATCAGTGCCAACAAGCCCAAGATGGGCACCACAGTTCCTGGAAGAAAGAATCAGAAATGCCCTCAAGAGCCAAAGATATGGCAGGTTCCAAACTGCGGTCAAACAGAGAGCAAGAAAAGAATTGAGAAGTTACATGTGTGGTTTGATAGGGGAATGGGAGAATGATGACATGGAGTCTCACTACTTACATCACAGATGATGTTTCTAAAGAAAGAGGATAAAGAGGTAGAGGAAGCAATGGTGAAGGAAAGAACAAGCCCTGTGTTAGGACCTGCATTTGAAAACAGTTTTAAAAAACTAAACGTCAACATCATCTTGAGATGAATGGTTTAGCCTGAAATGAGTCAAAGGTGGATTGATAGTTACTGTGGTCTCTTCCTGACTGAAAAACTCATTTTGGGATTTTGTGTACTTGTGGATTATCTGTTTGTCTGTCTTGTTCATCATCTGTGAATTTGTCCATCTAGCTATCACCTAAACTACCTATCCTCTATCCAAATGGATTGTGTCTCTGCCGATAAGAAAAGATAACTTGGCAAGAGAGACAGTCACTAAGACAATTGCGCTTGCAATTTATGGCATTGCCCACCAGGGGTACAAGCTCATTTAGAGAGAGCAAAGGACTGAGGAGTCCACTGAGAATCAGAATGTTCAGTAATAAAGCCAAAATAGTCTCTGGCAATTTGTCATTCTAGTCCATAGCCAGGTAAAGTGGCCTTCACAATAGCCTATACAAAGGTTTAGAGTCACTTTTTTCTTACATCCCGAATGTTTTCCCATATCTTTGAGCAATTAGGAACTAACCAGTTACTCCATAAGGTATGAGTTAGAGCCAAAAACAACATCAAAGAATAGGTGGAGTTCTTGATCGTGTTAACCTTAAAATGAAGCAAAGAAGGGAAGCGTCTGTGGCCTCTTTAGCAAGACAGTAGCATGGGAAAGAACGAAAACACAGAGTTCAAATCTTGCCTCAGACTGTGTCTAGAGCAGGTGTAGTCTCTCTGTTCCTGATTTCAGCTCTAAAGGTATCGGGGTACATCCCCATCATGTCGTATGGTGTCTACCTTGCACAGGGGACAGTGGCATAAAGACTGTGGTACAAGGTAGGGATCACTCGGTGGCAGAGTGTGTTTGTGCTTTGAATGAGCAATGCTCCCTGTAGAAGACCTGGGCATTTGAACATTTGATCCCCGGCTGTTGCTTGGAGAAGATTAGGGTGTGCAACCTTGCTGGACCAGGACCATTACTGCGAGCAGGAGAGTTCACAGCTTCGTGCCGCTTCCCGTTCATTTCTGCCTTGTGGCTATGGTTGAGGATGTGAGGTCTGCTCCAGTCACCATGCTTCCCCTACATGAAGGACTCTTAGCCCCTCTGGAACCACAGCCAAAATAAACCTTTTTCTTTTTCTGTAAGTTACTTCTGGCTATGGTGTTTTATCACTGCAGCATAGAAGCAGGGAATGCAGTGACAGAGACTGGGGCCCAGAAGACGACAGCGTAGGTGTGCCCTCTCTCAGAATTCCCGTCCCTCTCCATCAGCTCTTGTCCTACCAAGTTCATCTTCAAAGAAAAGAGTAAACATGTACCTCTGAAAACTTGATAATTATACAAATGACGACTCTCGGAGCCAATTCGTATTACACCCACGCATCCTGGAAGTAAGCGCCATCTGGGAAGACTTGACCTCTAAAAGGATTCAGGGGAGGTGGAGCTTCCTATTTGGATCTGGGAAGAGAGTAAGCATTCTGCAAAGCTGCTCTTCCTGGTGTCCTAAATGACCTTTACTAGCCCAGAGAGAAAAACATGACCACCGTGTCATCAGAAAGCTAGAGGGCAGAAGCTTGAGGAGAGCTGGCTTAGGAGAGCAGCTGTCACCAAGCCTGGGCTGCAGCCCGAGGGAACTTCCAACGGACTCTGGGGTATTATTAAGTGAGTTCTGACACCTGACAGGGGTAGCTGGGAGCAGACGGACCAAGACAACATGAGACTGTATCATGCGGTGCTGGGTTTGCTGGGTTTGTCTCTATCTCATCCTAGGGTATTTACACATGACTTGGGAAGAACAACTTTAGCCCATTGTTTCAGTAAAAATCAGCAAACTTAGGCTAAGACTGCCACCCCTGTGCGCTGGATCCTCTAACGCTCAGTCATTCGAGTGTTGGCTAGAGGCTATGAGATGCTGCTGTTGTTTCGGCCCAGAGTACATCACTCACCCAAAGCCAAATGTGTGCATCTCACAAACAGTGCCTGAGTGGCCCCAGTGTGGCTCCAACAGGATTCGTTCACGTTTTCTGGTCATGTGGATTTATCAGTCCGGATGCCGGTGGTGCAGTACCTGAAAGTGAAGCATTTGGGGAGTTTGCTCTTGAAACAAATGGAGATGGTTTCTCTCTGGAAAGAAGGAAAGGCAAAGAAGAAAAGTCCAGTTGCCAACTTCCCATTCACTGACATTCACAGCGTTGGTGGCTTTAAATCATCCTTTGTGGGAGTATTTAAGCCACAGCAATTGGGAAATTATATAAATAAGATTTACAGGGAAAGACAGAGTGGTTGAACATAGCATCCTTCTGGCTTAGTCACCCCACTCCATGTGTAATCTGTCTTCTGACCCCAGGGATATCTGACCAAAGCGAGCTTCACGGTACTCTCCAGTGTGCTTTTCTTTAAGATAGACCCACGGTCCTTGGGGTAGCGTTAACAGCATCTTTTGCCCTGGCTCACATGCAGCTTTCCCATTGCTTCTTCCGACTGTACCCCTAAACATGGTGAGTGTGAGTGTTAATACTGCCAATTTGGTAAGATCTCAAACCTAGAAGAAATCTCCGGATCCATCTGTATGGGAGTTTGTACGTTGTAATTTACCCATCTGTCTTAGTTAGGGTTTCTATTGTTATAAAGAGACACCATAGCAACACTTACAAAGAAACATTTAATTGGGGTGACTCGCTGACAGTTTCAGAGGTTCCGTTCATTATCATCATGATTGGGAGCATGGTGGTGTGCAGGTAGACGTCGTGCTGGAACTGAGAGTGCTACATCTTGCAGGCAACAGGAATTTGACTGTCACACTGAGGGAAGCTTGCGCAAAAGAGACCCCCAAAGCCTGTCCCCACGGTGACACACTTCCTCCAACAAGGCCACACTTCCTAATAGTGCCACTCTTTTTGGGTGGACGTCATTTTCTTTCAAAGCACCATCTGTGGCCATCGCCAGCCCACGCTGGACTAATGAGCTGAGCACTAGTGGTCCTTGTTCCTGCTTCCTAACTCTGAATGAACGTGACTCAGTGCCTCATGTGACCTCTGACATACGCTCACACTGGGACTGAAACAAACCCTGCCTTCCTTAAGCTGCCTTAGCCAGGTGTTTAGTCATAGACATGAGAAGGGAAAAACAGGTGATATGTATCTTCAGAAGACCCTTTGGAATCTACGACAGAATGGCCAAGATTATAAGGAACCACGGGGTCTGGAGAAGTCGAAGGTAGCTTTAGGTTTCTTTATCTGTAAAGCATCTACAAGTTTCAAAGTCTGCAGATTCACTGGGAGGATAGCTCAGAGGTGAAGCATGCCTTTAACATGTGAGGGGCCACAGGTTAAATCTCTGGGGAAGCTCTTCCCCAAGCTGAGGTTTTGAGGATTCGAGGACCTTGGTTTGGAGGGCTCAGAATAAACCTATTAAAGTTTATACACTACACTCTGCTTAGGAAAAAAAAATAGTCCTCATAAATTCCAAGCAATCTGGGTTAGATTCCTGGAGAGTTAGGAGGGAACCAAAAATGGAACCACCCTCTCAAGCATCCAAGCCCACTCACAAATGAGTTCAAGACTTATTTAGACAAACACTACCTAGGACTTCCGTACTCTGGTCCAATAGCCCAGCAGGAGCAAAATGATCAATATCAGGATAACATCATACACAGCCTTAAAAGATGTCTACAGTTTAAAACTATACAGTAACCTGAGCAAATATTAAAAAAAAACCTAGACATGCTGTGTTAGTCAGCTTTGTTCATATAATAAAATACCTGCTGTCATTAACTTATGGAGAGAAGGGATTTAATTGGTTCACAGTTTTGGAGTCTCTAGTCCAGGATTGGGTAGACTCACTGCTTTGGTTTTGGGGGTATAACAGATACTGCAGAATATTCACCTTATCAGCCGGGACATAAAGAAGAAGAAAAAGGCAGAGAAATTTCCTTCGAGAGTATGCTGTGCCTCCAGGGACCTAAGGCTCTCTCCCCCATGCAGGGTCTACCATAGCACACTAGCACTGTTCTGGGAGCACTTAAACAAACCATAACATATATGCAAGGCAGTTTGTGCATTAAAGAAAGCCAGACAATGGGAGGAGACCTAGGAGAGATTCAAATCATGGTGTTATTAGGGGCAGCCCTTCAAAGGCCCATGCAGGGATGAGAAGATGGCTCACTTGGTCAAATGCTTGCCGTGCCAGCATAAGGAACCAAGTTCAGAGCCCCACTATCCATGTTGAAACTGGGCATCACCTTATGAGCTTGTAATATTAGCATTGAGTTGGTGCTGGCTGGAGGGTCTCTGGGACTCACTAGTGTAACTGAATCCATTCCGTGAGAGATCATTGCCTCAAACATCTCTAGTGACAAGTGATGAAGGGAGGGACACACCCAGACATCAACCTCCGTCCTATGCACACACACACACACACACACACACACACACACACACACACACACACAGAGACAAATACATAGGTCCAGGCATAACATTCCCAAAGATTTGGAAGACAAGATTAAAATTTTGGATGAAGAGCTACAAACTCTACAAAAAGGGGAATCAAGCGAAAGTTCTAGAACTGAAAGACATCACCAACTGAAATTGAGAAATAGTGAAGAGTTATCAGAGAGTTCCCATGTGGCCAGGGCTGTGTTTAAAACATTACAGGATGCAGTGTAAGACATTTGTGAAGGTCATTTCCTCCTGACAACCTGATGTAAAGGATTCTTAAGGCCCCTGATCCACGTGTGAAAACACTTTTGTTTATACCCCGCTGTGTCCCTAAAGCTGCCTGATAGAGCCTGCCTATTGCCACTCCCAGCATGTGGATACCTGGGTTTTCCATCCCCTTGCCTCCATACCATAAGAAAAAAGTTGAGTGGAATCGAGGCCAGGGAGTGAGGAAAGAAAAAGGACTTTGTCCTTCCTCTTCTTCCCTCTCTAGTGGGGAGATGTGCTTAGGATCCTCACAGGAAATCCAGGGACTTCAGTCCAGAAGGAAAGAACCATGCACGGGTAACAGGGAGTGGAGGGTTTGTACGTGCCTGCATGTGTGAGACAGGGTTGGAGGCGTGGTAGGCTCTGTGACCCGTCTCTTCCGTTTACCCTGAGCTAGAGAGCTTTAGCTGAGTGCAATCAATACTGTTTGAGTAACCCCCACAGGCCGGGATCAGGGTCAAGTACATCATGTGAGGAGTCTATCTAATTCTCATCGCGATCCATGATGTGTTTTCCGTTATTAAAGCTGGTTATTGGGTAATAAAACTGGGTTCTAGAGAGTCCGCACACCCTGTCTGACGTAACACAGCTCAGGACAGTGTGAGAGGACTGAGGCTCGGGGTCCACCCAGGGACCCCTTTCCTGCACACACGGCCTTTGGTGGCGGTGGGCGTGGTCCAGGGAAGAAGGCACCGGCAAGGAAAGTCTGGGAGGCTAGCGTTTGGGACCTCTAGAACTAAATGTTTCTGTTTGGATTTGGGCCAAGATCAGAGCAACATTGACTCCGCAGCTGTGATGTGGGTGGGATTTTGCTTGGACCACTGTCTGAGGGCAGAAGAGGGCACAGAGCTCCCCGCTTCACCTTGGCAAGTCGCTTCTCTTCCTCAACCTTCAAGGATGTTTGAGATAATACTGATTTGATGTTTTAACAAAATTTCACCAGTTTGCTAAAAGTTGGCTCTTCTAGAGACATTCATTGATTGCTGTATTAGTAACTGCCCAAAACTTGGGTTTTCAAAAAAAAAAAAAAGATCTCTAAAAAATGATATAGAAAATTACACAGTAAGAAACAAACAAAACATTTATTGCTTAATGACATTTCTGTATACTATATTAGAAATCACAGCCCTTATAAATATAATCATATTTACAGAATAATGTTCCTCATATATTTGTGCCTCACTCCAACTACATAGCATTTTAGGAACTGTTAATTTTTTTTTTGTTAAATTATCTTGTATTTCTTGTGTTGTTTTTGTTTTCCTATGAATGCATAGTTAATAAAAAGTTGAATGCATTTAAGGCTTAGGCTTTAATATCTTGATAAATATTATAGTCTAGCTAGTTAACATATCTACCTCCTCACCTAGCTACCATTTTTTTTCTCCTTCCTTCTTCTTCCCTCCCGTTCTCCTCTGTCCCTCTTGTCTCCCCTTCTCCTTTCCTTCCCTTTGAAAGGGAAGAGGTAGTGGGACTACTTAGCCATGCTCTCGGCACGTTTCCACGTGTAGTGAGCACCACTGTTATTATGGCCCCAGAACTCACTCATCTCATCAGCTTGGCACAGGTTAGATTTCTGAGGCAGCCGAGAGACAGAAAGGCGAAAGACTCCTGAATTTCAGCCGCTGTTACTGTGTTGATTAGCACAGGGGTAGCCTGTGTCCCTCAGGAATGGGGTGAGGAGCTTGGAAATGAGGAAACTGTTCCAGCTGTGGTGGCCTGCGTGGTGCTCCTGCAGTCTCTCCCCCGCCCCCCTGAAACGGTTTGCCCACGGCCAGGCAGACTACCTTCTCTGGAGCTACTGCTGACAGTTGGACAAAGCCATCTCTGTCCTCCTAAGAATCCTGCTTTACAACCCAGGCCCTCCTTAACCATTATAATAAATAATAAATCAGCATATTTCCCTCCTTAACCATTCCCTACCTCCCGGCTACTGCCTCTGGCAATCACCAACCTCCAGCCTGCTTCTGGGTGTTAATGTGAACGGTAATGGCATGCAAGATGTAGCATTTGTACAAATGAATAAGTAATACAGGAGTCTAGGGCAGCTTCGGAAGTACCCTAAGACAAACATGAGGGAGCTTCTGGAAGCTGGGTACCAGTTACTTCCCCCTTTCAGTAGGTAGGATGACAACATTATGCACCTGGTGACTAATAAGCCTTCCAGAAACTTCAAAGCTTTATTTAATTCAGCAGTTTCCGGAAGTTGTAAATAAGTAGTCCGGTTCATACTTATCGCTCTCCTTCATGACAAACTCTCAAAACAAACAAAGAAATGAGCAAACAGCACATCCCTTGGCCCTCACAGATAGATAGCATCTCTCTACAAGAACTCAAGAAGGATACGTACTTGCTGTTGGGACTCTCAAAACTATCATCCAGGGCTCCAGTGCAGAAATGGTCCATTTGCTGGGAAGAAGAGCTCTTCAAAGACTTGACGTTCGTTCTGTAGCCTCGCCCTGAAAGGATTTAGCTCTCCTTTGGACACACCCTGGTTTCTTAGGTTGAAAATAAGGTCAATGCTGCCCAGCAGCCATGGTGCACGCTTTTAATCTCAGTATTTGGCAGGTAGAGGCAGGCAGATCTCTGTGAGTTCGAGGCCAGCCTGGTCTACAAAGCAAGTTCCAGGACAGCCAGGACTATTACACAGAGAAATATTACACTTGTCTTGAAAATAATAATAATAATAATAACAATAATGAAAAAGGTCAAATGCATGGAGATCAATGGGTAAAGTAGGATGACCTGGTCACAAGAACTGGGTTTTTGGTCACTTGCTATTAACAAGCTCCGTGACCCTTCCCTCTGCTCATCTTTGTGAGTGTCCTTGTGGGAGGCTGAGATAAGGCTAACACAAGCTCCAGTCCAGCTCTGGAAAGGCTGTAGCAGCATCCTCTCTCCCTCAGGGGAACACACAAGGGCTCTCTTCACCTTTCCTAACCTAGAATCGGAAGGTCCTCACCTTTCCCCAGCTGTCTAGAGAAAACCGCACCAAAGGAAATGAATGTTTATTAACATCCACTTGGGACCAAGATTTAACTTCCTTCTTTCCTTCTATCTTCAAGGAAGACACGGTCCTCCTCGTTCTGAGAATGAAGAGGCAGAGACAAAAATAGGTGAATGACTTTTTCAAGGCCACATGGATGGCAGTGACAAGTGGCAGAGAAGGAGTCTGGAGCTGTTGCTGGCTGCATGCTTCATCCACTTTCCCCAGACCCGGATTTCAGAATGAAATCACCTCTAATAGGCTCCAGCTTTCCAGACGTGGGACTGGGGAAGACGGCTGATTTTAAAGCATCCCTTGGGAGAGACTCATTTCTCTAGAGCGGGAGTCAGTGAAGTTTCTGTGCTACGTGTGACCTGTCCCTTTTTTTTTGCAAATGCAGTGTTTAGAACAGTTGAGCTTTCTGGCTCACAAATTGTTTGCGGGTGCTTCTACACCGTGGCAGCTGTGCTGAGTGTTGTGCTGAGCGTGGATGGTACACAAAACACCAAATATTTACCATCTAGTTCTGGACACAATGTTTATCCAGAGTCTGGCCAGCTCTCCCTTCCCCAAAGAACACGGTAACAGTGACGTGAGACTGTCCTTTGTCCACCAGGCCCTATCACTTGCCTTCCGTTGCAAAGGGGACATTTCTGCTGGCAACTGTTTTGTAGGAGGGAAAAGGAAAACTCAGCCAGCAGGCTCAGAGTACCTGTCATGCAAACAAGAGTCTGGCTTTTATCGCATCTTCTTCCCAGGAACACCATGAATGGGGAAATGGAAAGCTCAATTTTGGGGAAATTGCAAAGGGTGAAAGGGGGAGGGATCAGTTACAACACACTGTTGCAACACTCAGCGGGGTTGAAAGTGACAACAGCGAGGGTTTCTCTTTTTGGAAATGTGAGGGTTTTTCCGCGTCTGACAGGGGGGACGGAATGACAGCAGCACGGGCCGGTGAATGACTACTTTCTTTATAAGCAACCACCCTGAGCCTGAAATGGCAGTCTCTGGTCTCTGCTGCCTTGCTGTGGCCTCAGGATGGAACTCTGCAGCAGACGGTACCGTCACTTAATCTCTCTCCTTCTCTTCCTTCTATGTCATTCAGAAGCAGCCTGCCGCCCTTCTAGGAGAAGACCCTGCAAGATGCAAGCTTTCAGGTAAGTCTTCCAAAGACATGGGGTTGCATAGAGACACATGTCGTACGTAAGTCCAGGGCACTGGATCTGAGGGACGGGATGGAAAGGGATATATATATATCCTTGACTCAAGAACAACTTGCTACATGCACCGTCTCTAAGGCTTATGTTTTAAAAAATGTTCCATGCATGGACAACAGGGTGGTCAACTGCTCTCAGTTTCCCAGATTCCGAAGTGTTCAGTAAGTGACAGAATAGAAGGTGCCCAGGAATGATGCGAGCTTTGGGACCTAGCAAAGAGGATTACCGCAGCAGGACACAGTCTATGGCTCAGACCAACAATCTACACCCTGTCTGTGCTGACTTGGAAGATCTCTCTCTTTGGAGTTCCCAGTTTCCTTACCTGGGCATCTTACTGGTTTAATGAGAACCCCTTGTGTACCTTAAAGGGTTGTGCAAATTAAAGACATAAGTAATCCTGTAGCTGTGTTCTGGGACCTGTGCTCTGAGAACCTGAAAAAAAAATGGCTTGAGTCTTAAAATTGGACCAAGAGCCTTGGGTGATGTTCACCAACTATCAGAAGCTGTCACCAACCTAGAGTAAAAATGGCAGGCCTTTATTTTGATTTTGAAAAATAAATGAAGAGATTGTTGGTGCATACAAGCTGTCCTCGATCCTTTCTGAGAATAAAGTCTGTTGAATCACTTCCCCTTTGACCCTGTCTGCTTTGGAACTACAGCCGGAAGCCGGGTTTCTGGCTCAGAGTATGTGCATCCATCCCAAGGCAAGTCTGTCCCACAGAAACCGGGACTGTCTGCTTCATGAGGTTCCCCACCACATCTTCTTAGCAACTCCAGGAGAGGTTCCTGGAGTCCTTTTAAGCAAGGCTATTGGGTCCCTTCGATTTGAAGTTCACCATAGAAGCAAAGGCACAAATACCCCCTTCCCGTGCAGAGGACTTGATTTGTCCTCTGCCCTTCGCAGAGCTCCGTGGCTACTCCAACCAGCTCCCCTGATAAGTACAGTGACAAGGTACAGATCCAAGGTGATGTCACCAGGGTGGTGTTATCACATCTCACAGTGGCCTGTCTCACAGCCAGGGATCCCTTCACCAAGACAGAGAGTGACCAACAGGCCATTGTGTAAGCTAGAGAGGAAGTTGATTTGTTCCCAGCGACAGCTGTCCCTGCCAGAGCCAGAGCGGGTGATTGGCAAGAGAAGCAAAAGTTCTAGTTACAAACTTTCAGGCCTAAGACTCAGAGTAGCTTGGCTGCGATGTGTTCTAACCCTTGAACTTGTAATACTATGATATAGCCACTAGTTTCAAGTGGCCACCTAAATTTACACATAGCTGTCTGAAAATATAAGAAAGGCATGCAGCCAGCAGCTCCCCTAATGAGTGGGGTGAATACAGGATGTGTTTGCATTGCCTAAGATTCTATCCTGAAGCAGCGGGAGTCTACGCTGGGATGAGAAGCACGAAGAAGACGTTTTCTGTTCACCAGCTGTGAGAGATGGATCTCTCTCTTATGGTAGTGTTGGCTTGAGTCGTCTCATTTGTGCTATGTTCTCGCTAAAGACCACACTCCCAGCAGATCTAGACGTAAGTTAGATGGCACTGAGGATGTCGGACACGGTACTGTTCTGCCTACCACAGCTGGGCCATTTTGCTTTTCAGAATCTGGGATATCAACCAGAAGACCTTCTATCTGAGGAATAACCAACTCATTGCTGGCTACTTACAAGGACCAAATACTAAATTAGAAGGTGAGTGGGTAACAGGGAAGCTAGTGGGATGTGGGCCTAGGGTCACCTTTCCATGCTCCTCCGGCTGTAGGTGGGATGTCTTCATTTCTGTTGAGTTTGAAATGAGAGACATGACCACCAGAGGATACACATGGGAGTGGTCTCAAGAGTGGAAAACATTTAGAGCCTGAGTCTTAGTGCCCCGGGGACACATCTAGGGGAACAGGGGCCGGGAGTCTCCCTGCACTTCCTGAATCCTCCTGTGCTGGAAGACCATCCATGTTCCTGTGTTATTCAAACCCTGGCCTCACACACACGATGTACATGGCTGAATAATATTCTTTCTTGTGGCTACTAACTTCAGCATGTACGCATCTATACTTGGGACAAAGCTAGATGAACTGGGAGGAGCATCACTCACAGATTCTTCAGTTTTTCATCTAGAAAAATGAGGGCAGTGGGTTGACAGAACTTGAATTTCCTTTAGCACTAGAGTCTAAGAGTTCCCACACCTCTACTTGTGATAGACAGGCACTGTCCACACTTCCTTACTATTCCTTCCCCAAGCCCTTCCTCTGCTTTCCTATCTTACTCAGCAGCTATATGACTGGCTTTTCCTGACTTTCTAGTAATCTAGGAATTCTCCCGTGAGCATGCTCGAGTACAGGGAGGCTGGGTTTTCTACTGCTCCCCAGTAGCAGATGGGAAAGGTGGGCTGTAAGTCCACAGGCTTCCTGGAGCCTACTCACGGGCTTCCTGAGTTGTGTGCCCCTGACTATTAACAGCATTTATGTTGACCAGGAGGACAGGTTTCCTGGAGAAAGTAAAGAAAGGTTGGGAAGAGTGTGGAGCAGAGTCTAGGAGGTTGGTCCTTAGGGATAACTAGGTAGAGCGTTTGGTTGGCTCTCTTATATGGAGGCAGACTAGGAAGTTAGAGCCTGCCTGACCTTCCGACCTTAAAATTTTAGTTTAAAAAAGGAGACAGAAAATACCCACGGGCTCTTCCCCACCCCTTACTCCTCGTCTCTCTTTCTGACTTCACCCTCCGCTCTTCTGCAGAGAAGATAGACATGGTGACTACTGACCTTCAAAATGTGTTCTTGGGGATCCACGGCGGGAAGCTGTGCCTGTCCTGTATCAAGTCTGGAGACGACATCAAGCTCCAGCTGGAGGTAAGAATCTGGTTGAGCTATCAAACCACTATGAAATCCAACAGTTTACACCAGCCACAGGTGGTTCTCATGACTCCGTGAGTGTGCGCGGATGAGGGAGGCACGTCGTTCCTCAGAGGGTAATCTTTTGGGGTCACTCCTGAAATAACTTCCGCAATGTTCTTGGTCGTTATTGGGTGTCCCAGGTGGTTTCTCACCTCTCTAAACCATCCTCCCTGTGACTTCTTAGCATCGAGCTTCCTTGGAGCATGGTGGCCAACTTCTTTGAGAGATTATTCCAGAAAAATGTCCCTCAATGTGAAAGCACTTATTAAACTTGGTCTTACATGAGTTTATTGGCAAAAGCCCATGACATGGTTAACGTAGGCTCATTGTAGAAGGGCACTGAGCAAGGGTTTAAACTCTAGGAGGAGACATTTTTCATGGAGGGCCACCTCTACAACACTATCACAGAACCTGAACCACCCATGGTTCTTGTGCTGAGCCTCCTAAGCCACTTAGACCTACCTTCTTCTAGCAAGGTCCACACTCAAGACCATGAACTTCTAACCATTATCCAAGCTACTAGCTGGCATCCCACATAGAACTGTCACTTCCTGACCTATCCAACAGCAATGGACTGTTCAAACATTATCTTGAGGACTAGCTGGGCAAACTTATAACCCAACTGCCAGTAGCCATAACCTTGAGTTTGCCACTAACGCTTACCAATGGACATGACCACCTTTTGGGGATGGGAGGAGAGGAGTGACTATCTATTCTAACAGGCAATCTCATATATCACATCATATGGGCTTTGAGACACTCTACCCTTTCTTTCACAGCCCAAAGAATCAGATCTTGACCCATCACTGCCTCTCTGGCCTAAGTCTTTACTAATGGGACCATGTATTTGCTAGACTTACTGTACCATGGCCACACTAGCATGCTTTTCAGTGCAAGAGATAACAACAAGAAATCTGGAATCTGTGTAATTTGACCATGTCTCTAAGAGAGCAATCAGGTCTCCACCATCAGAAGGTGACCACCTTATGAGAAGCATTGAGATAGATAAGACAACCAGGATCTTCCAGGTCCCCAGAAATCACGTGACCATATCTTGACTTCCAGGAAGTTAACATCACCGATCTGAACATGAACAAGGAGCAAGACAAGCGCTTCACCTTCATCCGCTCCGAGAAAGGCCCCACCACCAGCTTTGAGTCAGCCGCCTGTCGAGGCTGGTTCCTCTGCACAGCACTAGAGGCTGACCGCCCTGTCAGCCTCACCAACACACCTGAAGAACCCCTTACAGTCACCAAGTTTTACTTCCAGGAGGACCAGTAGTGCTGCCCAGACCTAGCCTCCTCCACTCCCAGGCCATCGATGACTCCACCAACTGTCTTCTCACTCTGGGCATCGCTAGGGTCTGAAGAGCAACTTTTGCAGGCTGCATGATAGTAGGATATAGAAGAGTCCTGATGCCAGATTTCTGACTCCACCCTGCTAGCTGACCCAACCCCCATGATGCTTTCAGGATTATTCTTCTGATTGGATCATGGCAGGCCCTCGTTCAAAACCCTCTCTTGTTGCCTCTGCCCTCTGAGTGGATCCTAGGCCGCTTGCTTGACCTAGGTGCCTTCTGCTCCCCACCCTTTTCCCTTCTTCCATTGTCCTACATGTCCACAGCCCAGACCAATCAAGTCCCTTAACAACACCCACCGCATGACTCCCTTACCCTGTTGGATAAGCCTGTGCTGGTCTATGGAGAAGGTTTTAATTCTCCATGGTGTTCATTTGGGTTTTGGTGCTTGGAATGAGACCCACCAGGGCCTCATGTATGTGCCTTACCACCAAGCTATGCTCCCAGCTCACAGAGAAGTTTGAAAGGATCCAGAAAACAGAAATTAAGGATCTCCTGGTCATTTTACTAGGCCAGCCTTATTCCATCTGGGGAGAGTCCTACTTTAAGAGGTGTCTTTTCTGAGAGGAGCTGGGGCTCAGCTGTTCCTACTTGTGTGAACTGATGCGTGGGGGAAACTGATAATAGTCTTTTCTCTTTCCCTTCTTTGCATGATGCCCTAAAGTGAAAAATTAAAATTTTGTAGACTATATTATCCCCGCCATCTTTTTTTTTTTTTTTTTTTGGAATTTCCAGTTGTCTGAACCCATAAGCTCTCTGTCCAACCCAAACGCCATCTCCACTCCAGACCTCCCACAGAAGGTTCTGCCTGCAGAAGTTCCCACTGTCACTGTGCAAATATGCCTCTCAGGCCCTTCCTGCTGTAGTGAACGAATCCACTATTTCTTGACCCTGTTAGCACTTCTAACCTTGAAACTTGTGTGGAAATAGCTATGGCCCCTGTCTGTTTCCTCTGCCAGACTGTGAGCTCCAGAGAGCAAGGAGCATCATGTATGTGCGTGTGTGTGTGTGTGTGTGTGTGTGTGTGTGTGTGTGTGTGTGTATTGGGTCCCTACAGGGCTGAGCCCCCACGCTGGCTCTTGGTGGGCATGCAGTGAATATTATATGTGCTGGGTAGAAAGTTCATTACTCCTTTCTGATTTCTCTATATTTTACAATAAAACACTGAAAAAAGTCTACTTTGTTGGTTGTGACCATGTGGCTAAGCTTCAGACATAGGGTGCTGGGGAAATTGGGAGGCCAAGGTATCTGTTTAAGTCTATAGCTACAGAACAGTTGTCTCCCCTTGGAAACCCTTCTTCCCCACTGGGTCTCGCTTCCTGAGTAACAGCATACCAAGCACCCTTGCCTAGTTCTAGAGTTTGTTGTCCACCATGAAACCGCAAGTGGAAACAGGCCAAATACTGATGATGATGGGTAAACCTGCATGTGTCAGATCTGCACCCAACTCACGACTCCTCAATGGCAAAGACAGTGAATGAACCACACAGCCAGCTTCAGCCAATGCAACAGATGAATCAAAATAAACACGGGTTCAAAACCACTAAAGCTCAAGGGCTCCCAGGTCAAACAGCAACTAATGAGCTCATAACCAAGAAGGAACCAAGCACTCCCCTGAGTCCCATGAACCTGTGCTCAGATGTCCATCTCCCGTTTGCCATGTGTGCTCAGGGGAAGCTAGCTAAAACTCGCAAGGGCTCAGTTTTCCTATCTCTCGGTACAAATAAAGGCTAATGCAGAACGAGTTGCCACCTTTAACCTTTGCAGTACCCATCTTTGATGAATGGGAGTGTGGTTGCCGTGATCAGTCCTGGAGGAGTCAACGCTCAAGGACTCTACTCCAAGATTCCCTTGCTTCCGGTGTGACCCACGACCCACAATTAGCAGCAGCATCACTTGGGAATAAAATGCAGGCTCCTGGGCTTCACATGAGACTTCCTGGCTTAGGAGCTCACCTTAACCAGACACCACCCACCCCAGGCAAACCACACAGGCTAAAATTTGAAAAACACTGCTTTTGACAGGTGTGGTAGCACACACCTTTAACCCCAGCACCCAAAGGCAGAGAGGCAGGAAATCTCTGAGTTTAAGGCCTGTCTAGTCTACAGAGCAAGTTCCAGGACAATGAAGGTTGCACAGGGAAACTTTGTCTGAAAAAAGGAAAGAGAAGGAAAGAAGGAAGGAAGGAAGGAAGGAAGGAAGGAAGGAAGGAAGGAAGGAAGGGAGAGGAAGAGAGGATAAGGAAGGGGACAGAGGGGAAGGGAGGGAAGAGGGGGTATGGGAGGAGAGGAGAGAGGAGGAGAGGGGAGGAGAGGGAAGGGGAGAAATGGAGAGGAGAGGAGAGGGGAGGGGAGATGAGGGAAGGGGAGGAAAAGGAAGGAGAGGAGAGGAGAGGAGAGGAGAGGAGAGGAGGAGAGGAGAGGGGAGGGGAGATGAGGGAAGGGGAGGAGAAGAAAGGAGAGGAAAGGAGAGGAGAAGGAAGGAGAGGAGAGGAGAGGAGAGGGAGAGGAGAGGAGAGGAGAGGAGAGGAGAGGAGAGGAGAGGAGAGGAAGCACTGCTTTCTCAGACTGCTGCCATGCAGTGCGTAAGCTCTAACACACTGACCAACATGGCTAGCGTGATTACTAATCCTTCTCCTTTCTCCCCAACCCTCTAGCTCATGACCATACCAAAACCTCCCCTTCTCACAGCCTTGGTTAAACCTCGAGTGTTCCTTAAATTCTGAAGGGGAAGCTTTAGGCCAACACCATCTGCAAAAATGTCAGCCCAAACACATCCAAGGGTTTCTGTCTCAAGCATACATATATCGGTATCTTGTGAATAGTAGCTACTTGCTATCAGCCACTCCACACGTCCATAGGAAATCATGGATTAGGTCAGCCTTGGGCTGGATTCAGACTTAGCCAAGTTTTTTTTTCTTTTTCTTTTATTGTTTTTATTGAGTTATACATTTTTCTCTGCTCCCCTCCCTTTCTCCTCTCTCCCCTTCTCCCCTCTCCCGTGACCCCCACACTCCTAATTTACTCAGGAGATCTTGTCTTTTTCTCCTTCCTATATAGATCCATGAACGTCTCTCTTGGGGTTCTCTTAGTTGTCTATGTTCTCTGGGGTTGTGGACCAGCCAAGTTTTGAAGGAGCTCGTAAACCCGGGAAAAGCAGAGAACTGAGCAAGGAAAACATGACCACCAGGTGGCGGTAGCACTCATGAGCTTTGCGTGAGATGCCCTTCCAGGTTTGAAGGTGGTCCCTCACCACCAGGATCTGTCCAAACCTGATGGAAGTAAAGTCCCACACAGAAAAGGAAGTGAGCAAAAGAATTCCCAGGGTAGATGGAAGTTGAAGATGAGGTTTCCCTTCCTAAGGCATCTCTCTCAGAGATGCAGAAAGGAATCTGATTCAGACTCCAAACGGAAGCAGCTTTTTGCATAGGGTTTCATCTTTGACATAAAGATAATGGGTTTCATGGGATCTATATCTTGGTAGCAGATGGCCTCTAAGTAGACAAACACCTGATTGTTTTAAACAACAGGATGTGCAAACATTTGGATTTGGCATCGACTCGAGTTTAGAGCCCTTGCTTGCACTGAAAAAACCAGCCATATAGGTGCCCGTACACAAAATTCATCTCTGGTTCATTTATATGACCCAAGGGATGGGTCACGGCTCAGCAAGGCCAGGCTTGAGTAGCATATTCCGGAAAGGTCTCTTTTCAATTAGGAAACCGTAAAATGGTGAGACTGGGTGGGAGTCAGGAATCTCAGAGGGCGGGGGAGGCAGAAAAGAACAGAGAGTGGACCCAGACATGAGAATGGTCTTTTTTTCCACCTCCAGGCCTGACCAGCTATAACATCATGGAAAACCTGATTCAGAAGTCTAAAACCAGGTCAGGTAGAGGGGGGCACCCCTGTGACCTCAGCCCTCTGGAAGTAGGATAGTGAGCTCAAGGCCAGACTCATTAAATAGACAAAAATCCAAAAGCAAACTCGAGGTTTCTCACTTTCACCATCTAGTCAGTGTCCCCACTTGGGGTGGTGGCCTTGGTCAAGTGACCCTGGCTCCTGTGCCTCTATTCCCTCATTCTGTGCTGCGAATTGGAACGGCATAGTTTCTTATCAAAGGGTGCCATGCCTGGCTTCTGGCTCCACAGAGAAAATCTGATTCACTTAGTCTAGGAACAAGAGCATCAGTACGCCAAGGCTGGCACTCTCCAGGAGCTCTGAGGTCACGTTCCCCAGCTGTTCCTTCTTGGCATCGTCTGTTAACACCAGGCTGGAGATGCCCTCTCATTGAAGGGAATGACCTCCTTAGGAAGGCTGCCATACATTTCCACCATGTAGACCGACCGCCAAAGACAGAGCTCTTGGCTGTGTGAGAGGATGTGGCTTCCACCCCCAGCACTGATGGTAGGAATGAGGACATTGCTGGTTCTTTAAAAGCACGGGGGCCGGGCGGTGGTGCGCCTTTAATCCCAGCACTCGAGAGGCAGAGGCAGGCGGATCTCTGTGAGTTTGAGGCCAGCCTGGTCTACAAGAGCTAGTGCCAGGACAGGCTCCAAAGCTACAGAGAAACCCTGTCTTGAAAAAAAAAAAAACCACAGGGTATGCACCTATAATATTATCATTTGAGTGGCTGAGGCAGGAGGATTGTGAGTTGGAGCCTGCATGGGTTGAAGACTGCTTTAAAGAAAGTGAGATTTGAGAATCTCCTGCTTTCTCAGTCATAAGGTTGGCTTATGATGGCTGGCATATGGAGCACAGTTTAGAGTAAACATCGGAGAAATCGGAACTGTCAATCACTTGGGTCTGTTGTCAATCACAGGACGTGAATGGTTCCTGATACCTAGAGTGCTGGAGTGACGTGACAACCCAGTGATCCCTTGCTATTCTATTAGGGCCAACCTGAATCCACCCCAGTATCCTGAGAATGGCTTAGGCTCTAATCCTGGGTGTGGCCGCTCAGTGAATAGAATTTATCCCTCCGAAAGCGTAGGCCCTGCCCTGAGCTCTGTTTATCAGCCAATAGAATGTTTTGTAAAGTCACAGATGCTTTGTTCCCTTGCTAGGGAGTGTCAGAGTAGCTAACGCCTGAAGCTTTGCCATGCTAATTGTCATGTGGAAACCTCTTTCAAATGCTTTGCCACGCTTAAGTGTGTAAGAAGAATAAACCATAAGGTCAGCGCCTGCGTAGACTTTCCTTTGCCACCTCGCGTGGACCGTGTTCTACCTCCCATCCCCCATTCCCACCCCCACCCACTCCCCAGGACCCCTATGAGACTCGCGAGTGCGGCTTCGTTTTTGATGGCATTAGAGTAAAGCAATGTTAAATTGGTGTCGATTTTTGCAAATCTTGGGAAGACCAAATGTGTATACAATTTTTAAGCCACAGAAGTAAGCGTGAAAAATGTTTCATATTAAACCCAGTTATCTCAGAATAGCATGGAAAGATGGTAAAATAATATTGAGGTTCTTAGCTTAAGGAAGTTGAATAAAGGAACCATGGACTTTTGGCCTCCAGCACAAGGGGGTAAGAAGAGAAGTTCAGCAAATTTCCACCAGAGGGCAGCCTTTCAAAAGAGACTCCTGTGTGGAGGCCTCCAATTAGTTCTGGTTAAATCTGGCTTTTCTGACTCAGCGGGGAAAATCTGCTTTTTTTTTTTTTTTTTTTATTTCCAATTCTATGTTTATTCTTATTCACCAATCAAGCTAAGCCAATTTAAAGTAGTGACAAAGTCACAAGCCCAACACCTCACCACACCACCTGCCCGGACAGTGTCCCCAAGATTGCCTTATTCTGTGGCTCTCTGTTCCTCCTGGGGACCATTCCTCCTGGTTATCTAACTCGCAGTCTCCAGTGTTCCTCTTCTTGTTGTTATCTTCTGAGAGGATGTGGGCATCTCTCCCCCTCCTGCTCTAAGGATCAAAGGGCCCTCAGGGTATCTTTGGCCCTGCAAACAGAGGACTGTGTGTTCCAGAAAAACAGAGTTTGAAATTGCTGTTCTCGCCGGGTGTGGTTCGCAGCTGTAATCCCAGCATCCTAAAACGACTCGAAAGCCCCATCCACATCAGTGGGTTCTATTTATGACCCGCCAAAGGGAAATGGCATACAGAAAACGGAAGTGATGCTCGCAGACCACGGAGTGGTTCCCTCTGGTATTTGTTTTTTTCTTTCGCTCTTTTTCTTTTTTGAACGGCTGAATGGCCCCCTCCTGCTTTGATTGGTTGACACCATTACAGTGGGTCCATTTGCATTCACATTAGCCTGTGGTTTGCCGCACATAGAGAAATCTTTAGCCCAGATTTAGAAAATGCAGAAACAACTTTTTTTGCTAAGCAATTCTATTGAACATGAAGTAGTGTCTCGCTGTTAATCTGAACTATATTATTTATTTATATATTAAATATTTCAGTGTGTTCCTCTTAGCCACTTATCTTTTATTGTGGTGGCTATTTCAATCTTGGCATCGTCATTTTTTAATTCAGTCTTTTTTTCTTTTTTGAGAGTGTGTGTGCATGTGTGTGTGTGTGTGTGTGTGTGTGCGTGTCTGAGTGTTTTAAACTGAGTGCTTTATTATTATTGCTACTATCATTGTTATGATTACAAGTTTTCTGTGTGGTGCATGCATGATGTCTGTGTGTGACTGTGCTCACGTTGTGTGTGTGTGTGTGTGTGTGTAGGCCAGAGACTGACTTTGAACATCTTTAGCCATTGCTCTTATCTTTAATTTTTGGGAAAGGGTCTCTCATTGAACGGAAAGCTTCATATGTCAGCCAGACTCTTGGGGACCGGCCTGTCTGTCTCTGTCCTTCCAGCCCTGGGTTACAGGCCAGCATCATCATGCTCAGCTTTTGAGTGGCGTTGGGGTCTAAACTCAGGTCTTGGTGCTAACACAAACACACTTTACCCACCCAGCCATCAGCTCATCCCCCCAAGTGGACTTTTCCGTGTTGATCTATACACTTGTGTGCTAGCCGTGCTAACTCACATATACATATTCTGTACTTTCTGTTCTGTCTGTTCTTTGGGCAGCACCGCCCCCCTGTTTGTCACTCAGACTGGGCTGAATTTCTTTCCTTCTATGCCCTCCTTTTCCATTTCCCGTGTTGGAATGTGGGCAGACTCCACTATTGCTGACTTCTTGATATTTTTATAAATACATTTCCCAATCTCAGGATTGCTTTCTCATGTTCTGTAGAGGGCATTTAGATGAGTGGTGTTTAAAACCATGACGCCCTACTTACAATTATTTTTCTTCTAAGAAATACTGCCTTCCAAAAGGTTTTGAATATTCTGTCCTGTTGTTTTATCTAAATGGTAGAGCTTTGGGTTTTATGTTTATGCCTGTGAGTCATTTCAGAAATAGTTTTCCTGTAAGGCATACAGGGGAAGAGTCATGCAATGTTCTTTTATTAAAATCACAGATTATTAAAGCATAATATCTGATTCTTCCATTTGCTGTACACTTCCAATAGTTTTAGTAACCTCTAGAGCTGAGTAGTAATTGTTATAACTGATTTTACAAAAATTTTCTCACCATAGGTGCTAGAGAGTTGGCTCAGTGGTTAAGAGCACTGACTGCTCTTCCAGAGGGTCAAGGTTCAATTCCCAGCATTCACACAGTGGCTCACACCTGTCTGTAACTCTAATCCCAGGGAATTCAGTGCTCATTTCTGACCTCTGGGGACACCTGGCATGAATGTGACACACAGATTTACGTGCAGCCAAACACACGTAAATATAAAACAAATAAAAATTACAATGAAATTGTAACTCAGGGAGGAATTTTGTGCTCAGTGGAAGCAATCTCCATCTTCCCTTCCAGGCCCAGACATTTTCACATCCATGTTCGAGCTCTGTATTTTAAAAATTTGATAAAAATTTCATTATGTAATACATAGTCTTTCATAGTTGAGTACATTATTTGGCATGTTTTTAAGGTTCATTCCTATTGCAGAACGTAATAATCACTATTCTATTTTTGTCTGAATAGTAGTTCTTAACACAGACATACAGTATTTTGTTACTATTGATATACTATATTTTCTATAGATACACACCATACTTTGTGGCTATCTTTTAGTTATTCTGTGTTAAATTGCTCCAAACAGCCAAGCAAAGATACTGCAATGGCAAATATCTTCATGACCCTTAGTATACATCTGGTTAGAATCACTGAAGTATATGAACATTCTGTGTTTAGTATTCTTAGGCATGGCCAAACTATTCTCCAATATGGCTGCTGCGTTTTACAATCCCACTGGCAATAGATGAACATTTGACTTTCTTATAACACTACTAACATTAATTATTCTCTATTATCTGTTTTTGAGGTTTTTCTGAAGTACTCTAGCACTGAGCTACATCCCTGACCCTGCTGCTTATTATCTATCTGCCAGTTTAAAATTATAGCCAGTATATAAATACGTCATTATGGCTTTGTTCCGCATTTCCCTGATAGCTAACGAAGTTGGGCATCTTTTTGTGTGTTTATTAGCCATTTGTCCAGCTTATTCACAGATAATCTATTCAGGTTTTCTGCCAATTTTTTCTCAGTGCTGGAGATTAAAGTCGGGGCTTCTTGCAGGCTAAGCAAGCACTGTACCACTAGGCTACCTCCCCAGCTTAGTCTATTTCCAGGCAGAGCCACGCTAAGTTACTCAACCTTTTAAGCAGCTGGGATCGCAGGCCTTTGACACCAACCCTGGGCTTTGTTGGTCCATTTTTAAAACTGGATTGTTCTTTTTGTATTGAGTTATAAAACTTAGACGTTAGACATAAGTCCTGTTTGTACCAGAACCAAAGGTTTTCCCTTCCCTACAGATTCACTGGTTACTTTGGTTAAAAGGTTTGTGGATCTATATTTGGACATCACAATGCTGTCTTTTTGGTCTGTTTTCCTGTCATTTCAGTTTGAAATATTTCTTTATGTTTCCTATGGTTTGTTCTTTGACCCATACTTTGCTTAGAAGTGTTTTTGCTCAGTTTCCAAATGTACTGTGTGGTCCCTAGACCAGACACTGCTGTGTGCTGTTGACTTGGTGTCCTTTTTATTAGAAAACACAGCCGTATGATTTTCTTCATGGGAATTTTGAGTCCCTGGTAGTCCTGTATCTTGTTTCTATTACATTATCTAAAAGTTTATTCACTAAAAATAACAAATTATGGTGGGGTCTATTGACTTATAAAGAAACAGAATGCATTAAAAAAAAATCACCAAGCACAAAGGGGGAGTGCAAATGGAGCAATCCATAGCACAGAGAGTGAATCAACCTCCAGATAATGTACTAGGAACAAGAATATCCATGACCCGTCTTGTTGGATGTTTCCTGCACGCCTTCAAAGAATGTGTGCCCTGATGCTGGTGTAAAATTCACAAAGTCAGTTTGGTCGGCTGGGTGATAGTGCAGTGTAGGTCTTCCAGATCCTCGCTGGCCTTCTGTGCACCTAGTCCCGGGGCTCTAAGAAAGGGGCTTGGGATTCCACAGAAATAACTGGGTTTTCTTTCACTTCTCTCAATTCTATCGGTTTTTACTTGGTGGATTTGGCAATTCCCTTATTGGGTTCGCATATATTGAGAATCTTACATCTTCTTAGTAACTTGACACTTTTGCCAATTGAAAATTGGCCCTTTTATTTACAGTGTTATCTCTGCATTAAATTTTGCTTTATCTAAAATTGAGCATCGCGTAATATATTTCCCCCATTCTTTTAACTTCAACAAGTGTATATGTTTGTTGAGAGTGTGTCCTTTGTGATTACAGTGTAAGTAGGTCTTGTTTTATTAGCCCTTCTGATAACTTTGTATTTTAACTGAGGTCCTTAATGTCATTGTCTATCTGTCTAATGGTGATTGCTTTTATATATTCTACTGGTTTTGTTCTGAATTTAAAGTGTATACATAAGATAAGAATCCTGTGACAATATTGTTCCATTTGTATTCTCCGTCTGTGTTTGGTGAATTTTATACATTCTGCTTCTATATAAGTTAATAAACATCATAATATGTTACCATTTTTAGTGAATAAACTTTCAGATAATGTAACAGAAACAAGAAAAAGCCATAGATTTATTTTTCTAGTGTTCTTCTAATTTACATTCATATTGCCACCCCTCATTTTGGATAATTTATTCATTATAATATTAATCATTAGGCCGGGCGGTGGTGGCGCACGCCTTTAATCCCAGCACTCGGGAGGCAGAGGCAGGCGGATCTCTGGGAGTTCGAGGCCAGCCTGGTCTACAAGAGCTAGTTCCAGGACAGGCACCAAAGCTACAGAGAAACCCTGTCTCGAAAAAAAAAATTAATCATTATTGATACTAACAAAATTTATATTGTACTTTTTGTTTACTATAATAAATTATAAACATGCAAATTAATTTAATAAATTTTTATATAATTTATTTGAATTATTTATTTACTTTTTTCAGATTTTGTTTTCTTGGGTTTTGGGGATCTTTCAAGGCAGGGTTTCTCTATGTAGCTTTGACTGTCTTGGAACTCATGCTGTAAACCACACTGGCCTCGAACTCAGAGATTTCTGGGATTAAAGGCATACATCACCACCGCCCAGCTTCTTACTTCTTAATTAAGATTTAATGGATATAGAACAAGATGACATATTGTTATTTAATATTTATTTTTGTTTATCTATGTGAATATGTATGTCTGCATGTATGTGCCACATGTGTGCAGATGTGTGTTTAAGGAGGCCAAAAAGTATAGGTATCAGATCCGGTAGAGCCAGAGTTACCACCCAGCATTGATGCTGAAAACTAAACTGGGGTCGTCTGCAAGAGCCGTGTATGCTCTTAATCACTGAACTGTCTCCAGACCCAGATGGCTTTTAGCCCCTTAAAGACGCCATTTCATTGTCGTCTGACATCATGGTTCCTAACGAGAAGAACCTCAGTCCTGTATGCCATCTGTATTACTTTTCCCTCCGGGTGCCTGTTGGGTTTTTCTATTCATCTGTGTTAGGCTAGCAGCTATGAAATGGTTTCAGTCCATATTCTTTTTACAAGCTAGCCAGTTAACCTGTCACAATGTCATAGAAGATCATTCGTCACTGCAACGGCAGAGACATATTGCTGAAAAGGCTCCCAAGCCCCAATGTCTACAGCAATGTATATTCTTGCTTAGGTCTTAAATGCCCCTAAAGACGCATATGTTAGAGGCTTGCTCCCAGCCTTTAGCGCCATGAGAAGAAGCAAACCCTTTAGGAGGTGGGACAATAGGGAAAAAACGTTAGGTCACTAGGAATTCTGCCCTTGTGGAGGATACTTTCCCCTTCCTTTTTCTCTTGTGTTTCCTGGTCACCACGGTGTGAACAGCCTTCTCTGCCTGCCTTTCCCCATCATGATGTACTTCCTGTCACGGGACCAAACATGGCAGGTCCAAGTGACCATGGACCTTAGCAACCATGAGTCCAAACTCTTGTAATTTCTCTTTTTAAGTGGTCTGTCTCAGGAACTCCGACATAGCATGAAAGATGACTAATTCGGAGTGTGTGCTGAGCGTCATGTGTTACTAGGATGCAGTGGGATGTGTTGTAGGAGAGAAACCCCAGTGGCAGGAGGTCTTCATCTTAGTTAGAGCCTCTGGGTGACAACGACCTAGATTAAGGACCATCTTCATGGAAGCACATGTACATACATTCCATGTGGAACTTTACCGAGCTGCTGTTTTATTGGCGTTCCTTATCTCTTTGCCCATTATATCCTTCTCCCCCTCACAGTTCCTTATGGCATGAATCATGGTTTTGATTTTTACTTCCTTAATCCTTAAATTCGACAGCTTGGCTGTCTGTGGTTTTGTTTCAACTCCCTACTGGGGGCAATGCCAAGCGTCTTGAAGGCGCTGCTTGACCAAGCTCACAGTACTCGGACAACTCCTACAGACCCCCTCACTACCCTCGGTGGAATCTGCTGCCCAGCTCTTGCCTGTGGCTCTGACATGTTTAATATTTGAATCCCTTGCTGTTAAGGGCCCCTCACTGGAGGCTAGAGCTGGGATAATGTCGCAATTCGTATAGAAGCTGGTCTTAGTAAGAATAAAACTTTGGGTGGTTCCCTGGGAGAATTAGCTAAGAAAGAAGTCAAGTCCGATAGAACCTACTACTTACAACTATAAGTGAACCACTAGGCTTTCATGTTTTGCCTCAGAAACATGAAACTGGTATGGACAGGAAAAGATACTGATTATAAAATGAATGACAAGCCTTGGCGACCTCCTGAAGACAAAGTAAGCAGTTCTAGGAACTCTGATGCTCTTCTGCCCTTTGCAGGATTGTAATAAAGATAGATATTGTACTGAAACAGGAGTTTATGAGAGAGACGCAAAGAGAAACATTTTTACTCAGTGAACTGCCTGGCTTCCTGAGCAAACTTGCAGATCAAGACTTCTCTGAGCATAGAAAGAATTAAGCGTAGAACACAGTATTTCAGACGTCAAGAATTTAAACAAGGGACTGAGGAATTAGATTTCCATAGAAAGATCAGTATTGATTATAGTAGATCAATGGATTAATACAGGGAAGTTTAATATAACAGGCGGTAGGAAATAACTTCTGATCTATCAACTTGATCAAACTTAAATAGAGACATCCTGTCTGTTATTTCTGTAACCTCAAGGCTCTATGACACCAATTTTAAGGAAAAAGATATTGAGTTAAAAGAATTGATTTTATCATAATGTTAGGTTTTAGTTCTCATGAAATTTGCTGTTTGCTTGTTTTGTTTCTTTTACTTTGATAAGTGTATGTCATCAAGGAAGAATTTAGAAAAAGTATGTACTGTAAAAAGACTTTATAATCAATGATTAAACTCTATGAGGACATGTGATAGTTGTCTTTCTGTGTGTGGGTTACCTCACTCAAAATAATGTTTTCTAGCTCCATCCATTTTCCTGCAAAATTCGAGCTCTCGTTATTTTTTTCTGCTCTGTAGGACTCCATTGTGTAATTGTACCACATTTTTCTTATCCATTCTTCGGTCGAGGGGCATTTAGGTTGTTTCCAGGTTCTGGCTGTGACAGACAAAGCTGCTATGAACATAGTTGAGCACATGTCCTTGTGGCACGATTGAGCATCCTTTGGATACAATGAATTTGTGTGTCGATAGAGCCTGTGAGAGATGCACATTGTAGGAGTAGGAAGGTATCCCGAGAGGTACTTCCTCTCCGTCCATCTCCCGTAATACGACACTCAGAGGTGTCCCAGGTCTGATTCCCCATTGCTGCTCTTGCTTCCACCCACTTCAGACCTTGCCACCATCTGGATGGAACTGGATTCCGGCATGTTGGCTATTTCTTCTTGACTACAATCCAAATGCGTCTGTTTCTCTGGATGTGATGCGGGGGACATTGTGGATGACTTGTTGCTGCTCTGAATTCTGTCATTATCCACCTGGCCTCGTGCAGATGGGTTTTGTGCATTACTTGGATAATTTCTTCCCATTCTGTACTCTTGGGGTATGGTCTTTTCCTCTATCCTGAAATTTCAGTGGGAAGCTCAAAGTGGTTTTTTGCCTGGCTGGCTGGACTATCAGGACTTAAACTATGTCCCAAGGTTCATGATGTTTACATGCCAGCCCATGTGCATCCACTCAGGAGGTGCAACGAGATTTGAAAGGAGTTTATGGACATATGTGGGGCCTTCCGCTCAGATGGCTCCTTCCTTTGTGAGAATATTGCTCTCTCAGAGGGGTCCTGTCCCGACCACCACCACCCTCAACACACTCTCTGCATGTCAACTACGTCACATCTGATATGACAACTGGTGCATATCTGCCAGGTAGGCTGAAGTTCTTGATCTGCTTGGTTCCTCCCATCCCCATATGCCCACTAAGTGTCTGACATGCTCATACGAGATACACAAGACAGTTCAGGGTCGTGCAGAATCTATAACTTAGCATCAGGCATGTCTCAAAAGCAACTGTCAGAAGCATGACCTTTAGGTCACTAGGTCTCTCTCTCTCTCTCTCTCTCTCTCTCTCTCTCTCTCTCCCTCCCTCCCTCCCTCCCTCCCTCCCTCCCTCCCTCCCTCTCTCTCTCTCTCTCTCTCTCTCTCTCTCTCTCTCTCTCTCTCTCTCTCTTTCTGTGTGTCCTTGTGGAATTATTTATCCTGCTTCCCAGCTTGAAAGTTGTGAGGATTAGATGTGTTAAGACATGCAATTTATGACCTGGAACTCCACACATATTAACTGTGGCTCTTGCTTATAGCACAGTTTGTCCGCTGTGTTTGAGGCAACTGGCTTTTCCGAGCTGTACGTTTCCAGGGCAGCTAAAATATCACTGGATACACAGAAAACACGGCATCGCTTCATTCAAAATTCCTCTGCATGCCTTACATAGTGAAGAGAATACAAGCTGGATGGCGCCAGAGAGAAGCTTATTAAAATTACAGTTTCTTGCCAAGCGCCAGTCTATGTCTGAGGGTAAGTTTGGGAAAATATCTTTGCGTCTCAAGTCGCAACTGTTTGCCAGCGTGCGGCCAATCCGGACCAGTTATGAAAGTTCACAGTGGGTCAACAGTTGCAGGCAGACGAAATTCTGAGCTCCAATAATGCATTCTTTGCCTGTGTCTGTCTACTAAAATAAGTAAGAAATAATGGATTTGTGGGGATGCTCAATTATTGTCCCGCTGCAAGCATGCAGGTTACGCTGGTCTGGCCAGTTTCCGGTTTATGTGCTTGACAAAATCAACCAGATGGGGCCCGAGGAGCGCGGCTCTCTGCAGGCTCGTTGCACCCGGCCCAACCCCGCCGCCCAGCCCTGAGCCGCGGTCAGACCAGTCGGACGGCTTCACTACAGCCCGGCCCGCCCCGGCCCGGCCCGTCGATCGCCGCCCTCCCGGAAACCCGGTCCCACACTGCGCCGCCCCGCAGCCCTCGCCGCCCCGGCAGGCGCCTGGGCGCGGAGCCAAGGGGGCGTCCGGGCTGCGCGAGCCGCGGCAGGAGCCCGGCAGGACGTTGGTAAAGACACGTGTGAACGGTTCTACTGCAGTGGCAAGAATTCAATCCGTCGCCCCATTCCTGACGGTGGCTTCCCGTCTCTCCGCTGTGTCTTCTCGGTGCACCGGTCAAGACCAGCAGGTGAGCGCCTAAGGAGAGCTGCTCTGGGGCCAGGACGTCAAAGACAAGGCGGGGCTGAGCTGGGGAGAAGCTGCAGGAGCCTTAAGAGCTGACAGGGACCCCAAGAATAAGGCCTAACTGAAGAGAGGGTTTGACTGTGCCCCACTGAGTATCAATCCTAGTATGGGGTCCTCTCGCTAAGGTGATAGGTCTAAGGCTCGGCTCCAGTCCCTAGCAGAGGAAGGAGCAGGGCTTTGCTTCAAATCTCCCTGATGTTCTCTGGTGTCTGTGACATCGGGGTGCTCCTCCCTGATAATACATTTTTGGTGGGAGCTTAAGGACTGCCCCCCAGCAATGCACTGGCATCGTGGAGTACAGGGCAGCTCTTTCCCACATGGTTGGCACAGGTTCCTCTCCTGAGCTCTTCCTGGTGTCTGTCCAGAATACAGCAGACATTCTTGGGAAGGGAGACACCCATTCAGCTGATAAGTCACCTTCCTCTGTGGTCCTAGTGTTCAGCCGCAGTTGTCCTTTCAGTGGGAAGGATGTGGATTAGGCTGAGTCTTTCTAGGGTACAGGATGACATTTGTTGCCCTGGTAAATGCGCCCATCAGACCCCTTTGTCCATGACCTATTTGTCTAGGTCAGGAGGCCAGCATCTGAGTCAAGTGCAGAACACCTCCAGTCTCACCGCGCCTTTAAACCTCATTAGCCCAGCCCCTTCCCAAAGTCCAGAGCTGATTGGATGTAATTAGCATCTAATTGGATGTCTATGGTTCCTCTACAGGAGCAAGACCTTAAGGTCAAGTTTAGACAGCATGACTGTGCTGTGGTTCATTTTCTCGCAGACATGTCTTCTATTTGTGGAGGGTAACAGGAAGAGCCATTTGCCGTTCCTTCATCCATTTATTCAACAGACACTTGCAGAGCAGTAACTGATGCCCGGCAGACACCATGAACACACTGCTCTCCTTTAGATACAGTTGCGGGGAGAAAGGGAGCCGGCCGATGATATCTCAGCGTGATCAATGCTGTGAGACAGACATAAACTCAACAGTGTGAGGGAAGGTGACAGGAAAACGAGAGAAGCCGTCCCGTGGTTTCTAGCACCGCAGCAGACATCCTGCCTGAGGTGGGGAAGTGGTACCATCTTCAAGGCCCACAAGTCTGCTGCGCAGAACAGCGATGGGAAATTACAGACTGCATGAGGTGGAGAGGTGTCTTCCCTCAAGTCCCAAGAGCATTTCTTGTTGGGATGTTTGAATATAAGATAGCGCTACACCCTCTGAGGAGACATGTCCTGCTGTCTTATTCATTCATTCATTTAACAAATATTTACCCAACAGTCTCTATCTTCCAGGTTTAAAAACATATTAATGAACTTTCCTTGTGGATGTTATTTTCTGAGAGAAGGAAAAGGATAATAAGCTATTTATTTATTTATGAGAGTCTAGCTATGCACTATGTTCCACAGGCTAGCCTTGAACTCTTGGTCCTCTTCTGACTCCAAGGTTACAGGAGCTCCACCGGACAATTTGGGCAGGGACCTGAATGAAGATAGGACGTAGCCATGTGACTGCCCAGGGGAAGACGATTCCCACTCAGTGATCAGAAAGGCTTAGCTATGTGAGCAAGGTGTGAGCTCACCGAACACGTGGCAAGAGTAGGATGGAGGCCAGGGGAGCCCGGACAGGTGAGCAGAGGCAGCTGGGAACCAGAGCCATTTAGAAAAGCAGGCAGGGGCCCTCCAGCTGCCTCTAGGAGGGTTTACAAACTCTGGCTTTAACTCCAGGCCAGGCCTGGCAGTCTACACCAAGCAGGCTGAGTAATTGTACTCCTCCCCCCCCCCCCCCGCTATCACAAAATACCTAACAAAAACAAGGTAAGGGAAAGGTCGTTGGGCTCCTGTTTGCAGTCCAGTTCGTTGCTGTGAGGAAGACAGGAATGGCAGCAGGTGCTTGAGGCAGCCGGTAACATCCTCTGCAGCCAGCAAGCAAGGAGCGAGAAATGCTAGCCAGCACTCAGGAATGGTGGGGTCTTCGGTTAAACTTTTCTAGAATTCACCCTCATAGACGTACTCACAAGTGTGTTCCACTGATGATTCTCAAAATGAAGCTGACAATTGGAGAGTCCGCAGGGGCCGAGAACTAGTCCATCTGGCAAGAGAAGGATCTGCTCATGCGCAGTACCCAGCGACATGTTGCCAGTCCACGCAAAGGGACTTAAAGTGGGAACCGTGGGATTTGAGAATGGCAGAAAAAAATATTGCCTTCTGGGAAATTCCTAATAATCTTTTTTTTTATCCTGAAACGAATTAGATGATCCAATTAGCAGGATTTGATAAAAAATAAAAATAAAAAACCCACCTCGCTGGATAACAGAGTGACTACATTAGTGAGCATGTGCTATAAACCAGCCCCTTAGCCTCCTATGTGTGGTGATTGTAGCTCTTTTTCTAATTGGTCTTAATAAAAAAAACCCAGAGTCAGATAGCAGGGGTGGGGGGAGATACTGGAAGATCGGAAAACTAAATGAGCCAGCCACTAGAAAGACCATTTACCTCTACCGAATCCTCAGACCAAAGTGGGCAGGATGCTGTCTCCACAAATCCTCAGACCGCATAGGCTGAGCTCCTGTCTCCTCCCACCTTCTATGCCTCTCTGTCTAATCATATCACTTCCCTGTCTCTACCTCGCTAGTACTGGGTTTAAAGGTGTGAGCTATTACCGCCTGGTTCTGTTTCTTTTTCAGACTGAAATCACCTTGTGTAGAATAGGGTGGCCTTCAACTCAGAGATCCATCTGCCTCTGCCTCCCAAGTGCTAGGATTAAAGGTGTGTGCCACCACTGCCTGGCCTCTATGGCCAGCTAGTGGCTTAACTCTGCACTCTGATCTTCAGGCAAGCTTTATTTGTTAGCCACAAGTACTAGCATAGTTAATCCTCACATCAGGGCTTTGGAGTATATACACTGTTGCTATCCCATGAGAAAGCTGGGGCCCAGAGAGAGAAAGAAAGTTGCCCCAGGTTGCTTGGCAAGTACCAATCCGACTTTGCTGTCAGGGGGTGGACTTTTCAATCCTCTGTTTTCACCTGACACGTAGTAAAGTCAGAGATCCAGTCTCAGGCCCACACTACTCAGCTCTTTCAATGAGTTCTGACTGTTGCTCCAGCCTTTATACAAGTGTGCAGCTGGCACTTAGAAAAGAGCCCTTCTTAAAGCTGTGGCATCTGTGGTCATTCCTATAAGCAATGGTCCCCGGCTGTGGAAAGAGGGAGTAAACATGGGCACAGGGCCAGCTAGTCAGGTTCTGTTCAGTCCTACCCAGTGTGAGGCCCAACCTCATCCCCCACCCCCGCTCAAAGTTCCGTTTCCATGTGGTGTGGATGCTGGAGCCCCTCAGCTGTCCCTGTGTTCCCATGCTTCCTCTGGACACCTCCCTAGTCCCAGCACTTCCTCTTCTCTCGTCTGGAACAAAAAAGCTGAGGTTAGGTTATTTATTTTTGGTCAAAAATTGCTGCTTCACTCAAAACCTGGTTCTGGAACCAGAGAAACCCATGACTGTGTTGCTGGTATCTGACAGGGCCTTCTTATTGCATCCTAGCAGGAAGAGGGCATCACAGAACCAGATGGAGGAAGCTGGACTGAGTGGCCTTTATAATGAAGTTACTCTTGTGGTTCTCATGAATTTATTCATTTCTTCACGAGTGCAAGAGCCTTGTGACCCAATCACTACCGAAGTTTCCACCTCTCAATTTTGTGTATGACTGAGAATTAAGTTCTCGACTCATGAAAGGCAGGGAGCGCCTTCAGATCACAGTAACTGTGGTGGTAATGGGCTTCTTGGATCTTCACACAAAATAATCTAGTGATAGGGAGGATGGGAAGACCGGTGCCACCTGCAGGGCAGTGAGGAAAGAGTCTCCTCGGAACACGACTACAGGAGGGGGCAATAAAAGATACGGGGTGGGGATGGAGGCAACATGGTGACGCATGCTTTATAATAATAATAATAATACATGGTTCCATGTAGCCCAGGCTAGCCTCAAGAAGGCCTTGAACTCCTGAGCCTCCTACTTCCACTTTCTAAGTGCTGGGATTGCAAGCACGTGCCACCATGCCCACTATCAGATGGTGCTGGAGCTCGGCAGGCAAGCACTCTACAACTGAGGTATCCTCCTAGCCCTTAGCAGAGACTCTACGCTTTTATCCACAGGAAGGAGTGATTGAAGAAACCTGTGGCTGGTCACATGGTGATCTACATCAGTCTGAAAGGGAGAAGAGAGAGATCCGGGAAGTTCTGGGTGAGTCAACCTTGTGCTCTGAGTCCAACTGATTAGCAAGGGTGGCGTGCTCAGGAGACAAACTCTTCTAGCAAAGGGAATCAAGATGGCTAAGTACAACATGGAGGTTCTCTGAACCATAAACATGGCTACATGCTCAAAGGACACGCATGCTGTTTTTAACAGGCATGCACATGCGCACGCGTACACGCGCGCACACACACGCACACACCACTCCTTTCTTTTCCTGTTTTCCTTTTATAGATAGTAAGAAATAATACTCTGGCATTTACCTTTTTGGAAAGTTAGCAGCCATTCTCAACAATTAATCTTCAAGATATGTAAAGGGACCTCACCATTTCTAAACAAGTGTCTCTCTAAATAAAGTCCTATTGGGTGGCCATATTTATCAAGCCAGTCCTGTGGGTTTGCAAGTTACTTTCTCTTGTCTGTTGGAATAGACCATAATGCATTAGGTCCACCTGCACCTCATCTGTCTGAGAAGACCTCTCTCGGCAGTAGGAGGAACTCACAAACGTGCACACCAGACTGCTGATGCTGCCAGGCCACTCTCTAGTGACAGAGCGTGCCTTTTACTTATGAAAGTGATGATTTCCCAACACTCCCACCAACCCAGGGAAGCATCAACTTGTTGGTCTTGTTAGTTTCAAGATGTCATCACCTTGTAGTTTTAATAGGTATTACTTGCTGATGAATCATTTTATCGGTTCTCCATGCTTGAAGCTGTTTGTCTCTCTGCGCATGCTTCATACCCTTTCTGTGTTGGCTGCCTTCCTGGTTCTATGGCAGGCAGCATACACCAGAGACCGTCAGCTAGGGAAGAGGAAAGGTTTATTGGGGCACACAGTGTTGCGGGTTCTATTGACGGGCAGCTGGCCTGTTGTTTGGGGCCTCTGGTGAGACAACAGGTGATGACAGAGACAGGAAGTGGACGAAGAGGCTTGCCTCCTGCCGGAGAAGCAGAGAAAGGAAGTTCTGGGTCTGGTTTTTTTGTCTGAGATACCTCCAATGACCTAAGACCTCTCGTTAGTTCCTACCTCTCAAAGGAACTGCTAGACTGGGCCTTTATTGCAGGCCACTTCCAGATAGAAACTGTCGTGCTTGGCCTGAGCTTTAAATTGGATATTGGGTTTTTTGTTGTTGTTGGTAGTGGTGGTGGTGGTGTTGTTATTGGTGGTGGAGTTGTTGTTATTGAATTATAAGGAGTCTGTTCTTTGTACCTTTTTAAAAATTCTTTGTGGATTTCTCTTTATGCATCCTAATCCCACTCATTTCCCCATCCCCTAGCGTCTGCCCTCTGCTTTTGCAACCTGACCCCCCCCAAAAAAAAATTAAAAGAAAAACCAGAAACCAAAACAACAATAAAAAGAAAGTTGAAAAAAAATTCTCAGTGTAGAACTGTAGTGTGACCCCATGAGTCACACAGTCTACCCTTTAGTCCGTACATCTTCACTTGTAAGTGTTCGTTGCTATGAGTCATTGGTCTGGTTCAAGGCCCCTGCTGCCCTATTGATAATGGGCTCTCAATGGAACTCTTCTTGGATATCCTGTTGTTGTCCTGTGTCGTGGAGATCCTGCTGTTTTGGATCTGCAGGTCCGGCCCTTTCACAGGCTCCAACAGTTCATAGATGGGGTGGATGCCAGGGCGAGCTGACAGCTCTGGTTCTGGCTTAGCTGGGATGGTCAGCCTGCCAGCATTCCCTCATTGCCACCACTAGGGTGAGCTCTCCAGCACTGTCCCAGGTAGCTGAAGGAGCCTGCAGCAAGGAGCCGGCCAGTTATCCTGCTCTCAGATGGTCATATCAGGGTCACCCACTTTCACACCACCAGGGTCAGCTCTACTGTTTTGCCCAGGGGAGGTGCAGGGCCTGTGCTCCCATGTGCAGCAGCCAGTGAAGGGAGGGCTGGCTTTTCCACCCTTGTGACCCCAGGGCCAGCTTTCCCACCTGAATTATAAGGACCTTATGTCTCGTGTCTTCTACCTCCCCTCCCCCAACCTATGAGTAGCAACCACCCTGATGTGTTTATGCTAGGTTTATCCTTTGACCTAGACATACTTTAGAAAAATATGGTATTGACTTATATATGTATGAATCATACATAAATTACAATGTGCTGTACATTAAAAATATCTCTCATTTGTGTGCCAAAGGTCCCCAACCTTTGTGGTTGACACCTTCACCGGCTGAGCCATGTTGCTGGCCCCATCATCTTTTACTTGCTAAAGACATTTTTCCTTTTGTAATTGGATTGCCAGTGACGTCCATTTAGCCATATAGCTGGAGCTTGAGGAATACTCTAACAGTCGGTTAGTTGTGGATTAGTCTAGAAAGAGTGAGTGGAGCCCTGGGCTGGAAGCCCTGAAGGGTGGAGAAGGTTGTGTGAGAATGGGGGAAAGAAACAGAGCTGACCAGGAAGAGAGTGGAAGGCCCATACCATAGCGTATTTTGTTTGGTTTTGTTTGGTGGGGGGTTGTGGATGGAGGGCATCCAGTCAGTGAAGATTCCCAGGGAAGGATGATGTCATATTGATGGAAACTTAGGGTGGGCTGAGGTCAGGACACCCCCCCCTCCTTGCAGCTCTCAAATCAGACAGGAGAGACCCACTGCCACTGAACCCTCCAGGCATAAGGGAAAAGGACCCAGGCTGGTGGCAAGGCTACTCACAGGGAAATCCAGCCTCTCTGAGACTATTTGCTAGACAGGACCTGGGAGGGGCAGGCAGGCTCCCAGGCAAGGGTGAGGAGGGTGCTCTTGGCACAGGAGCAGGCTGCTAAGTCTGAAGTCCTGTAGAGAGTTCATCTGTGAGTAGGACTCTGGGCTCATGGCTCGATGAGTCTTCAGCAAGAGGCTGGGAGGAAAACATGTGAGCGTGAGATCACCCTGGAGGAGCAGCGGGAAGGGCCGAAGAAGCTCGGCCAGAAAAAGAGCCCCACGGCAGCTGTGTGCGAAGTGGATGGACAGGCTGGGCCGGCTGAGGAGACGTGATGTGTTTTTAAAGGACTCTCTGCCATTCTGGAATTTGAGCCTGAGGTGGGGGTGGGGGTTGAGACAAGGTCTAACGAACTGTCCTTTCCCGCGGCTTTGGAGGATGCAGAACGGGTTTGGACTAAAAAGAGAGCAGATGCTTTAAGAAGCCAGTATGCTGGCTCAGTCCCCCGGGGCTGGGAGGCCCAAGCACTGCTCCTGCAGGGAGTCCCAACCCTGAGGGTGACAAGGTCGGAGCAGCTCGGGTCTGTCTTCGCTGTACAGAGAGCTCCGGACATCTCAGGGCTGTGCTGCTATGGGCAATGTTAAGCATGGCACTCCTTGGCGAGAGGGGGAAGGATGTGACCTTTCTGGTCACCCAGGAAACGCCTTGGGTTGTCTTCCTCCTTCACCCGTCAAAGCATACCTGGTCTTTTTTTTTTTTTTATAGTTCCATGCTTTGCTGCTATCTCTACACACCTGGTTTTCCAGTCAATGATTAATAACTGCTCAGAATGAATGAGCGCTGTGAAGAAGACATTCTGCCTTGTCTCCGAAAGAGAAAGTGTGAGAACTGCTCAGACCCAGCTGTCGTGTTGACTCGGTTTTGTGTTCTTGTCATGACCTTTGGCAGGAGCGTTTTTCTTCTATAGTATTTTTATTTATTAGCTTTCTTTGAGTGTACGAAGCATCTTACCTTGATAATACCATCTGTGAGACTACAGGTTTACTATAGCAGCTGTGATTGTCTTAATGCAGATTCACATAAATGCTTAACTATTAAAAAATGCTCAGCCGGGCGCTGGTGGCGCACGCCTTTAACCCCAGCACTTGGGAGGCAGAGGCAGGCGGATCTCTGTGAGTTCGAGACCAGCCTGGTCTACAAGAGTTCCAGGACAGGCTCCAAAACCATAGAGAAACCCTGTCTCGAAAAACCAAAAAAAAAAAAAAAAAAATGCTCAGTTTGTATATCACACCCTGCATTTGTGTATCCATGGAGAGGTAATCTGGGAACCGAAGCTTCCTCCTAACCCTATGCACGAGAGGATAAAACTATTTCCTCTACCTCCTTAGTGACTGGGAACCAAAAATGAACCGGTCAAAAGACAGATCAACAAGAGTGGCTGCATTTTTAAATGATAACATTAAAGGCCTATACACCTAACTTAGCAGAGAAAAAGAGGGGCAGGAAAAGACTTCTCTAGGAAGAATACATAAGTTTCTGTTGGGAAGAAAGATAGACTTAAGAGAGGGAGAAAGTTTGTGAGATTGTTTCCATAGGTATGGACGGTCTTGCTGTCTTCGGGACCATAAAATGGTCCTGTAGAAGGGACTGGCTGAAGTGTGTTTTCTGTATTCCCTTCCAGGAAGCTGTTTGTAGCTGCCTTACTTCTCCAAGGTTGCTGCGGTCTGTCATGGAGAATGGAGTCCTGTCTAAGAAGGCTCCATTCGTATCAGCTGAATCTCTAAATGTCTTTACCATGCACCCTGTTGGGGAGACTGGATCTATCACGGGGACATAAGGCTCTCTGATTAGACTAGGCTGGTTGTCAGGGAGGTCCCAGGATCCTCTGTGTCTGCCTCTGTAGTACTGGGACCATGAGCAGGAGCCGCATGGTGCAGATTTTTAGGTGGGTGCTGGGGATTGAACTCATGCCTTCATACTCGGATGGCAAGCCAGCATTTTCCCAACTGAGCTAGCGCCCTAGTCCATAAACAAATTTCTTATTTAATAATATACTTTGAGCATCTTTCTGCATAAATGCTTTTTAAAAACGAGATCAGTCACGGTTGCCCGGGTTCCTCTGGCTGAGGTGGAGGAAGTGAATATTTTTGCTGTCGTAATGGCGAGCTGGTGTGCTCCAGCAGATGGTTGGTGGGTGCCTTTTGGTGTGGGAGGGTGATTAACTCTGGAGACCACTCACTGATCACGTGAGAGGGACAGACGCGTGGCTATGTGCAAAGGGCTCACCGTAAAAGCTCCCAGCCACAAGGTGAGCGCGCACAGGGAGGGGAGCCTTGGGGAGAAGAAAGAGTGAACTTTCCTGGGGGCAGAGGAAAGCCGGGGCACCCTGGCTTGGGTACTGTGCCCAGGAGCCCCAGTCCACACACACAGGGGGGCTTTAATTTGACCAGACCGGGTAGAACAGAACTGCTTCCCCAGGTCACCTGATCCAACTCAGGATTGAGCAGCCAATGCAGAGGTGGATTGTAACAGGCTTTTTCTGTTACTTTTGGGCCACCAACCAGCTTCCAAATCATGACATAGAGACTTTTTATTAATTATGAACGTTAGGCCTAGCTGGGGTTCGTTTTTTAGCTAGCTAGCTCTTTCAACTTAAATTAACCTGTTTCTCTTCTACTTTTTGCCTCTGGGCTTTTTACCTTTCTTTATTCTATATGTCTGTCTTTCCTCCTTACCCTGTGGCTGGTGGGCTGGCCCCTGGTCTCTCCCTCGTTCTCTGCTCTCTTCTCCTCTCATTCTTCTCTCTCAAGCCGAGATTTCTCCTCCTATTTATTCTCTCTGCCTGCCAGCCCTGACTATCCTTTCTCTATTGGCTGTTCAGCTTTTTATTAAACCAATCAGGTGCCTTAGGCAGGCAAGGTGAAACCAATGTAACACATCTTTACATAGTTAAAATAATATGCCACAACAATAGACACTTGCTTTTCTTTTTATATAAGCACTCTGCTGCTGAGATGTATACTTAGTCCGGCTTACCTTTTTTTTTTTTTTAATAGTATCTCACTACACTGCTCAAGCTGGCCTTGAACTTGCTTTGTAGGCCAAGCAGGTCTTAAACTTGCCATCTTCCTGCTCAGTAGCTACTCTCTAGTAGCTGCGTGCAGGCCTGTGCTGCCGTGCCCACTTTCATAACTTCCTGACTTCTTTAGGAAGCAGTAGCACCCATAGCCATGGATGTGTTGGGAGGATGACAGTGGCATTACCTATGGATTCTTATATCACACCTTGTCTTAACTCTGAGAGACGTCCCACTCCGCAGTTCTAAGACACAAACACCCAGGCCTGGCCTTTGGCCCTACAGTTGTTAGACATTGAAGACCTAGTCCACTCACCTCCAGGATTTGCTCTGATCCCTGGGAACCCATCCTGGCCAGTGTAATATAAACACCTAACTTGCCAGAGGGAGTGGGGGGGGGGGCTGGTGTCCTCCTTTCTGTACTCTCTGAGGACCCACGCTTGCAGAGCTCCGATTGCTGGCAGGGGATGGGGCTCTGACTGGAAAGAGATCATACAGCTGCCTCACCGCAGGCCTCTCCAAAGGAAAAAGCTTTTCAGGGGCAGACTTAAAGACCTGTGAGGTGCAGCAAGCCTCCCCTGTCGCACTGCCTGATACTTACCGAGAAGTTCAGTATTTTAGATCTGCCAGCCCTAGAGTTTTGAGACGTTCTGATTGGAAGGAAAATGTTCAGGGTTCAACACAGGGGCCCCACTGGCTGAGAGAGAGGGCCTGCCCTTTACCTCAGTGTTTCAGTGTTTCTCTCTGCAGCACCTGAATGGTAGGTAGCAAGGTAGAGGAAGGGTATCTGCTGGACCCTGCAGGGCTGTTTACTGTCTGAGCTCCAGTAGCTACTCTGACCCCGGTCTCCTCATTGGCCTCGCATACTGGACAGCGAGACTTCATCCATATGCTCCTAAGGGAAAATGCCTGGATTAGGAAAGCCTGGCGAAAGTCTGCTGATCTCTGTGCACTCCGGTGCTCACCGCGTGAAAAGATGCCTCTCACTGACACCACCTGTGCCTGAGGGCTTCCTCTGTGGGCAAACAGGAAGTAGCTCACCTCTCCGGAGAAGGAGGACTCTGGCCATACTGCATAACTTGGGCTGTGTGGGCTGCGTGCTGCAGAGTGTGTGGTCACGTCAGGACGCTTTTGGGTTCTCGGGAGGGCGTGGTGGACTGGGGAGAGACTCCATGAATGGACAAGGATCCTCTGCCAATCATTACTTGGGACTCTGGGATGGAGACGGGGCATAATGTCCCTGTAGCTGGAGACCCTCGAGGGATCTTCCACCCAGAGATTAGCTTCTTATAGTAGCAGGAGATGAAAGTTATGAGAGGCGCCTGCAGGCTGAGGACTCCAACAGTCAAGGACGGCCTCATACCCACCCTGTCTGGAAGGTGAGGGAGAGGCAGATTTCTCTCTTGTTTCGAAGTGAGCAGCAAAGAGCCATCTGTTAAAGGGAGGGACAGGTACTCCACTGTCAAGTGAATGCAATTCATGATCACAGGAGGCTGTTGACCCCTAAATGGGAGGAAGGAAGGAAGGAAGGAAGGAAGGAAGGAAGGAAGGAAGGAAGGAAGGAGCAGACTGCCCTGAGCAGCACCCAACAGCTTCAAGGAGCAGAGTGGACTGTGGACCACTAGGAAGACAGAGACCCCAGTCAACAAGGCAACCCTGCTCACCTCCTTGTCTCTTAACACACCATGACCTTCTGCCTCGACCATCGCCTCCCGGGGTCACTCATCCAGAAACTCTGGGTGGCCATGTTCGATGAAGGCTCACTCACGGTCCTTTTTAAACCTCCTTGACTTTCCAGTAGCCTCCAGCCCAGCCGATCGCCTCCTCCTTCGGAAGCAACCTCTCTCTCACTATTGTCTGTCTCTCACCTTCTTGATAGCCCCTCGCCAGCCTCCTTTACAGACCTCTCCTCTCCCATCCTGATGGATGCCACCACCCTGGGTTCACATACCTCTCTGGAGCCACACTAGCCCCTAAACTCTAAGCATGGTGTTGAGTTGCCTGCCTCACAGATCTCTAAATCTGTGTTTGAAGAGTTGAACTCTGTTTGTTTGTTTGTTTGTTTGTTTGTGAGACAGGGATTCTCTGTGTAGCCCTGGCTTTCCTGGAACTAGCTCTGTAGACCACCAGGCTGACTTCAAACTCACAGAGACCCAGCTGCCTCTGCTCTCAAGTTCTGGATTTAAAGGAATGCGACCCGCCCGGGAAAAAGTTGAACTCTTGATCGTCTCCCCAAAACTTCATCTCCTGGTGCTTTTCCACTTCAGCAAGCCCTGTGCAATCTCTCAGACCAGAAGTCTGGAAGTGACCCTTGACTTCCCTCCCATCTGCTTAAGCAGGCAGACTTCTCAATGGTCCCCAGTTTCTAAGTCCCCAGTCACACCTCCTCTCTCTCTGCCACCATTGCTCTCACCCAAAACAGTGTCCTCCCTTACCTGGACACCTCCCCCAACCCAGAAGCTGCTTGCCTGGGGGTTTGCTCTCAGGGAGCCCCTGGCGCTTGTTCTTCATTCAGTGGGACAAATGGTTTTAGAAACAAATGCAGAAACCTCCTTTGGCCCTCAACTACCAACTCCACATGCACCTTGGTCTACAGTTGAGGACCCAGTGTACTCCAGTGGGCCCCGCCTCTCCTGTCTGAGGACTTCCTCCAGAGCCAGGGCTACTTACTGTTACCCAGACATTAGACTTCCCATCGCCAGTAATGAATTATACCTGCAGCCTACACCACTGCTCTTCCATGTGGGGTCCTTTCCACGTGGTTACAAATAACACATCTCTGCCTAGGCCTCCCCTGACCTCCACAGCAGTGAGCTCACCCTGCCACCCTCCCTGGTTTCCCTCCACCCCTTCCTGCCCACACTCTAGACATTCAGTGAGCAGGGGCTGGTACCTAGTGCGCTGGCTTCTTTTCTGTCTCTAGACTGGAAGCTCCCTGGGAACAGGCAGTGTGTTTTACGACTCGCTGGTCAGCAGCTTCTAGTGTGAGATCAGGAACACGGAAGGCACTAGCTAGAACGCTGCACACCAGAGGGAAGGCTAGAGCCTGGAGAGAGGTTTGCTTCTGGGTGATAGATTTAGGTTTCATGTTTATCAGGGTTGTGGGGAGAGCTGCAAAATCAATCCCAAACGCAGGAGGTACTGCAGCTTGGACGACGGAATGGACAAGGCTATGCTGAACTGGAGGTGTTTGGAAGGTTAAGCTGGGCACAACACTTACCATCTTAGAAAGTGGTTGGTTTAGGCCTGACAGGACCATTAGCGTTTCATCTAACGCATCAAATATGCACAAGTTCTGGGAAGCTGGCAAACTGTCATATTAGTTGTGCCTTGCCTTCCTACTTTACTTATTATCAGCCTGCAGGTCCAGGTCTGAAATAGAATCCTCAGTTTCCCCTCAGTGTGGCTCCTGGAGCAGAACCTAGTCCTGTCTTGGCCCCTGCCTGGCCCCACCTCTCTTTCTCTCCGTGAGTGGGGGTGGGGGATGGGTGACTGCACCCGAATCTAACCCTATCCTCTACCCCACCCTCTGCTATCAGTCCTCTAGCCTCCCCCTAAACCTAGTCTCAGGCAGTGCGGAGCTGCAATGTGCCTGGGGGGGAGGGGCATGCAGGGCCAGAACAGAGAATTCTAAGACTCTCCACACCCAGAGGAGTATGTGGGTCCAGGCAGAAACATCGCTGGATTCCCTCCCTCTACTAGAGGAGGACAGCTGGAGGAAGGCGTGAGCCAGAGACAGGCCCTCTCAATGTAGCTACCCGCACAAGGCCCATAACTGAGGCCTTGAACAGCACCACTGTTGTGGGCAGGCCAGTAAAGAGGACCCGGGCAAGGTAGGTGGGTTTGCGGGGGCTGGAGCTGTGGCTAGGGTAGAGTCTGGAGGGGCTGTGACTGAAGATATGGATTGTTTACATTGACGGCGGTTCCCACTGGCCTCCGAGCCCGTCCCAGGGACTTGTGTCTGGGACTCAACTCTTGCCAATGGGCCGTGACTAGCAGCTCGTGTGCTCCGAAGGCCTAGTTTGACTCCCAGCTTTGCAACTTCCCGTTTGTGCAAGCTGAAGCGCAGCTGCTTCTGTGCAGAGACTGCAGCCGTCGTGCTTGTGAGGTCAGAGTGAGAAGTGGTGAAGGAGCTTTTCGGTGGGGTGGTAACATAACATCATATCTCAGGTATCATCATCAGTGGTGGCACAGGACATAACCATATAAAAACTGAAATGTCATATGTGAAAACAAAGTGCTTGACTTGAGACCCTTCTGTCTTCCATTGGTAACCTTCCAGGAGACCTAGCTAAGGCAGACTCAGAACCTGGGGCAAAACCACAGGGAGGAAGGAGGAGGGGCCTGTTCACAGCCCAGGCCTCATCTTCCCCTTTCTCCCTGGCCCTGGCGTCGTGGGGAGAAGGCCAATCTGTGACAGGTTCCTTCTGGGATTGTGTTCCAGGGTAGCAGCTTCCAAAGAGCAGGTGGCATAGATAGTTATTGGGGCGCTGGGAGATGCTGAAGCCGGAAGTGGAGGCCCTTGTCTTGTGGGCAGGAAGTGTGAGGTACTGAGCTGTTCTGAGGGCTGGGGAGCCCTGGGGAGCGGGAGGGGTGTGTGGGGTGTGTGTCACGTGGTGAGGGGAACGGAAATCGGAAGCGTCAGTCACCACATTCGCAGGCGGGCAACTGTGCAACAGAAAGTGTTCCCGGGGCAGGGGAGTCCAGAAGAGCCCCTAACTTCTAGTCCCTAAAGGTGAGCTAGGTGGGCTTACCGGGGGTGGAGCTGGGGTTGTTTGGGTTAGGGGACCAGAAAATAGAGAGTTTTATGAGGGCCCTTGTGGTTGAGGCTAGGGACAGGTGCGCCGAAGGGAGACAAGTTTCTGGGCTTGATCAGTCACTATTTGGATACCAGATACGAGCCTGACCTCACGGGACCCTTGCCTTCCTCTCCCCCCCCCCCCACACACACACCCCACGCTATCTATCCTCTGTCTAACTCTCAATCTGGCCCTTCTCTGACGTCCTCCCTCCTTTCCCCGGGACCTCTAGAAACTTGTAAGGTCTTCGAAGAGGCAAGGCTACCTGCCTTCCTGCCTTAAGTCTTCATGGCTCCTGTGGTTGAGGTCCCGACTGGTCTTGACTGTAGACCTTAGAAGGCTGGGGACTCAGGAGGGTGCGGGAGCCGTTCTGGGTGTGGCCACTGTACAAATGGTGTCTGGGCTTCAGCTCTTAAGGTGCTCCCTGCTCCGCCCTATACTCCGGCCCCATCCAAAGAGGCTGGAGTTAGAAGAAGGAGCCCCCCCCCCAACTTGTTTAGCCTTGATTCAGGACTATTTTCCTGATGTGTGAGAGGGACCATGTCACTCCCCAAAATGTCCCTCTATGAGACACTGTAGGCCCATTGGGGCCCCTTGGAACTGGTCCTCAGCTGCTTCCACCTTCCAGGGCCTGAAATTCCATAGTTAAAGTCATTTTTCTCCTAAAAGGCTGAGACGGTTGTCCCATCAGGACCAGGACTATTGAAAGAATGGGCTCCAAGCAGGTGCATCCCCAGCCCTCTGGGACTACGGAGCATCTTGGTACTTCCTCCAGCTATGAATAGGAACCACTAGTAGAGAGCATGACCCCGATCCTGGATGAGAGGCCCAAGGAAGGGGAGGTCTGACTTGACCTCCTAGGGGTCCTTCGCCTTCTGAGGCCACAGCTGCTCCTGTGCTTTGATTTAGGTCAGCTCCCCACCCAGCATCCCTTGCTCTCTTTGTGAGCATGAGCTGGTTTTACCATGTGTTGTGGGGGGCCCTTACCCCCCACATTTGCATGAAGGCACCCTTGGGAGCAAGATGTGGGACCTCCCCTAACCAGTTCTCACAGTGCTCTGGGTCCAGGTTCAGGCAGAGGAACCAGTCCTGTCCCTCTGATTTGGAGGTTGTGGATGACCTCCCCCCCAGGGACACAGCTACACACCTACGTGACAGCCCTCCTATGTCTCTGGAAGGGTCAGGACTGTTATGGGGTCAAAGGAAGGAAGCAGACTGACTTACTAAGTTTGTTAGCTTAAATTATAGTGTGTGTGTCTGTGTGTCTCTGTGTGTGTGTGTGCACATGTGTATGTGTGTATGTATAGGGAGCTGTCATATTCCAGACAGAGAGGTCTGAGGGCTGTGTCCTTCAGCAGGCCAAGAGCTGACAATATGTGGATCTGGATGAACCTGACAAGGAGGTGTGTGTGTGCTTGCGTGTGTGCATGCGTGTGTGTTTCGCTTACTTTTTCTGGGTGAATGGCAGCGCAACAGAGTTGGGCTGCAGAGACGTGACAATTCCTTGCTCATCTTCTGAGGCCCAGGCCTAGCGTCAGTGCTCAGACTAGTCCCATTGCACGGCAAACCTGCTGGGTGGCCTTCCAGTCCAGTTTCCTTATTCTTCAGATAAGGGACCAGGTGAAGTCTCCCTGTCACAGGTCAGGCCGTTGTAGATTTAGGATGTGATTATAGTCTGTGAGCCTCTTCATCAGATTCTCCACTGTCACCCTGATCCGGGTCGTCACCCTTCCTCCTCAGGAATGACTATCACCATACTCGGTCTCTCCTTCTTTCTCTTGTTTGTTTGTTCAAGACAGGGTTTCTTTATGTAGCCCTGGCTGCCCCGGAGCTAGCTCTGTAGGCCAGGCTAGCCTTAAACTCACAGAGCTCCGCCTGCTCCTGCCTCCCAACTGCTGGGATTAAAGGCAAGGCAGGTTCCATTCTTTTTTTTTTTTTTTTTTTTTTTTTTTTTGGTTTTTCGAGACAGGGTTTCTCTGTGGTTTTGGAGCCTGTCCTGGAACTAGCTCTTGTAGACCAGGCTGGCCTTGAACTCACAGAGATCCGCCTGCCTCTTCCTCCCAAGTGCTGGGATTAAAGGCGTGTGCCACCACCGCCCGGCCACAGGTTCCATTCTTAAGCTAGAACAGAAACCTAAATCTGTAAGCCAAGAGTAAAAAGCAAATCCATTGTTTAAAAAAAAAAAAAAAGTAAAATCCAGGTGTCCTCTGTTCCCTCCAAAACCAAAAAAATTTATGGACTGTGGATGTTGCTCAGTTGGTAGTCTTTACCTAACATACACAAAGCCCTGGGTTTGGTCCCCAACGCCATATATACCAGGTGTGCCAGAGCACCCCTGAAAGTCTAGCATTCATGAGGCAGGGGTGTTAGTATCACCCATGAGTTTAAAGCCAACCAGAGGTGGTACATAAGAGGACCCTGTTGTGACAAAACCAAAAGAAAAAAAAAAATCCTTGAAGCTCTAGGGTAGAGTAAGAGGGACTGACCTCCTGGTCCCCGTGTGTCACTTGCCTCCCACCGGCTCTATGTCCAGCTTAGCAATCTCTTTCCTGAAAAATACCCTCCTAGTGAAAATCCCCTGAAATGCGGAGCTCAAGACTGAGGCAGAAGGCACACAGTGCAGCAGCGCGGCTCCCTTTCCTACCTCACTGCCTGGTCACTCCTCACAGTAGCTTCTGGAACTCGAAGGCTTTTCCTGCACCTTGCAGGGCCATTCTGCACCTCGCAGAATGTGTCCTTAAACTTCTGGAGGAATCCCAGCACTCCAGAAATTGAAGGGCCACTTGTTTATTTATTCAGAGTCAACAGAACCCAGTTTAGGAGGCATAGCCTTTTACTGCTGAATCTTTGCTTCTAGATGGGCGGGGGTAGGGGGATTTCACTGAACTTGGGAGGTGGGAAAAGTCAAGAAAATTCTAGAAGCATGACTAAGGTATGCATGTACTCTGCTCTCTTGTTTCTCATGGCAGAGGAGGGAGGGCACTGGTCTCAGTTTTCACCCAGATGACCGCTAGGGCCATCAGAAGGACTACACCCTGCCGGTCATCCGACTCATCCATTCTGGTAGGAAGACCGAAAAACTAGAGAAAGGAAGAAGCTCACTGACTTGTGGGTAGGAAGCAAGTGTGGCTTAGGAGAGCCTTACACCTGGGTCTAGACCCCAGCTTCCTCACTGGTTTGCTGAGCCACCTAGAAAGCTTTGTGGACCTCCCCAAGTCTTGGCTTCCTTGCTAGAGAGAAGTGGGTCTTTGGGTTTGCCTCATTCATGGGAAGCCTGGTGATAGATGAGCTCCTGGCTGTACAGCTGGATAAGTAAGTCCCTTTGTAGGGGCGAGATAACATCGACTGCACCTTCTCCCATGGCGTTCGTGTGCCAGATAAAACACAGACTGCTCAGTTAAATGTGAATGTTGGATAATGTGGTAGGGTGTTTCAGGCATGTCACAGGTACTGGGAGTGCTGGAATTTGGTTTTGTTTTGTTTTTCATTCTTTTAAAATCGTTATTGGTTATGAACCCAGGGCTTTGTACATGATAAATGCTTATCTCTTGCCCACATCCCTTACATGTTTATCTGCCTAATTTAGCAACCCCACCATGAAGATGTATGCCTCCCACATGGCCTGGCCTCCTGGAACTGAGGCCCTGCCTTCAGGCTCTGGAACCCCGGGATCATATAAAGAGACCTGAATGTCTCCAGCCAAAACCAGTCTTGAATTTTTGACCCACCTGAACTAAAAGATAATGATATGATTCCAAGAAATCTGTGGGTGGGTCTGGGGGGAACATGATCCACCACCCCGGTAATGAGACTCCCCAGTGGTCAGAAAGCCCAAGGGAACATGCCTGTTCCAAGCTTACTTCCAGGCAACAAGAGCCCTCTGGGTAAACCCTGGGAGTTGAAATAGAGCAGTGTGGAATGCAGTCGGGTTGACTTTAATTGCTTGAAAGAATCATGGCCCAGTCAGACCACATACCAACCAGCGGCCTTTGGGTTTCCTTAACTCACCCTCTCTTCCCCTTTACCTCAGTTTCCCTTGACCTCCTAGGCCCTTCTCTAAGTCTTTCAGATACCAAATCTCAAAAATTTGCTCTCTCCTCTTTGGTCTATAGAAAATTGTATTTTCTCTCATCCTTCCCCTCCTCCCCCATCTTTGAAAATTTCCAGGGATGAATACTAGATTTCTTCCGGGAGGGCAAACCCAAATAAAACCCAAAATTTAATGATGCCCATGGTAGCCATGAACATATTTCATTATTGCTGCTTTATACACATGTATGTATGTATGCATGCATGTGTGTATGTCTAAGTACCTATTTGCAAAGAGACGCACGGGATTTCCTCTAAGTGTTGGTGCCCCTCTTCCCATTCCCAAGATCCAGGTGCACGTGTCCCATCAAGTGAATTCTGTAGTGAGAGTAAGTGCATCGCCCCGGGCTTTATGCCCAGATGCTTCCAATGACCCCTCCCTCCAGGGTAAGACTTGTAAAGTTTCTAGTGCCACCCACTAGTGCCGAGCTGTAGAGAAGACTGTAATGAATGAACCTCTGGGGGCCCGAACTACAGCAGGTTCTAAGGTATAAGTATCCCTTCCTTAACAGGAGTGGGACTGTCTGAGGCCTCCGACACAGAGAGCGGTCAGGGCGGAAATGAGCAGTTGCATGGGGAACAAGGCAGCCCACCTTGCCCTTCTGTCGTAGCTAGCAAAGGCTGTCAGTCCTCAGCCTGCAGTCCAGGGTTGGAGGCCTGTGATAAGAATGGAAGCAAGGCTGTGGAGTGGAGGCCAACCCACAACACCTGGAGAAGACTGACGGGCATGACCGAGTTCAATCCTCTTGATTCAGACCAGAGGTTAACTACAGGCGGTAGTCCTGCTTTTTCTGGAAATCTATCTGGAAGAGACTGACTTATCACTAAACTGTAGAGTGTAGCTGTACCAAAGAGTTCCACGATAGCCCGGAATGGAGTATAACAAAGGTTTATTTATTTGGGGATAAACTCACAGTAAGGATAGCCATCCGCAGTACTCTACATGCGCTGGGAACTGGAGCTGAATCCAGCAGAAATGAGGGCATGCACGCTTTTCATCTGCGCCTATAGGACAAGGCCATGCCCACGGTGGGCCAGTATCTTAAAGACTATTGGCTGAAAGAGTTCCTACAACAGTAGAGGGCCTTGAAGCCTGCTCAGAGGCCCTTCCCCAGGTGTTAAAACCCCAGAACTTTATTATCATTGAGCAACTCCAGGTTTATATTATAATAAAGTGAGAAACAGAACATGGTGTCAGGACAGAGGGAACAGAGAAACCCAGATACGGACACTATTTTTAGGGTCTTTTAGAAAGATGCCTTGAAGGTAGAGACTGACATCCATATTAGTCCCATACCATTTCTCTCTCATGCAAAGCTGTGCCTTTTAGGTAATCTTTGTTTGTTTGTTTGTTTGTTTTGTTTTTTGGGACAGGATTTCTCTGTGTAGCTTTGAAACTCACTCTGTAGACCAGGATGGCCTTAAACTTAAGAGAGATCTGCCAGCCTCTTCCTACCAAGTGCTGGGATTAAAGGCGTGCACCACGACCCCCTGGCTATTTTCCAGGTAATAGTAGGTAGATACCATCCAACCTTGGTGTGTAAATGAGGATTATCATCTGTTGAATGTCTAAGAGCAGGCCAAGCCTGGGTTGACAGTGATGGCAGCTTCCCTCTGAGGTGGGACTCTCTATAAATGGGCCCTCCTTAAATGACCCTCGGTCACAGGGCTGACCTTGTAGATCCGTCCACTCACTCTCAGTAGCAATGACGGGTAGCTCCAGGACCTGTGGTCCTTCATTCATCCTCACACTTTCTGCCGCTTGGCATGGAGGAACTGAACTGTCCCCCCATGGGTTGCTTATGTATTCTCGGGCACTACACACCAGGTAAGACCTCCCCTACCCTCTTTACCACCTGCCTGAGCTAGGAACACAGTTTGAGGTTTGAAGCCTGGAAAGACTCCAAGGGGATGGTGTTAGCAGAAGCCAGCCGGGCCACAACCCCTGTGACACAAGGAGAGAGGTTCCTTCAGTAGAGAGGGGACTGAGGAAACCATGGGGTGAAAGGCAAGGGGGTCTGAAGTCAGAGCTGGGACTCCCATTCCATCTGTAGGTTGTTAAGCCAGGTTCGGGCTGTGGCTTCCTTGTTTGTGTGATGGGGAGGAAGCAGGTGTGTCTTCCAGGTGTCAGGTTACATGGATGGCAGCGAGCAAAGGCACAGCTGAGTGCATAGAAGGGGCTGTCATTCCTGGCTGTATGGGAGTCAGTGATGGCTGGAAATTGGGAACACGTCTCACGTGTTCCTTTATTTTCTGTTCCCCTACGTGCACCAGTACAGTTTTCAGGCACACCTACAGTCTTTTGAGATAGAATTATGTTTGAAGAAAGTAAGACAGAAGGAATTATGTTTGAAGAAAGTAAGACAGAAGGAAATTAAAGAAACATTTGATGAAGCCAGCGGGGGCGGGGGGGATGTTTAATACTGGAAACACATGTCACACATCTGTGTACTTAGATCTGCACTTCCTGGGGACAACACAAGAGGGAAGCAGGTCCCAAATTATGAGTTTCAGCGTCCAGCGGATTAAAACAAGCTGGTCACTAAGAGGGATTGGGGCCACTCTGGAAGCCATGTAACTGTGCACCTCACACTGGTGGAGACGGTGGAGACTCCTTCTCATCGACATTCCTTCTGTTCCTTTTGGAATCTGCTGAGGGGCCCACCTCAAGTGCGAGAGGGAGCGATGTACCAGAAAGCTCGCTTCTCATTTGAAGCCTGAGGCACACATGGCCATTGCTTTCTGGGCTTACCCTCTCTGGAAGTCGAGACTCTCCCCTTTAGGAAACAAGCGCTGTGCTCCTTGGTGGGGGCGGTGGGGCTGGAGCTTCTCCTTCATGAGCTGAGTGAGTGAGGAACCCCTTAGCTGCTTCTGCCTTAAGCTGCACACAGCACATTAGGAAGCCGCCAGGGAGCGGGCCTTGTCCATGGCGCAGACCCACAAACAGAACCCTTACTCTGAGAAGGTAAGCAGGCGTGGCTTAGCTGGCTTGGGGCTTGCTGCTCCTTGCCGCTTGCCATAGCGTATGTCTGACTCATGCTCACTCTGGCTTCCAAGTCTTTTTGGCTTTCTTCTGCTCTCTTGGTGCCCTGAGGTATTCTAGCGGCTTCTGCCCCACCTACCCATCTCTGCCTTCTCTGATCCAGTTCCCAAGAGAAAGACCTGAGCTGACCTTGCATTCTTTTCATGCTGAACCACACGGGGAACCCTTCAACCAAGAGATGGGTGTCTTTAGAATAAGCGCCATTCTGGTGCCAGTTTGAAGTTGTGAGACCGACCACAGGGCATGTCTGGTGCCCCTTTCCCATGGAAGGGCGGAGAGGGCAGTGCCCCTTAGCAGATGCCCCAAGCATGGGTTCTGGACATGTCTAGCACTTTGGACTCAGGACTTGAGCGGATTGTGGTCCTTCTCTAATCTATGCTCCCTTTGGGCGTTTACAGGCTGGATGTGGGTTTCCAGTTCGCACCGTGGCTTGTGCGCCTACTAATTCATGAAATGGGATTGTGAAAACAGACACTACCAAGGGCTTCGTCTCAGCTTTTGCTCTCTGGATGATGGGTGACAATAGACCCTCAGACCACCCCAGGCCCGGGGAATTTCTCAACATCCGCCTGGAAGACAACCTACAGCCCTACCCAGGGATATGTCCAAATGAAATACCTGGCCATCCAGGCCCTTCTGAGCCTTGCCAGGATCACTCCTGGCCCTTTGACCCCCCAGAATCCACCAGGCGTGGTGCTCATCTCGGTAGCTCCGATGCGGAGCCTACTCGCCTGGGAAGTTACTCTTTCCAGGGGGAGGCCAGGCAGACACCAGCATCGCCACAGCCAAGGGGGGACAGCTGCTCTTTGGAGAGCCCCCAGCAGAACCAGAGCTCGTCCGCACAGGTGGTGTTCTGGGCTGGCATCCTGCAGGCCCAGATGTGTGTCCTGGACTTGGAGGAGGAGCTGGAGAAAACAGAGGGACTCAGAGCAGAACTGAGGTGCTGCATCCCCCCACCTTCTAAGGACTTCCTCGGGGATGTGGGCCTGAGCCCCAGCTTGCCCAAGGAGGATGAAGACTCTGGAGATGATGGCGGTGAGCCTGAGGAGGAGAACCAGGCTTGGCCGAGGGGGCAGATGCCAGGCTCCTCCCCAGAGTGGGGTGCTGAGGAGGACAGCATCTTCTTTGACAATCCCCTCTTCCTGGAGAGCCCTGAGTCAGACACCAGTACTGAAGGAGAATGCTTTTCCTGGGGGTACCCAGATTGCCACCCAGAGATGAAGTCTCATAGCCCACAGGCCCTGGATTCTTCTCTCCAAGAAGGCACAGGGCTCTGGAGGCCAGAAAGTGAACTGGATTTGGGGAGCAACTCTGCTGATCATGGTGGGTGTGCCACCCCTCCATTTCCTGTGCCTTCCTATAAGCTGCACCCCTGCTTGGCCTTAGGGTCCACTGAAGGGGCTCCCACAGTACCTCCTGGTCTGGAGCGTGAGGTAAGTTGGCTGAGGAAGCCAGCTGAGGGCTGTGCTGGGGACATGGCAAGGAGGGCCTTCCTCATAGAAATATGTCCCTCTGTACAACACAGATTAGACACAGACACACATACATCCTCTCACACACAAAGACCAACTCATGTAGACTTCAGAATAATGAGAGATTTTATCAGTACAATAATGTCGTTTGGAACACAGAAGCTGTTAACTCCAGGAGTCTCTGTGTTACCGGCTTCAAGGAGCTAAGACTAGATGACTGGCTTAGAGAACAGGCAACACCTCCCTTCATGGTGTTCCAAGCCTTTCTGGGATCCTCCCTCCTACCTCCCAGGCATCTCCAGCTGTCACAAAGCTGCCTAAGAAGACCTTTGTCCCCAAACAGAGAGAGAGCTGTCTATGTCAGGAGACTTGTCCTCTCTTTTGAGAGATTTTCTTGTTACTCAAGCTCAGAAGCCTTCATTTTCCTGTTAGTCAGGGTCAGTAGATCAGGCCCTTGTGACAATGACATAGGAGCCTTGATTTCAATCAGGGTTTATCACAAGCTATAGGAGGCCAGCAGGGGACAGCCTTCCCAGAATTCTCTGCTTTATAGATAAGAGGAACTTAAGATGGCAGAGAAGGCTGTAACCTAATCTCTCCACTCCCAAAGAACGGGGGCGATGAGAGGCCTGCAGTCTTTTGGCAACGCCTCGTCCCAGGACATCCTTCCAAAGCTCTAGGTCTTTAGAGGGAAGCCTGGGAACCCTGCCCGGGTGGGGCTGGCCATCGTCCTTCCTGTGACACATCTCATCTGGGGTGGGAGCAGCCACACGTGGAGCCATCTAGGCAACCTATGAGGAAGAAAGGTCTTATAGGGAATGGGGAAGGGCCTTGAACAAGTTTGTGGGCAAATCGAATGTTCCTTCTTTCAGACTTCTCTGGAAGATGGTCTTAGCCCTGGCTCACCTAAGGCACCCTTCGTGAACCATAAATTGATCCAGGAATCAGATAACTTTGGATTTGACCCTAGACCTGCCATCACCACGTGTCCTACACAGCCTTGGGTAAGTCTCTTCCCCTGTATGCCTTACCTTCTCCATCGGTAAAGAACCCTCACCACACTGCTTTCCAGGGCTCCTATGGCATGGTGCCTCTTCCCATCCACAGTTCCTCTTCTGAACTGAGAACCCAGACTGTTGTCCATGGGCTTTGGGAGAAGGGAGGGGCTTCCATGTAGTCTTGACATCGTTCATTCCAGCCCTTCCCATTCTTCTCTATTCATTTCCCTTGACTCCCAGGGCTCACAGACACCCCAGAGCCTCTCAGATCGGGCTCCACCTGTATTTAAGGACCAGCAGACAGAAGATCCTTCCTGGCCCCAGGAACCTCTTATCTCCCAGAACGGAGGTGAGATCCAGTGTGGGGATCTGGGAAACTGAGAGGTGGGGATGCTTTGGAAGTCAGAGTGGAAACAAAGTCCTTGTTTCAATGCACCGTGTTGGAGCCAGACATACTTAAGATGAACTCTTCTATGTTTTCATAAATAAAATGAGCTTTCCAATACTGATAGAATGAAGGGCTATACACAAGACACAGAATTTCATTTGTCTGGGTCTTACTGGCTCAGCAAAAGTCCTGAATCCTGAGGTGTCTGGGGGCTGGAGTCCTGAGAGCTGCCACCAGATAGACAGGGAGAGATCACTGTCTGCAGTAAAATGGGACATCCTGCCCAGTTCCAGGGAGGTACCCAAAGGAAGGAGGTCTGGAGGCAGCGGCTAGCTGTTCTCCTGCCTCCAGTCCTGAGCATGCTCATTCCTGCCATTCCTCAGGTGAGAAGGATGCTGGCTGCTTCCAGGAGCCCATACCCTGCACTTTGGCCCATTGGGGGAGCCAAGCCTCTTCACTGGAGCCCAGCTGCCCAGAATCCAAGGGCAGAGGCCCTGGCCCCAGGCCCTGCCCCATGGCTTCCCAGGAGGACAGTCCACAAGTCCAGCTCCATAGCTCCGAGTGGCCACAGGATGCTTCACCCTCTTTGCTCCGGGAGGAGGATGAATCCGAGTTAAGTTCCCTGAAGATAGAGGAGACAGAGGAGACCCCAAACCTAAGGCAGGAGGCAGAGTGTGAAGATCCAGCCAGGACTGAGGAAGCCTCAGCTGCCTGCAACAATGTTCGCTTGACTTCTACAGAAGGGTGAGTCTCAGGCTAGCTGACTCCTGGGCCCTTCCTTGTCTTGTGATAAGAATGCCCTGGTTTGAGTGTAGCATTAGAAACGCACGTTGAATTGAATATGCTAATGCTTACTTCAGTCTGTGGATTATATCGGATTACATGAGCACACTTTCAGAAGCCTGGAATGTTTAAAAGCGGACAGTTACAGAGAGTCAAGACTTAAACATACAGAAGCAGAATCATTAGTGTCCCCAGCCAGACACCAGGAAGGGATGCAGGGAGGAAGTCTGGAGACCCTGACTGAAGCCCTGTAAAGGCTTGAAGAATTGTAGGTATGAGCTAGTGAGTAGGGATTAAAGGCTGTTTGTGAACTTGGTGTTAATGGGGGAACTTCACTAATTTGTCTGGTCCAGGTTCTGCCTGGATCTCAGCAAGGGAACTCTGGATTGGGACTGGTAGACTATATCTTGGAGCCCACAGCAGGAATTGTGTAGCTTCAGAACTGCAGCCATAGGTAGGAACAAGTCCACAAAGAAGCCTACTGAGGTGACTCCCTGCCCCAGCACACTGCTTCTAGGCATTCAGCCCCTCTGAGTCTAGATAGGAAAAGGGTTTTTCTTCTGGATTACTAAATAGGGGCCATGTTAAAGAGACTAACAGAAGCCAGTTAGGGCTCAGACCATGAACCCAATAGTGTGGCAACTACAGGGTGGACCCTGCTCCTGTTTCAGGACCCTTGGGTGGTCAGTTGATGTCACAATCAAAAAACATCCTTTTTTTGTGAATCTGGAAGCCTTGTTGCCCTGGAAGACTTGAAATCTGAAAAGGGGGGTTCATTGTACCAAAGATGAAAGCAAATCCCAGGTCAAAGCAAGACAGTTTACTTAAAATGACAACCTTCCAGAGAAAATGAAGGAAAAAACAGGAATAACTTGGACTTTACCTGGGTAGATGACACCAGATACAGTATAACTAAAATTAGTATCCTGTTTAATTCTGATTTCCCTGGCCTCACTCTTTTATACTTGACTTTTCATAGTAAGAACAATGAAGACGTTTTTAAACTATAGCTTTATAGAGCTATAACTCATATAGCATATGATTTGCTGATTTAAAGTACACAATTCCACATTATGAAGTGTTTCCCCCAGTACGCCTTCCTATTGAGTCTTAACAAGAATACTATTGACAAAGTTGCTTGTTAAATCATATTTTAGGGCTTCCTTGACTGGTTATCCAGATGATCCTCTCTAGATGTGATGAGTGCCTAGCTATTCTTACTTCTTCATCTTCAGAGGCTCAGTGGGGTTGCCCCTCCCCACCGTCGCTGGTTTTCCTTTTGACTCCTACAGACTTCTAGCGTTGCTTTCATGGACTTCATGAAATCCCGGTGTTTTGAATTCCACCTTTCGGTGACTCTCTGTTGTATTTATGCTCCGGATGTATTTATGTTATATTTATTACCGAGGGCTGGGACGTTGAGGAGGCTTAGGAAGCAGGGAGTTACCAGCAAAGCACCCACCCACTGACCCGCACGTTGGTGTGGAGGAGGCTGCTGGGTGAATTCCAGTGATCAGCCATGTCTCAGTGACTGTTTCCAGCTTAGCCCTACCTGTTCTACTCCCTAGCTGGAAATCCAGATAATGAATATGTAAACGCCTAAACACCGGACATCTGGTTATAAGGTTTCAAGGGAACAGGCATGAGGCAGGGCTGGGATTGAGAATCTTAGTTTCAGGTGTTCGCTATGATGTGACTTGTCTGGGTCTGTTTATGCCTATCCTGTATGTCCCCAGCCAGTCAAATGGTAAAAGCTGTCAGGCAGGAAAGGGGTGCCTCAGAAACCTCCTCTGACTCCTCCAGTTTTTTGCCATTCCTAAAGCCAGACTTCCTGTTCTCAACATGATCCTCATACCTTATGTCCACCGGGGCTCTAGAGTTGGGTATGGGGCTGAGGCTGGGGCATAGATGCGAGAGGATGGCTGCAGATAGGGAAGTAATCCTACCTGTCAGGGAGGGCTCCTAGTGCTGCGAAGAAATCTGGGGAGGAAGGGGTTGGTTCGGCCCACGCTTCCACAGCAGTATTCATCACGAAGGAAGTCAGGACAGGAACCCAAACAGGGCAGGATTCTGGAGGCAGGAGCTGATGCCAAGGAGGGGAGCTGCTTACTGGCTTGCTTCCGTGGCTTTGTTCAGCCTGTTTTCTTACAGAACCCAGGACCACCAGCCCAGGGATGGCACCACCCATCATGGTGGTGGGCCCTCCCACATCCATCACTGATTAAGAAAATGCCTTGCAACTGATCTTACGAAGGCATTTTCTCAGCTGAGGCTCCCTCCTTTCAGATGACTCTAGTTTGGGTCAAGTTGATATAAAATTAGTCAGGACACTACCTCAACACACCACTGAGGTCCTTAAAGGACCTACCACTCAAGATGAAATAAGTTTGAGATATCTTTGTGGCTTAACCTGGGCAAGTGTGGCACCAGCTTGGCTCTAATCCCCTGGGTCTTGTTTCACCACCTCTTCTCCAAGATCTCCTTGCCCAGCTCAGCCATGCCCAAGCCCAACTTTGACCCAGTCTCTTCATGCTGAGGACCTGGGTTCAACTTCTCCAGACCCCACCGTTCAAGACCCAGGCGTCATAGTTCTAACCCTGAGCTCTGGCCACTCCTTCCTATGTCCTTGGAGGACACTTAACATGCATGTCTGCATAAGTGTGAGTCTGAGGACACCAATGGATTTTTCTAGGCTTCCTGAGAGCCCCATGCCCCAAGCTCAATCTCCAGAGAAAGGCTGGAGGCCATCATCTGGAGCCAAGTTGGCTAATAACATCAAAAATGACAACAAGGAGGCCTGGGACCTGGCCTTGCGTCTCTATCAGCTGGATGGTTTCCGGAAGTCTGAAGTGGCTGCCCACCTACGCAAGAAGTAAGGAGCTTTTGAGACACAAGGGTAAGGCAGTAACAGGAGGGGAGCTACCCATAGGCTTCCTCCACTGACCATCTCTCTCTTCCCCTTCCCTGACCAATATCCCCTGTGTTTACGCCCCTGCACCCAGCCTTGACACTACCATCACTACCTCTCATCCCTTTATCTCCACCCTGGCTCCTCCCCACCCCCATTCTCGGCCAGCTCTGCTTCTTCTCAGTTTCACTTGAAACTCCTGACTCCTCCCCCTACCCATCCCAGACCCCACATGGCCTGTTGCCAACACTGATCCAAGTAGCAGGGTCAGGCTAGCCACTGACTACTTTCTTGGGACCTGACACCTAGCCTGGTTATACCTTTCTCTCATTTAGCTCTTGCTACCCTTGGTCCCCTCTGTACCTGCAGCTCAGCCTGATCCCTGTAACATGAGGGCCTGCTTTGTTGGGGTCTCTGTCCTGCCCAGTTCCCATAGCCGGTAAGCCCCAAAGAAGTTGCACAGAGAGTCTGCATTAGTGATAAACTGATTGGCCCATTAGCTCAGGCTTCTTATTAGCTCTTGTCACTTATATTAACCCATTATCTTTACCTATGTTAGCCACATGACTCAGTACCTTTCTCAGCAAGGTAGGTCACATCCTGCTTCTTCAGTGGTCTAGGCAGAACTGGGAAGAATAAATGGGCTTTCTCCTTCCCAGAATTCTCCTGTTCTCATTGTCCCGCCTCTACTTCCTATCTGGTTGACCCACCTATACTTCCTGCCTGACCAATCAGTGTTTATTTAAAACATGATTGACAAAATACAGACAATTCTCCTGCACAAGCACCATCTTTATTTCCATTGCCCTCTACAGCAATGACTTCAGCAGGGCTGTGGCTGAGGCGTACTTATCCTTCTTCCAGTTTGAAGGACAGAACCTGGACCGAGCCCTCCGGTAAGGCCTTCTGGCCCTTTGAGGAGGCAGGACTTGGGTGTGGGGATGGTTAGGGACAGCTACAGGGCAGTGGTCCCAAGCTCCTGGGGGGATATGGCTCTGCTTAATCCTGGTTTTCCTGGGCAGGGGGTTCCTCCAGGCCCTGGTGCTCAGTGGAGAGACTCAGGAACGGGAACGGATTCTCTACCAGTTTTCCAAACGCTTCCATTACTGCAATCCTGGAGCCTTCCCCTCAGTAGGTATGGAGGGTGGGGCAGAAGGACTTTGGGGGTGGCATCCAAATAGCCTGTGTTTACTTGGGGTTCGCTGGGCAACAGCTTCTGGGAGTGTGTTGGGGCTATGAAGAAATGGAGGGAGTCACCCTTAGTGTGGGCAGAAGCCACACAAGTCCGGATTCCAATGAGCTCTGTACTTGCTTCCCTCGGGAACAGATTCTATACACACCTTGACCTGCGCCGTCATGCTCCTTAACACAGACCTGCATGGACAGGTAAGGAGCGGGAGAACACCTAGAAGGGGGCTATGGCATGGTGAGGAAGGAAAAATGAACTAGAAGCTGGGAATATGCCCACACGGGGCCCTGGAGTTCCCCCAGTGGCCACCTAGGGTCTATTCTATCAGGGTGGAATGTTCAAACTCTCCCTCTTCTCCCTGGCCACAGAACATTGGAAAGAGCATGAGCTGCCAGGAATTCATAAACAACCTGAGCGGGCTGCAGGACGGCAGGAACTTCCCCAAGGAGCTGCTGAAGGTAAGGCTCCTTCCAAGGCCAGGACACTCCTTGTCTTCTCTGTCTGCAGCCTGGAACTCTAGGTCCAAGAGGAAAGTAGAGCTCAGACATGGCTTGGATAAAAGGTCCTTATGAGAACAAGGTGTGTGTGTCCCTGTCTGGTAGTATCAGTGGTAACTTGGGACTTGTTGGCTGTACAATGTGACATCCCTAGACCTACAGAACCACACTCTATGCACCTGAAAATGTCTTGTTACATTCTCAGGGAATCGTTACCCCCTTTAAAGTCTGATAAGTACTAGTGTATTGAATGGAAGCATGAGACACGAAGTTCCATGTACGGAAAACCATAACCTCAGGTTTGGGAGCTGGGTGTTCTCGGTTTGAGTCCTAGTCTTGAGCAGAATGCCACTTGGTCAACTCAAGTTGCTTCTGGGAGAAATGACCATCTCCCAATGTCAGTGTCAAGATGAAATGAAAGCTGTCAAATGCCATGCACTATGCCTGGCTCTCATGCTTCCTGAGCAACTGGACCACTGGCTCTTTCATCTACTTGCTGATCAAATGTTATTGAACATTTCCTGTGGCCCAAGCACCTTGCCAGGAACAAGGGCTATAGAAGCAAACAAGATGCATTACTTCAAAGTTCTAACCCAGCATTCATTCATCTGTGTACCAAATATGCACTGTGTGAGTGTTGTTCAGCCACGTTCCTCCTCTGTCAGGTACCCCTGGACAGGACAGTATGTGGGTGAGGGAATCATGTTCTCTCTCAAAGGACTACTTCAGAATGTACTAAGTTTGTGCAGGGAAGAGCCTTGGCTACTTTGATATCTTTATGTCTCCAGTATCCAGCACAGGGATGGATGGGTAGATGCATGGATAAATGGATCGTGAATGTTGGCCTGCTCAGAAGAAGGCCAACTATGATAGGTAGAGGGACGAGGTAGTACATACTCCCACAGATGTCTGCCAACAAAACACATGTAGGTACCATAGACCCTCCTCTCACCTATATGCTTCTATTCCAGGCCCTCTACTGGTCTATCCGAAGTGAGAAGCTCGAATGGGCTGTGTAAGTGAGAGTTCCTTTCCCTCTGCTTCTTGCCTTTCATCCCTGCCTCTGGTCTACTCACTGTTGCCCCCTGAGAACTGGAGAATGTCAAGGGCCTACACAGTCCTCCTTCTGAGTGGGTAATGCCAGAGGCAGGGCTCTGGACCAATCTGGGGGAGGGCAGAGGAGCTTGGGTAATCCTGGAGAAGCCAGAGCTGGTGAGGGGTAGGGAGGGCAGTGTTTTCAGGAGTTGATAGGTTGATCGGTCTTTGATGAGATTTTCCTTGAAGAGGTTCCGGTGGCATTCCTCCCCAGTAGAGATGGTGTTGCTGAGTCCCCAAGAGGCAGAGGGTACCTCTCCCACCAGCATTCCCACCCTGATTCTCTGCCATCCAGAGATGAAGAGGACACAGCCAAACCCGAGAAGGACCAGTCCTCTCCCTCAGCTGGCAAGATAAGCAACCCCTTCCTCCAGATGGCTCAGGACCCCACAGTGCCCACTTATAAGCAAGGCTTCCTGGCTCGGAAGATGCATCATGATGCTGACGGCAAGAAGAGTGAGTGTCTGCTGCCTGGGTATGAGTTTGTTCACGGGGAGCACTCTACCTGGGGACTGTGCTCTGTGCTGTGATGCAGAGAAGAATGAGAAACCTGTGTTTCTTTCCTAAATGCTGAGCTAAACTAGGTCTGGCTAGTCCCAGGTCCCAGCACCCCGTGTGGTAAGGCGAAGACTGGACAAGCACGTTAGTGTCTCGGTTGAAGGTGGAAGGGGGGCTGTGTTGAGTGTGGGAGCAAGGGGAGGGAGAAGCGTTCTGAGAACTAGCTGCAGGGACAGGCATAAGGGAGCTTCTGGCAAATGGTAGCAACTAAAGAAACCTTGTAAGAGGGTTTGGATTTTTACATTGCCTGAGCGCATCCCTTACACAGCAGAGAACATTGCAGAATCCACTCAGAACGGATATAAGGCAGGGACAAAATCTCCCCTACTTGACAATCGGGGCTCAATCTCAGGGCATCTGAAAGCCCTTGAGCAGGGCAACTGCCTGACCAGAGCAGAGATCGCTGTAATAGAACCACAGATTAAACACTGCATAGTGGTTAACACTGTCCGGGTGAGGCTCCCACAGATGACCACAGGAAATCAGTCCTCCCTCTGGCCAAGTAGCTTAGAATAGGTTTTGCCCTACCAGGCCAGGATGAGGAAATTAGGAAGAGAGAGAAAAGGTGCTCAAAGGGTTTCCTGGAGCTCCCTGTTCGGGCAAACACATCACACTTTGTAGGAAAGTGCCAGGAAGAATTGTTCGTTCCTGAGTACCTGGGGTTTGGGGAGAGAGAGTCTTCATGAATATCTGCTTATATGTCTGTGGTCCTCTGGTTTCATCTCTGTGCGGAGTCTTTCGACGTCTATTCTGATTGTACGTTTAATCGTGTTGGTATGCTCCTTGTTCCTGCGCCTCCTTGTGAGGGACTGGAGGTGGTCTAAGGGGGGGGTGTGCCAGGACTCTCTCTGTGCAGACTTGTATAGAGTCTGGATGTAGAACCACCACCCACCCTTGTGTCTCCTCTTGGGACAGCGCCATGGGGCAAGCGAGGCTGGAAGATGTTTCACACCTTACTGAAAGGGATGGTTCTCTACTTCCTGAAGGTAGGGAGTCACCAGTGCGGATTATTGGCTTCCCGGGGCTGGGGTGAAGAAGACAGGGAAGAGGAACGGAAAAGCACTTTGTAGACTGGGAATGGTCGCTTAGGATGCTGGTTACAGAAGCTGGAGGGAAAGCTAATCAGAGCGCCATCATTCTGGATGCATGCCGGTTGTTACAGCGTTCTTTAGAATCCAGCTAATGGCGTCATGAGAGGTCCAGAACGGGCGGGGCGGGGGGGCGCTGCCGACAACCTCGTCACTGAGCCCCCGTGTCTGGTGGCAGGGAGAGGGCCCCTGGCTGGATGGACAGAGTTTGGTGGGACATCTCGTGGATGAGCCCGTGGGAGTACACCACTCGCTAGCCAGCCCTGCTACCCACTACACCAAGAGGCCATATGTCTTCCAGCTTCGGACTGCAGACTGGCGTCTCTACCTCTTCCAGGCTCCGTGAGTTCCCTAGAGCGGGAGGGAAGTGGCGAGGCCTAAGTGGTCCCGACCCTGACTACCTTAACCAGGAAACTTGAAAGTTCTTTGCTGGGGATGCAATAGAATGTGTGAGAACAGCTGACTCCTCTCCTTGTATGCTAACCGAAGATTCTAGAATGCCACCAGAGATTGTTTTTGACGTTTGATATAAACTCTATTACCATCCTGGATTTTCCTCTGGCGGATAAAATTCAGTCACCCCCTAGTCCTCACCCCCACTAAAGTTGTGTTTCTGGTTTGGGGAGGCAACAGAGGTATGAGGCGAGGGGAGGACAGATGATGGGACTGGGGAACCCTTGGGGACACACGACTCTCTTTGCCTGCAGCACTGCCAAGGAAATGGCTTCCTGGATTGCACGCATCAACCTGGCCGCTGCCACACACTCGGCACCCCCTTTTCCAGCCGCAGTGGGCTCCCAGCGTAGATTCGTGAGACCCATCCTACCCATGAGCCCCGCCCAGAGCTCCCTGGTATTGCCTCCCCTAACTAGCCAAGGGGGGGGGGGGGGGGGGGGGGCTGAGCAGTCGTCCAGCAGGGGGAGGCGGTGGTCCAAGCAGAGCACTAGACATGGATGGGACAGATTGGGGAGCTGGAAAGCACTCTGCACCCTGTGACCAGGAATGCGGGGCAGGGAGGAGAGAGCCTGTACAACCTGAATCAGAAGTTCCAGCGTGGCAGGGAGCAGCGACGGGCCGGAAGATGGGTCAACTTCTCCTTCACCTTCCTCTCCCAGGAGGAGCAGCATCGATCCCACGAGAACTGCCTGGATGCTGCCTCTGACGACCTGTTGGATTTGCAGAGGAACCTGCCCGAACGGCGGGGCCGAGGCCGCGAGCTGGAGGAGTACCGCTTGCGGAAGGAGTATCTGGAACACGAGGTGAGCAGCTTAGTGTCCGCTTGGTGGTCAGTCCGCCGGTTGGCTGGGTCCTCTGCCGCCCTCTCCTGGCTGCCTCTGTCTCAGAACCAGGAACACAGCATGCAGGGGCGGACGCGAAGGGAGTGGGATCTGTGAGCACTAAGGACCCTTTACTTTTTATCCCAAGAACACTTTATCCTCTAAGGAGTATATTCAGCTTTTCCTAAAATGAAGGAAAAAACTATATGGCCGAATTATTCCTCCTGTTACCTACCTAATGCTTTGATTGCCTACCTGGATTATCTTAATTAACGATTCTGGGATAGGTAATAATAGTATAAGATAGTCCACAGTCTCATTTTATAGGTGAAGAAACTGAAGTATGGAGAGTTAAATGGTGTGTCCGGGTCTGTTCCTTTACACCCTCCAGTAACATGTGTGCTTCATGCGTGGTCTCTGTCGGAGTCGATTCTATTAATTCTAGTCTCCCACTGACCTCCACCCCTGTTCTGCCATGGCCTTGTATCCGCGCACACTCTGGCACCCTAATGCCAAGTACCAGCTTCAGAGGCATTAAAGACCCTTATCAGGGTGGAGATCCACCAGAAAGGAAGGGTTGGCAAGGCACAATGTGGGAAAAGAGTGAGCCAGACATCTGGCGGCTGGAGACCAGAAAGGGGCATCATCAATAAGTTTCCTGCTCATACCCACCCGACCATTGTGTAGCCCACAATGGTCTCTCTAGCTTTCAAAGTAAGTCCCTGCCCAGCCCTTTGTCTTATTGCTGTTTTTATAGTGATGACTGCCCCACTTCCCAGAGGTCTTTGGGTGAGGTAAGGACCCAGCTTGTTACTATCACAACCCATCTATACATCTGGACCCTGTGTCTATTGACCAATTCATCTTTTATAAACCACGTGAAAATAATTCACACCCAGTTAACTTCCCAGGGCAGGGTCCAGTGGGGTTGTGAACTGGGAATGATATTCTAGATTTAAAGATACTAGTCCCAGAGGCCTTAAGAGTATTTGCAGATAAGCGGGGCAGTGGTGGCACACGCCTTTAATCCCAGCACTTGGGAGGCAGAGGCAGGCGGATCTCTGTGAGTTTGAGACCAGCCTGGTCTACAAGAGCTAGTTCCAGGACAGGCTCCAAAGCCACAGAAAAATCCTGTCTCGAAAAACCAAAAAAAAAAAAAAGTATTAGCGGATAGAGCTGCCTGCATCATGTTCCACAGTTGCCTGTGTGTGGTTAGACCCCAGTAGGCTCATTCCATATAGATGCTTAATAGTACAGAACTATTAGGGCATCGCCCTACCCCTATAGCTGCAAACACCTAGCAGCTTCGCTTAGGAGCCCAGATTGTGCTAAAGCGATCTGGCCGTGTGTTACAGAAAACCCGATATGAGACCTACGTGCAGCTTCTGGTGTCCCGCCTGCACTTTCCTTTGGGAGACCTGGCTCTGTGGGAAGATCAGCTCCGGAGGGAAGCGGAAGGCACTCCGGAGCCCAAGCCCAGCCTGAAGAAGTCCCACTCCAGCCCCTCCCTGCACCAGGATGAGGCGCCCACCACAGCCAAGGTGAAACGCAACATCTCCGAGCGCAGGACATACCGGAAGATCATTCCCAAGAGAAACCGCCATCAGTTGTGATGCCGCCGTTGCCAGCTCACGGACACCGATCCCTGCTCTGGGGTAGACCTGAGATGAAACCTTACGTTTCCAGGACCGTGGTGATGAAGGATGGGGCTCATTTCCCTGCGTCCTCCATTTCCTGGCTCTCGAGAACTTTCTTAATCCTGCCGTACTTGCTTGCCATCTCCCCCATGGCAGCTCCTCTCTCACCCTATCTCTGACCACCATTCGAGAGGAAGGTTGGGCGAAGACGCATCTCCACTTGCAGAATTTGTCCCCTGTGTGCTCCATCCCCTAAAACACAGAGCGGGTTCATCTCCTGGGCACATTATGGGCCTGGGTTTCTGGGAGGTAGCATGAGGCGGTCTAGCCAGGATGATCACATCACCAGAAACAATCTTGTTTTAGAATTAGACCACCTGGCAGAGGAGGGTTCCAAAAGTATATGGCCACACATCTTGGTTTTGTGACCCCGGGAGCAGCGTTACTCCAGCACTGCCCACTAGAGGGCAGCCTTCTGACAGCGGTCCCAGCAGGTTAAAGGCTCAGGGGGGCTGTGGGGCTTCGGGCCTCTGATCTTCCAGCTGCTTCATTCTCCAATCAGCCAGTGCCTCCAGGGCAGAGGAGAAGACTGCGTGCCCGATTGTTAATCAACAGAGCCGAGCTTGTGGCCTGTGTCAGGCCACTCAGGAGGAGTGGGGGCCTCTAGAGCTCCGTGTAGAGCTCTCAGAACAAGGAGCCTTTGTTTCCTGAGAGCAATGAGGGTGGTTCTTCAAGTGTAGACCACTGGGGAGGGTGGGGAGGTGAAAGGGTGGTGGCAGTGCCCCTTGGGAGTCTGCCTGGTGGTGAAAGTGGAGATCAGAGACCTGGGTTCTTGGCCAGACTTGGGGCACTGCCTTCTGCAGCCCTCACCGCCCCCCCCCCCCAAAGCCCACCCTCGATGCCCCTCAAGGCTACATTCCTGAGGGTGTCTGGACCTCTTTCTCCTTCCCAGGGCAGCTCCCAGGAATTTGCTGCCTTGCCTTAGGAAATCCCCTTATACTTTGTTTTGGCTTCTTCCCAGGTATGCCTGCTCTCTAGAGGAGGTACTGGAGACTCAGGGACTTAGGGCTGTGCCTGTAAGGGAGGAGACTGGGCTCAGGGAGCAGCTACCATTGTCTCTGTTCAACCATGTGTGCAGAGAGGTTTCTGGCCAACTGGGGGCCTCTGCTGCCTCCCCTTCCACTGACGTGCTACCTCTCCTGCCTTCCTGCTGGGCCACACGTCCTCCTTCCAATAATGCTGGTCACCATTCTGAGGGCTTGGAGCTCCACAAAGTGGGGCTGGTCCTTAGGGCCATGGCAGGGGAGTCCCTGGCCCATGCACCCAATGGGTGTGCAATAAATAGAACCTACCAAAGAAATGTGTGTGTAAGTGTGTGAGGAAAGGGGGCATTAGGTAGCCAGAGCTACCTGCGGTGTGGCAGGCTGCATCTTACTTTGCCCCTGTATATGTTTGTGTATGTATATAGAATGTTCTGCGTGCTCATGTGTGTGCCCCAGTCACACAGCTAAAACCTACTGAAGCTCAGAAACATTTTCAACCCCTCAGTGTTTTTCATTTTACGGATGCTATGGGACACCTCACTTGGCCAGTGCTGGGGGATTTGAGATGAACACAGTGTTCCTGACCTCGTGAACTGGCAACCTTGCCCACTGGTTCCCAGCTGTCAGTATTAAGATACACTTTATCTTTCTGGAGAAGTGTCTATTCCTATTCCTGCCTCACAACCAGAGATCTTTGACTCGGTAGACCTGTCAGGTAGATGTACATACATGTTTGGAGCTTTCTCAGGCAACTCTGAGATCTAGCAGAGGTAACAGTCACATGAGAGTGCAACTCTCTCATTGTGTTGAGAAGAAAACAGCACGGGTAGGTACAGCACGGCCCAGGGCTGATGTTTGTTTACAAGCTAAGTGGGTGTGAGTGAGTTCTTTGACCTCATTAGACACTCATCCTGATATCTAATACCAGAATAAAAAGTAAAGGCCTGTCCACGTCATGTGTGACGCTTCAACACTCTTTTGCTCGTGTAGAACATCTAATTCATTTGGTGGGTTTGGAGCGGGGAGACTGTGGCTGCCTGGCTTCTCCAGGTCAATGATGCCGGGCAGTCCAACCTAGGCACGTCAACCTGGAGAGTCAGCAGAGTTGGAGATGCGATGGTTGGGCTGCAACTCTAACATGTGGCCACTGGAGGGCAAGCATGCACCGGCCAGTCATTAGGCAGGCCTGTGCTTAGCTAAAAGGCCCTGCTTATTAAGAAGAAGGAAGTTAGCTTTGGGCCATCACGTTAACCAGAATTTCCCATATCTTCAAACTTACAGTGGTCCAAGCCCCGCCTCCCACAATCTGGGGAAACCTATCCCAGGCAAAGACTTGAGGTGCTGGTATCTTTCTGTAGCCAAAGAGGAAGATGTTCTGCAGCTTTATGGATGCAGCCAAGGGCTCCCAGCAGGCTGTGTCTGATTGCCAGAGACAGAACTGAGTGAGCCCCACCTGCAGTTCCAGGGGTGGGCAGGTCTACTTCCCACCTATGCACTGTGTGGGTCTCCTCTGGGAAGAAGGGGATAGGTGGGGGCTCCTAGTGATGAATGCAGCTTCTATGGGGTCGTGTTGGACTCCAGCCCTTCTTCCATCTAAGGGAGCTCAATCCCTAGGGTCCTGGGACTACTGTACAGCCCAGGGTGATGCCTGATGGAGCCTCTTCCTGGGTTCTTGGGTCTCTGCTCTGAGAACTTTCTGCAAGGGGACATTCATTTGCTGTCAGACACCATGGAAGATTAAAAAAAAAAATTCACGGTGGCCCAAGGCTTAGGTCCTTTTAGGGGTTCAATGTCTTGTACACTAGCGACAAGGGGACTGTGTGGGAATTAAAAGTAGGTAGAAAGACAGAATAAAAGGAGCAAGGGAAATGGGGTTGGGGGACACTGGGTCTGGATCAGAAAGGCTTGAACATAGCCAAGATATACGGCTTTTGTGCAGAGCCATGTTTAAGCAGAGGAATGCTAGCGCATGGCTTGCGTTCCGAGGAATAAGCCAGGTGTGGTGGTTTATGCCTATAATCCCAGTACTTGAGAGTCCGATGTAGAATTACCATGAGTTCCAGGCCAGCTACATAGTCAGTTTATGGGCCACATAATAAGTTCCAGGCTAGCCTGGGCTTTGCTTGTCTCAAGCAAAACAGAACAAAGATGAGATGAATAAGTGAGGCCTATGGGGGCCAAACCATGGTCCTGCTTTTGTAACTTTTATGTGTATCTAAATTATTTTAAAAGGATAAAATGTAACGACAATAGCCTACAGTCTTGGAACAACTCGGCCTTCCCAACCCACCCTAGGCCAGTCTTCCTAGACAGGTGTACATTGCTACCTGATAACACCGTTTCCTCCAGCTGGTTTGGCTGCCAGTGTGCCTCGCCATCTTACAGGCTCGCCCACTTAGCTGCTCTCCTCTTGTTTTCTCCTCTGAAGAAAGAACCGTTCTAGAATGCTGTGGTTACAAGGCAGGTGTGGACTTTTCTCCCTTCTTTAGGAGGGCCACTTTCTACCTGTCCAGTTGTCTTGCCTGGCAGGTGCCTTCCAATGTCACCAATAGGACAAGGACATCAAAAGCCTTCTTTGGACTCTGTTGCTTCCTGTGGCTGATACTGGTTTTCCTTCTGTCTGTGATGAACTCCCAAGATGGCTGGGTTTTACTAGCTGCTTCCTCCTTGCCTGACTTCCATTTCTACCTGGCTCTTCTCCTTCCTTCCTTCCTTCCTTCCTTCCTTCCTTCCTTCCTTCCTTCCTTCCTTCCTTCCTTCCTTTTCCTTCCTTCCCTAACCCCAGCCTTCTCTGAAACACCCATGAAGACCTCTGATGATCTTCAGTCATTAAATACATTGTCGTCTCAGATTTCATCCAAACTCACACCAAACAACCTCTGACCCTATTGGCCACATGATCTGCATGGCTTGCACTGAGGTCCCACAGTCAGACTGCCTCAGATTGAATCCCAGCAGCATGGGTTTTTTTGTTTGTTTTGTTTGTTTTTGGTCTTTTTGTTTTGTTTTGTTTTGTTTTTTTAGCTGTGTGACTATGGGCCAGTTACTCTTTCTCTCATATTTATGTTTGCTTCTCCACAAAACAGGGATAATAACACCACTTACCTCACAGAGGAGGGAGTGGAATTATGCACGTAAACACCTCAGACAATGCCTGGAAGGAAAGCCTTCCAGGTTAACTATTAGCTTCATATGAAGTCTTCCTGCTTTCCTGGGCTTTGGCTTAAATCCTGTCTCCAAACAACCATCTTGTTTAGAGCTGGGCCTCTGCACTTGACTCTCCCTCTGCCCAGAGGTTCCAAGTAATGAATTTGGGCTCAAATAGGCTTTAGCAGCATCTGTCCATGTTTGGAACATGGATGAAGCTTCTCTCTTATTCCTCTGGGGCTCCAGATCCTGTTCTAGAAGGTGGGAGCAACCCTCAGGGTACCAGGAGGGCCCGCATAGCTCCCATTAGTGCAAATATAACAGATGAGACTTATCCTCTTCCTGGAAGAGTCCATCTCAGACCCCCGAGTCTAGCTGCCTTGGGTCCATACTTGAGTCAATCATTTAAATCAATTCCATTTTGGGAGGTGGTGTGAGTGAGGCCAGTATCACCTGAAAGACAGGACAGGTACCAGATTCTAAGGTGCTCTGAGCTCTGAAAGCACAAATTAGGAGGAATGCATGATGGGACAAAGCCGGCTCAAACCAACATGGTACTCCTTCCATAAAACTTTCCTTGGGTCTCCTACAGTTATTCTGAAATAAAATTATTCACTTTCTTTATGTTTGGGTGGAAGCTTTACCTCAACCCCTGGCTTCCATATACCCAAAGAGTCTGGAATGTTCTGGTGAAAGTTCCACCCTCCAAGCCCCCTTTCCCATCTCTCTCCAAACCCTGTTGCATCTCAGAAAGCCTGCCAAGGATGACCCCCCCACCCCCAGAGATGCTCAAGACCACTCCTACAGGGCATTTAAACTGTCCCGAAAAAAAAAAAAACCAGATGTAGTAGTTCCGTGTGTGTGTGTGTGTGTGTGTGTGTCCAGTCTCTTGATGGGAAGGGGGGGGGGCTGTAAAATCATCCGGGAGTGTTAAACCTGAACTTTTTTATTCAGTTTGACTTGGTCTGATTTGGATTGCTGCGTCAGAGGAGAGGTTTATGGGGTGCAGGAACTTTTCAGTTTTTATCTTTTCCTCTTCTTTGCTCTGTGTCCCCCACCCTGCTCTCGTCGCTCTGCTCCAAGAGGAATGCAGCCTTTTAAGAAGAACTCCTGGATCTGATATCTAGGCTCAAAAGAAAACACATCTTAAAAAATGTTTCCTCAGTGCAGGCCTTTAATCCCAGCACTCAGGAGGCAGATATAGACGGGTCTTTGTGAGTTCGAGGCCAGCCTGGTATATAAGAATTAGTCCCAGGACAGCCAAGGCTGTTACACAGAGTAACTTTGTTTCAAAAAAAAAAAAACCAAAATAATAATAATTATTATTATTATTATTATTATTCCTGGAGCTTCTTCTTCCTTGCATGGTCCTTTTTTTTTTTTTTATGCTTCCAGCATCCTTTCTGTTTGTTCTTTATTTTTATTTTATTTTTTGGTTTTTCGAGACAGGGTTTCTCTGTGGTTTTGGAGCCTGTCCTGGAACTAGCTCTTGTAGACCAGGCTGGTCTCGAACTCACAGAGATACGCCTGCCTCTGCCTCCCGAGTGCTGGGATTAAAGGCATGCGCCACCACCGCCCGGCTTCTGTTTGTTCTTTAAACACAGCTTTCTCCAAAGCTGCCTGCACCCTCAAAGGTCCGCATTGGCTGACTCAGGACTTTCAGAAGAACTTCAGAGACAAGTCTGTAAACGGAACCTTTAGCCCAGATTTCTCATCTGAATTTCACACCTGGCAAATACTACACAGATGTCACTTATTACACCCACAATTTGACTAAGCGTCCTCTCCCCAAGATTTATCTTATGACTCCCCGGACTAAGGAGAGAAAGTTCTTCCCCTGCTCTGAAAGACAAGACCTTGGGACCCAAACATATTTTACCCAGTGGCTTTGCCTCACTGACCTCACTCTTTGTTTCCTTCCATCGGGGACCTAAGACAGGGTTGAGCAGAGGAGACATTCCTCCCTTATTTGAAGTCTGCAGAGAGCCCTGCCCACGTGTCATCGCCCCTCTTCCTCCCTGTATTCAATCACCACCCTCACCTTAGGTGGATTTAGCTTGGAACTAACTTCATCTACTAGTCTCTCCCTGGCCTTGTATGTCTCCTACACCTGTGCTCCAGAACCCACGGGAACTACGTCCCAGTGGGGACGAACAGGACAGAGGACATTGAGACCGTCTTTGCTTAATCTCTGGGTCTGGGATTGTCCATGTTGGCTGTCCCTCATGGATGCTGCCCTGGGCAGTCCTGTAGGGAACTGGTCCTGAGTTGGCCACGGTATCTTTGAGGGACTCACCCTTACTTACCTCTCTTTTATCAGGGGCAAGGTAAATCAATTCCTTTAGCGCCCCAGGTGCCACGGGAAATGTTTCTCCCGAGACTCAGAACACAGACTGAGAGTCAACGATGTGACAATGGTCACCTTTTCATGCCACGCCTGGAGTCTTAACCGGCTCTGCTACCACCCGGAGCTCACTTTCCTACCCATGTGGTATTTTCCATGGTCTCAACGTCTTTTTATACCTATCTAATAATGTCTTACTTGCATTTCCTGGGAGCTGTCCCAAATCCTCCCGGGGAACAAGGTGGGGAATACATTAATATTTAAAATAAAATAGACAAAGCATCAGTGTGTGTGTGTGTGTGTGTGTGTGTGTGTGTGTGTCTCAGTTGGGAAATTCCTTAAAGTCAGAGACCATGTCTGTTTATATAGCACCTGGCACAGTGTCAAATTAAGGCTTAACAAATGAATTTAGATGAAAAGAGGGACGGAGCCGCATAGACGGTCTCGGGCTTCCAAACTCCATCTTTGCAGGAGGTTTCTTCCTAGTGCCAACCACACATCCTCATCCTGCTTGTGACCATCCAGGTCTGGCCAGTCAACCCCACCTGTCCCCCTATGTGCCATAGCTTACCTAATCCTCACACTTGCTGAACTCACAAATGCTACCTTCCCCTCTCAGGCGAGGCCACACCCTCACCTGGCTGAGTGCTTCACCTACAGACAACCCGCCTAGCCTCTCCCACACTGAACCGGCCTGGCCAGCTTGCTCAAGGCTGGGCAGTCGCACATTTCCTAGGAAAGGCCACCCCGACAGAGGTGTTTGAGGTTCCTGTCCCTCTACGTGCCTTGGCCCTGGGGGGGGGGCCTCCAGCCAGGCGGGGACCTGGCAGAGGGAGGGAGCGGATAAGCTGCCTTCAAAACTCCAGATGCAGCAGTTAAAAAGAGGACAGAGGCAATGATCCTTCAAATTGCCACATCTGTATAATCTGCCTTTTATTTTCTGCTTCATGAAGTTTTATTTCCTATTATTTATTCACCTCCCCGCCCTCCCCTCCCCCGCCTCTACTCCTCCTTAGTAGGCGACATGCTCAGATGGGTCCTAAGCCTTGGCCTGGGTCTGGCCACCCCCCCCACCCCACTTAGCCCCTCCTGGCTGGCTGCTGAGAGAAGGCACCTGCTCCCCCTCCCCTAACTCCTTTGCTCGCTCACCCAGGGCATCTGGGGACTGCAATTCTCCAAATCTCTGTCTCCCAGGCTTTAAGTAACCTTCCTCCATCCTCCAACTGTGAGAGGGGTGAGGGGCTGGAGGTGGGGTTTGTGTGCAAGGCCCTGTCACCGGCACGTCCCCAGGAGTCCTGAAACTCAGACTTGTTTCTTTGTCCTTGTACCTGGGTAGGGAAATGGTAGGTGGGCAGCCACAGACTGCAAAACAAACACAGCACAGGATGTCCCTTCCTGCATGTCTGGTATTGTCCCTCTCCTTCCCTGACCACAGGCCCAGGTAACTGGAGAGAATACAGAGACTAGGAGACCAGTGGGAGTGGGAGATGACGAGCTCAGGAAGGGAGAAAAGGTGCGGTGAGGAGACCATGGAAAGAAAGAAGTCTGAGAGGCACCGAGGGCCCAAGTACCAGACTTCGCAGCTAGAGCCAAAGAGAGACCAAAAGGGGTGGCTCAAATGGCCAGGTGGGCATTTAGGAAAGGACAGTGACGATTTCTTTTTTTCTGGTACTAAAGATTGGGCCCAGAAGTCCTCTGTGATGGGCAAGCATTCTTCCACTAAAGCTACATCCTTAGTCCACATTGGACAGTGTGAGTCTTCCTTGCCTGGTGATCCCCTGATCCCTCTTTCGGTCACAGACAGGGAGAGCTTGCAGGCGGCACTCCTGGTGGCCAGCTGCAGGAGAAGGCCAGCCTTGCCAGAGGCCTGGGAGCAGCCTGAGAGGTTTTCAACTGCTCTGTATTCTATATGTATTCTCTCTTGCGAATTTCATTACTTTCCTGTCTAGTTCCTTCTTCCTTCCTTCCTTCCTTCCTTCCTTCCTTCCTTCCTTCCTTCATTTCTTTCTTTCTTCCTTGGTTTTGGTTTTGGTTGGCTTTTTGTTTTTTTCGAGACAGGATTTCTCTGTAGCTTTGGAGCCTATCTGGAACTAACTCTTGTAGACCAGGCCGGCCTCGAACTCAGAGATTAGCCTGCCTCTGCCTCCCGAGTGCTGGGATTAAGGGAGTGTGCCACCACCACGCAGGAAAAATCCCATTTCTAAACACTAAGATTTTTCTTCTTTGGGGGTGTATTGTGATAATTCCTATTTGGTTTATCTTGTTTTCATCTTATGCTTACAAGAAGAAATGGCTCCATAGCACGTGGTTGGTGGGAGACTTCTGACTGAGTGGGCTGAGGAGTTAACAGGAAGGGAAAGCAGAATCCTCATTTGCAATGACTATGTCAAGTCAGTGCCCCCTGGCTCCTGCCCCAGCCCAGGGCCCTTAAGAAGTCTGGTTATAGTTACACAAATTGAGCCAGAGCCCAAGTCTGAGTAGGTGGGGCACCATCAGCCACCCCAACCAAAGTCCACATTCCAAACAGGGATAGTTAGGTAGAGGCTGGAAGATCAAAAGCTCAAGGTCACCCTAGGCTACACGATAAGTTGAAAGTCAGAGACCCTCCCTGTCTCAAAAAGTAAAAAACAACAAACAAAACAAAATAGACAAAAAGACCCACAAACAACAAAGAGCAAAGCACCAGATATAGAAATACACTGCTTACTTTGTGGATGGGATTTGGAAGAGGTTGCTTACCTAAGAAGGCCAGGAGAGACCCTTCCGAGATTTAATAGCAATACCATCAAAGGTTCAAGGACAATATTATTTTGAGGGAAGTCACAAGGTTCACAGCCGTGAACTGAGAAATATTGTCAGCCAGAGGGGACAGGAGCCAGCCACAACCCTACACTCTGTGCCTGGGCTCTTCTAGAAACATCCTTTCACAGGGGAGACTAGGTGAAGACCAAGGGCCTCATCTTGAAACAATAGCTACAGGGTTCTCATGACACCCAGGTATAACATGCAAGGCAGATCCTGTCCCCTCATCAGGCATAGGGCAATTCAGGACAGAAGTGATCTCCTGTTGCAGTAAACACCCTAGGAAACTCCTTACTCTTCCAGAGATAGAAGTCCACACCTTCTCTCCCCTACCCGCAAACCGCCACTCACCCAGCTACCCTACCCCGCCATGCCACCCTGGTTTCTTTCTGGTTCTGGTCTGCCTTGGCAGGAAGCAGGTTTCCCTCCTGATTGAGCTCATTCATTTTATGGATAATTTCTTCCGGCCTGCAGCAAGTCTTCTGGGTTGCCGCATCTCCCCAGGGGTACAAGTACCAGGGGAACTAATGCTGCCATAGTTGGGAGTCTCAGTTCTGGGCTCCCCCCAGAAGACTGTTGGGATGGGGGCCGAAAGGGATGGGGCCAAGTCACCTTGGTGCTGGTCCTGTCTATGCTCTAAGTGTGGCCTGTGGTTGTCAGTGACATTTTCGATCAGTATCTTGGCCACTACTGAAAAAGTAACTAGAAGGCAAACCAAAAATGCTACATGAACAACTTTCTCATTTAAGAACAGTTCCTGGAGTTTTGGCACCGGGTGTGAGTGCGCGCTGTCTTAGCTGAGAAGACACACTGAAGGATGTGAAAAGGGTGGGGCTGTGGGAAGGGCACCCTTGGCTGGGGGGTCAGGGTCCTCAGGTTGACTGGGGAGAGCAATGGCTCAGAGGGAGGATGCCCTGTTTGTGGGAGAATGTGCTAGTTATGGGAAGGTGCCCTGGCTAGGGTGGGAGGAAGGTGCTTGAACTGAGGAAGGGTGGCCTAGCTCTGGGGAGAGGTCCGCGGGAGAGAAACATTGTGGAAGAAAAGGAGGGCGCAGGGGGTCTCCGGGAGGGGTGAGGGTGGGTGGGAAGGGAGGTGTGATGAGGGGGAGGGTGTTGGCTTCATGCTGTTACTAGTTTGATTTATCCCTAATGAGTTCTCAGCACATGGCTGCTCCCGGCTCACTCCAGGGGCCAGCACTGCCTCCTGTGGGCTGAGCCCGCCCCGACTTCGCAGCGACGGCGGCTGCTCGCTCAGAAAAGAGCCAATTTCCACGCTGCACAGTCCGCTTCACTCAAGGGAAATCACATTTCCCTGGGAGAGCCGCAGGCAGGGCTTCACTCCCCAGCCTGGCCCACTGCCACGGGGCACAGATGTGAAGGAGCTCTCGCTCCTCCTCCACTGGACCTCCTCCCTGCACCCCAAATCTCCCGAAGCTGCTTCATGGCCCGGTGGCTCAAGAGACGGAGGAGGTTGCCTAGGGAAAGCTGCCTCCTCCAGGGAAAACCAGGTGCTCCCGCTCTTATGGGGAGCAGAGCTGCTGGCACTGAGCATGCGCACCCATGCTGTGAGTTTGCCCAGAGCCCCAGGGACAGGGGACTGCCACCCAGGTAGTATCCGTCCCAAGGTCAGGGTTGCAGAGGGCCTCAGAGAGTCAAAGCAATGAGAAGAGGAAGCGGGTGGAGGAGGAGGCCTCCTGGCATTTTTCTGAGCCTACACAGGACCTCCAAGCTCTTCTCCCTCACGAACCCACATCCCTGAAGATGCCAAGGTCCTTCACAAAGCGAAAAGAAAAGACTGCTTGGAACTCAGCAGAAGAGCGACAGCAGCGAGAGAGGAATGAGGTGCAAGGGGAAAGAGGAGACAAAAGGCGGGGAGTCCTTGGGGGAGGGAGGAACCTTTCCCCAGAATCGCAGAGACGCTGGGACTCTGATGTCAGCAGGTAATTATGGAGGAGTAATCCGCTTCCCCACAGAGGGAATGCTCTCTCATTCTGAAGGCCTGAGAGTAACCACGGGTAGGTAGCCAGAGAACCTGAGGCCAAGGGCAGAAGGGAATCAAAGATCAGCCTGGCGCAGCCATGCCTCCACAGATCCCCACAGCGCCTTCAGCTGCCCCCTGGGCCTTCTCTCCAGAGCTACTGCCAAGTAGCTCGAACTGACCCAGTAACCTCTGACCCTCCCCACCAAGGCATGTGAGATCTCTCAGAAGCATGGCCATGCCCAGACTCCTAGGGCCTTCCAACAGAGTGAATATTAGGCCTCTAAAATGGGCTTTGGTCATAGTCTCGGGTCTTCTGTGGACCAGTTGACCTTCTTTAGCAGATCTTAGTTTCCCCAAGTGCAAAATGAGACCAGTGTTCAGAATCAGAAACATTAAGGGGATGAGAATATGCCTTGTATATAAAACAGATGGGGGGGGGGTACTAAAAGTTCCAAGGCTCAAGGAGAGACAGAAAGGTTGTCCATGCCCCCATCGGAAGGCCGATGGTGAGGCACAAGCCCACTGATGGTGGCACTGAGATCGTCAGTATCCTCTTCCTGTGCCCACTGCCAAGGAAAGTCTCTCAAAGGATAATTGCATTGGTTTATGCCAGGGGAAGATACATTTGGAGGAAATAAGATGTCTGAAACATGGGCGCAGATGGGGCTGGGGAACCTTGGTGAGTCTAGTCCATCACTCTCTCTGGGTCAGGATTGTGAACTACGGTCACTGAACACTATTCCTCGAGCTTTAGGTGGAGAATGTGCCTGGAACACAGTAGGCAGAAAATACATTTCTTAGTAGCAACTTGTGGCAAGAATTCTGGAGAAGTCTGGGAAGGTGGTGGAGGGGAGGGGGTTACAAACAGCTAGAGAAGGTGGGGGGAAAGGGGTTTACAAACAGCCTAGGGAAGGTAAGGAAAGGGGGTGACATACAACCTAGGGCTGGCTTTGGAGAGGAAAATCCCAGCTTCTCTTCCCGAATCGCCTGAGCTTGGGGACAGAGAACAGAGGAGAGTCAATGCAGGAGCTTGGGGACATAGACCACAGGAAAGTCTATGCAGGAGCTTGGGTACATAGACCATAGGAGAGTCTTTGCAGGAGCTTGGGGACATAGACCAGAGGACAGTCTATGACAGCCTTCCCTGTGTACCTGGGACTCATTCTTCCTGGAGCAATATATTCCTATTCATCACCTGTTTTACTGTCTTGGGCTTGCAGCTAGCTCCTGGTGACCTGGCACCCTGCTGGGGTACTGGGAAGCAGGGAGGACTTGGGGGGGGGGCGTAGGTGATGGACAAGAAATGCTACCTTTAAAGCTGAGTCCGCGTTTGGGGAGAGTGAGACGGTACAGTGGAAGAGAGTGAGGAAGATGCTTCCAGCTTTGGTGATCTTCCAGGCAAACACCTCACGCCAAGTCCTCCCGCTAACATAGGCTAGTCCTCCCGCTAACATAGGCTAGTCCTCCCGCTAACATAGGCTAGTCCTCCCGCTAACATAGGCTAGTCCTCCCGCTAACATAGGCTAGTCCTCCGTAGCTCACAGAAACCAGTGCCCCCAGCTCCCCCTGAGGAGTGACCCAGTCCTCTCCACTATCCCTCACTCCATCCCCAAGGTGGACATGGCCTTTTAGCTCAGCCCCAGTAGCCACTTCGCATCTTCTCTTTGTGTTCTCTCATATGCGGTGATCAGACTTCTCCCAGAAGCGCCCAGTGTTGTGGAACTTTGAATAGTCCCTCTCACCCAGCATATAAATGTGTTTTCTGAGCCCCAAAGGGGACTCTAGTTTGACTTAGGATAGAATATCTGCATAGATTCTGGAGAGTACTTGCCGATGTTGGGTCATGCCACATCAGCTCCCCGACATGGACCCCGAGTTTCCCACGGTGAGTAGCTGAGCTCAGAAAAGGGAAGTTAAATTTTGCATCAGACATATGTCAGATCCCTCTGTCACTGGGGACATGAGAATGGCTGCCAGGGTACACAGTGTCTCTGAAGGAGTTTTGTTTATAAACGCAAGGATCACTGTGTAGGCTTGTAGAACACCATGCCTTTCAAAGTGATTCTCAGTTGAGGGTTGCCTTAGGGTACCCATGAATCCAATGGTTCAGAGATGTGAACAGTCTCCATTAAAATAGGCTTCAGATTCCTGCTGCCAAGTTTACAAATGGAGGAAATCCCTGTTATTGGAAACTGAGCCTCATTCCAGATCCCCTACATACAGACAAGGTCAGGGTTTCTTCCTGGGAAGTTTCCCCTCATGACACAATTGGGCTCATCCTACCCCTGCCCCTTGAATGTTGCTGACACCTCCTCTAGGGTAGACCTGAAGAGGTAACAACCTTAACTCCCTACTTCTGTCCACACAACCATGGAGCCCCGGAAGGGATGATGGATCCTCTCTCCCACCAAACACTATCCTCCTATCTTCCCAGGCATCCTGTTCTCATTCTATCTGGGTCCAGCACAGAAGGAGGGTTCACATAGATGCCGGATAGCTCCCCTCCCAAATGGGAGGGGGGGAAACACCTGTGAAGAGCAAAAGAAAACAGATCCTTAGTAGCACCAGCCCCATCCATTCCTTCTTCGTATCTAGAATCCTCTGGTTTTCGTGCCGAGGCCCCGTGGTATTGGTTGGATTTAGTGGTAGTGCTGGGTTTAGGAGAAGAATACCTAGTTTGAACCCACAACTTCCCACTTTGGCCATGTTATCTCGTGTCTTTCCAAACACAGTTTTCTCATATATAAAATCGGGCTAATTTGAACTTGTCTTCCTCAACAGCCCCAACACTGTGCCTGGCACAAAAGAGAAGATTGTCCTCTTGCTTGCGCCCTTCAGCACCATGAAGCTCAAAAGTGCTGCTTAAGTGGGGCCCAGCTTGTAGTTGTTTGTGGATCTTCTCCAACTCACCCCTGAGACTCTGCATTTCAGTGAAAACCAACAGCAACCACTTATGGGGGAGGAGGGGGTTGCAACTGGCATGGCACTGTGCCACGGCTTCCTTTATGCCGGCATCTACTTAGCTCAGAACTTGGAATAATTGATTTACCCAGCACCGGAGATCTACTAAGGTAAGCAGAGAATGCTAAGCCAGGACATCTAAAATGTCACTGCTAATCTCTTATCTTCAAAGTGAGTTTCTCTGTCACTTGGTTCTGTGTTTAGAGGAAGTCGATCCCCAAGGTGCCCCAAAACCTGAGACCAAGAGTAATGGTTTATTGAGTCATGTGGCAATGGTGGGTTGTCTTTAAAAAAAAAAAAAACAAAAAAGTATCAAGGAGAAAAGCCCAACATAGTAGGGAAACAATTCACTCAGAGGCCAAAGTCTGGGGGTGGAAAGAGGGAAGCTTGACCCAAACAGAGCATCGTTTTGCGGTATTTACAGTGAGGTGGTGTTGGGGGAAGGAGCTGAGGAGCCAGAGAGGGAATCTTGTTGCTGGCCTCAGGGGTCTCGTCGGTGGCTGCATGGGTTGGAGATATAGAAAGCACACCCGAATTGGCATGGCTGTTGAGAAGAGGGCGTGGTGGTCCCAGCCGTCATGTCTTGCGGTGCTCTGTGTAGAGCCTTGCTGCACTTCCCAGGAGACAGGCTCACTGCTGCCAGAGGGGTGATCCGATGGTTGAGAGGCTTGGGGGTACCTGGAGGCTCACAGCACTGTGAATGGGAATCAGCTGGCATCCCCAAAAAGTTGCTGGTTGGCTTGCCCAGCAGGTGGCAGAGGCTACAGGTGGTAACTCCTAGGATGGCTGATGAGTAGACCATTGGCCCCGGGCTAGGACTCATGGGCCAGAAGGACTTGCTTACAGTCCATAATTGCTGGAGCTGTATTGATGAAGATCACACAGGTGGTCCTTGTACACCCTCAGACAGGTCTCCCTCTAAGTTCTTTGTGATCCCTTTTTTCTCCTTTGGTGGGTACCAGCCTGGGTACATTTCTCCTCTAATTCCATCTCTTTTGAGATGGGATGTGTCTTGTTTTCCTGGAACTCCTGTCCCCCACAAAAGGAATCTTGAAGGACAGTTTGGCCTTCTCCAAGGTCATCCTGACTTTCACGGTCCATTAAATTGACCACACGGGGAATGAGCCGCAATGCTGGAATTGTGGTTATTTTTCATGTAATAAATAAAGATTCCTTTGTGTGACTCTCTGGGGCCTGTCTCAGGCCAAGTCCTCCTGTTTGCCTGGTTGTTCCCACTGTCCCCATGACAACTACAGATGGTCGAAGGCCGTGGCGGAGGTGGGCGGTGCACTTGGCCTTGTTGTGGAGCTGTAATAATATGGGGAACCTGGACACATTAAAACAACAACATTGCTGGTCAGAGGGGAAGCTGTACCACGGCGTTCCTCCACATCTGCTGACCTTTAAGACAGCACATGTTAATCATTTATCCCTCGCCCATCTGACCATCAAAGATTAACTCCTCTCCCTCTCCAACCCTTCCTCCTTCTCCGGCCTCACCTTTTGAGTTTCTAGCCAGAAAAATGATGATTTCTTGTCCCCTACCCCTCATGACCGCTTTGACCTTCAACACTCTTGCTTCAAGGAGTAGGCAACAGAGAACAGTTATATGTGGCACCTCAAAAACTGAGCACAACGGGGGTGGGAGGGGTCGCTGGGATGCTCTCTAACCTTGCCTAAATAATGGCAGGTCGGAGTATCTTTGGAAAACCCAAAAGAATTTGTCCCCTGACTGGTCCAAGGGGTTCTGGACTTGAAGGACTTCCCCCAAGCTCAACAGGAAGGTCCACCAGCCTTACCGACTTTGCCCTTTTCTGGCTAAACTGAACAAGAGGTAGCTTAGAGCTGAACACATCTGGCTGACAGAGTACAGGTAAGTCCCTTCCAGGTCATTTCTGGGACTGTAAGATATGATAATAAAAGAATGTATAATCCAGCCAGTTTGCCAGGGCATCTATGCAACTGGACATCCGAAGACCACTGTTTCTCTCTAACCTAGATTTCTACTAACAATGGAAGGGCTACCACTCAAGAAGGTGCTAGAAGAATTCCATAAGTTCTTTGTGAACTTATTTTACTCAAAATCTTCCCCCAAACAGTTCAGGGACCCGGAGCAAGACACAGGTGAAAAGGCAGTCTCGAGGCTCACTGAAACTCACTTTCTAGATAGCAACCCTGAATACTCTTCACGTCTCCCGCCACATCTAAGGAACTGGATGGAACAAAGCTGTGGAGGTAACGCAAGACTATTTTCCATCTACTTAGACAACTAATGAGCAAGATGGCGTCTTGGCCTCAGTTCTCGGGGAAGGAGAAGAGATGGCAACGTGGAAGGGAACTCCTGGATAGTGCCTCCTAGAGGGACCACAAACCCCCGCAGGCAAGGCAACCACCCTTGGGCTTTGCTTGAGTGTAACTTCGCCCTTCTCTACCTTTGCCCTTCAAGGCTTGATTCCTGAATTTTTCACAAAACAAAATTTTAACAGACAGGGTTGTGGAAAGAGAATAGAATGTCTGGCCTTCTGTTCTCTTCCCTAAACCCACCAGATACTGTGATCGGCTACTGGCTTCTTCTATGACCAACAGCTGCCACCTCTCTAGGCATTCTATTGAACCTGGAACCTCCCCACCCTAGCCCTCCCCTGCCCACCAGAAGGCCTGGACAACCCCAGGAACTTACTCAGCAGGCTGGAGTTGGGGAAGCGCCAGGCCTCGCTGTAGGAGGAGTAGGGGGTGTGGCTGTAGGCATTGCCAGAATATTCACTTCCTGTTGGAGCACACAGGCAAGAGACCTGTGAAGTTCATGACACCAGCAAGGGGACCGGGATGGGGAGACAGGTCTGTGGGGTTGGCAGGGCTGGGTCCGGAAATGAATGGCACCGGAGAGGGCAGGTAAAACCACAACAGGGACAGGGGAGCTCAGGAGGGCCCACCATATGGGTCACTTTGGGCGGGTCCTTGATACACCACAGCCCTCCCGAGAACCCCAGGAGGCAGATGCCACCATCCCTATTTTCCAGATCTCTATGGTCTGCAGAGTGTGGAGACTGCCAAATGGTAGGAGCCAGATTCAAATTCTACTTTCTCTGCTGCCGGGGACTCTCTACAGAAGGGACTTTCCAAGGGGGCTGGTGGTCTAAGAGGAAATCAATTCTCAGGAAAGCCATGCCCTTGTTTTAGGCAAACTCAGTATATGATCTGACCCAAAGCATGTCAGGTTACCTCTTTCGGTCAGCTGATCCTTGGCTTTCCCAAAAGAAGTATTTGTCAAAGAATTTACTGAAGAATTCCCTTACACAACAGCTGCAATGTTGAGCTGGCTACCACACCTACCACTGGTGTGTAATTTAAAGCTCGCAAAGCTTGTTCCTGCAGTGCCTGCCCTTTCCATCGCTCCCGAGCGCGAGCATCCAGTAAAGCCTTCGCCCATGCTACCAATTTAAAAAAGGGGAAACTAGAGTAGAGCCTGAGTTAGCAGTTTGGCTCAGCTTGCACAGCTGACCAATGATGGACCTTGAATTTGACCTTAGAACTCTCGGTCATAAATCCCAGGTAATCCCTTCAAGCATTCACCTAGCCAATTTAATATGCAAAAGCTGTTTACACAGTCTTTTGGGATCTCACGGGTGATTGTGAGCTAGGTGCTGTCTGTGATTTCTTGTCTCCACCCCAGACTTTCCTGGGCTTGGCTATGTCTCTGTCTCTCTCTCCTGGGCTTGGCTATGTCTCTGTCTCTGTCTCTCTGTCTCTCTGTCTCTCTCTCTCTCTGTCTCTCTCTCTCTCTCTCTAAGCCTTAAGTGTCCTTGTCTATCAAATGGAGTGAACTCTTGTACCTGTCTCATGATATTTGGGTGAGGATTAAACTAGCTGGTGTGTATTAAGTACTTAGACTCAAGCTCTTGATAAAAGCAGCATCAATGAATGTTGGCTTCCTTTTATTCTCTCCTGAAACAAGTACTAAAAAAAAAAAAAAGTTCATGGGCTGGAGAGATGGCTCAGTGGTTAAGAACACTGACTGCTCTTTCAGAAGACCTGGGTTCAATTCCCAGCACCTACTATGGCAGCTTGTAACTGCCTGTAACTCCAGTTTCAGGAGACCTGACAGCTTCACACAGGCAGACATACAGGCAAAGTACAAATGCACATTAAATAAATAAATTATTTTTAAAAGTTCAATGGATACTGGGCTGGGGCCAGATGGACTGCTTCATTCCTGTGGTTTTGGAGCCTGTCCTGGAACTAGCTCTGTAAACCAGGCTGGTCTCGAACTCACAGAGATCCACCTGCCTCTGCCTCCCGAGTGCTGGGATTAAAGGCATGTGCCACAAGCACTTTCTTTGGGTTAGGGACAGACTCAAACACAGGTCCGGGAGAAAATAAATAGACAAGAAGGAAGGCAGGGAAGGAGGATGAGAGAAGAAAGCTAAGAAATTATCTAATCCAACCATTTACTTATGAATGAAGAAACTTCTCTACGGAAGGCCTCAAGGCTTTCTCCCAAGGCCACACTGCTAAATGAGAGGCTGAACTGAAGCCTGGTTGGCACGTTCCTCTGCCGAGGCTTGCTCCTATAGCCCACAGTAGGAACTAAGCCTGTTGACTGCCTGTGTAGTCCGGTTTCAGCATTCCCTGGGAGAAGGGCAATTCTGTTCTGGCTGTGCAGCAAGGGCCCCCATCCTATGCCCTTCCTCTGGCCTCCCAGTGCTAACACTGCCATCTCTAAAGGTCAAGGGAGAGAGTAATACAACGTGTGTGTCCTCTCATTTTACCACTCATGCACGCATCGGCTTGCACGGCATCGGTTTGTTTAACATATGCTCTGAGTGCCTCTTTGCCTCCGTCACCGGGAAGCTGGGATAGAGGCTGCGTCTGGGTAGATGGTACACCTTAGAGTGCGGCATTTCTGCTAGCAGATCTGTCAACCTATACATAGCCACAGAAAATGAAATGGCACCGTGTCTAGGAAAGGCCAGTCCCCTTCGTTCTTATATCAGATGCCACTAGCTTCTTTCTCTGAATTCATCTTCACATTCTTTTCCAATCAGGTCAATGCTGTTCTAGGCAAAGCTGATCATTCCAGGACCACTTCAATGGTAGCAAACAGCCAACCGACCTCTTAGTCTCTCACTTCCTTTGGAATCCACGCCACTCAATCCCCCACACTGCTTTGCAACCTGCCTACTCTTTCTGCTTCCTCTCTTCCCAGCCCCTTCTTAATAATAATAATAAGAAGAACTCCACATTATATAGAAGAACCAACCCCAGCTTCATGTTAAAGCCTTCTGGGATACCAAGGTTGCTAATTAGTTAATCATCTCAACTCTGCTCTTGCCTCTGAACCCCCCTTGATTTCCTCCTCACCGTTTCCTCTCCTATGTCCCCACTTGGGTGCTCACCACCATCATCCACGAAGCTCCCCAAGCCCTACCTACCCCATGTCTGCTGCCTCTAGCCCTCATCTCTGCAGTCAACTTGTGGGCAGGTAATGTTCTATTCATCACCAACACATATCGAGTGTCCCTCTTATCTATCCTTCAGGCCTACTCTCCTAGCTAAAGCAACTGTCGTCTCTTACAAAACCCTGAGCATTGATTCCCTAACTTGTCTCGGTATCTGCAATCTATTTCCTCGAGCACCTGAGAAGCCTTCTAATGTGTGGCCCTGCTGCCGCCGCCCATTTCTGCACACTCTGCGGGACTTTTCTCCCGGTGCTCACTACTCTCCAATCCGCTCATCTTCTTTCAGGATATTGTCATGCTAAATTAGCTCTCCTGCCTCGGGGCCTTTGCACTTGGTCTTCTTTTGGGCCAGGGATGGCCAGCCTCAGTTTATCACTTGGCTGACCACTTTGAAAATCTTTTCAGGAAGGTCTTCCTGTCTATTCAATCTCAAGTAGTTATCTGCTCTTCCTGTGGCTCTTCGTTGATCAGCACATTTTATTGCCTTTACATAGTTATCTTCATGGGATATTATGTTTATTCATTCATTGACCGGCTCACTGCTTGTTCCTGCCCATCCCACAAACAGAGGGACACGCTGAATAGTGATATGTGGATAATAGAAGTATTAGTAATGAGAGAATAAAAGCTGGAGGGATGGCTGGAAAGAGGGATAGGTAAAAGTATGGATACATGGGAAGAAGGAAGAGATATGGATGGATGGATGGATGGATGGATGGATGGATGGATGGATGGATGGATGGACAGAAGGATGGATGGATGGACAGAAAAGCTGATGGGTAGAAAGAAGCATGGGATGATATATGGGTGTATATATAAAGATGGATGGATAAGAATAGGCAGATGGATTAATAAAAAAGGAAGATGGATGAATGAAAAGAGAAAATGGAAGGACAGGAGAAAGCATGGATAGATGTCAGGGTGAATCTAACTATCTAGTCTGCTGGTTCTATTTTCTAACTGATATCAAAGCCCTGAGCTATTTGCAGGGTCAGGACGTAGCTTGCGTCTTTTTATGGTATGATGGAATGCAGTGTGGGACAACGGAAAGAGACACAGACGCTAAATCAATAGACTTGTGTTTGAACAACTCAGTCACTTAGTACCATCCCTGAGCACACCACTTGGTTCTTGTAGACCTTGGTTTCCCTAGCTAGGAAACTTGGATTCTACCAGCCTCCAAGATTTACTATAAGGATGAAAGAGAAATAAAGTTACGCATATAAATGGCCAGGTATGCAGAAATGTGTAATAAATGACCACTTATTCCTTTCCAAAACTGATTGAAGAATGTAGCTGGCGAGCCTTATTTAAGCCCTTAATCATGTGCCTTACATGTATGCAGTAGGTGCTTACTGAGTTAAGTGACTTTAATGGGAAAAAAAAAATCCCCATTCGGTCAACTGACAGATGATAGGCAGTGGTAAGAGATGGATATGGTGTTATTTTTTTACGAAAGACCTTCCTTCAGGAGTCATTTGCACAGGAGTGCCCTCAGGAACCGGGAGACTCATTTTAATGGCATTGCGTTTCCTGAAAACCAATGCGGACACAGCTTACTGGAGACCCTCACTGTGTGCGGTGAGACCCTTCCCAGCTGCAATTCGCTTGCAGTCTATGTAGTGGGAGTGCACATGTGTGTGTGTGTGTATGTGTGCGTGCATGCACACAGCAGCACACGTATGCTTGTGTGTGAGAGTGTTTCTTCACAGCACCCACTCTTGGACAGGTCTTCCTAGAAGCAGTCCTTCCCCTGTCTTCTGCCCCCCACATACACGTCACACTCTGGCCTGAGGAACCCCTTGCCCTGGACCTGCCCCCAAGAACCATTCATAATTAAGGCGGGGGGGGGGGTCTTGCTTTATGTTGCTTCCTTCTCCTCTAAGCAGGCAGCAGGGAACGCGGAGGGCTTGGAAAGGGGAGGTGCAGGGAGCAGACTGGAGCCTAGGATTTTGATTGAGAGGCCCCATTATCCACACTCTTAAAAAAATAACCGAATCTTTTCCTTTTTTATCTTGACCAATCTCATTTCACGCTCCACAAGAGGGAGGGAGGGAGGGAGAGAGGGAGTCCGGGGCCAGGAGGGAGAGAGGAGTCAGAATTCTGTATTTTCAACGCTGCATTAACCACATCGCCACGGTAACCGGGCAGCAACAAGTGCCAGCTCAGCAGGTTCCCAGGGAGCAAAGCCTCCTCTCCTTGATCCCTCCCCTCTCTCTGCCTAAGAGAACTCAACCCACCTGCCTGTGCACAGGGTGCCCGGAGTGGGTGGCTGGCTGGCAAAGATTAACCCCTGCCAGGGGGAAGCAGGCTTGGTGGAATGGGGCCAAGTCTTTAGGGTCACAGCCAGGGAGGTTGGTACAGGATTGGTATTGGGGTGTCACACATGGCCCTGAGTACAGAGCCCTCCCCCAAAAGCTTCAGGCCCTTTATACCTCTATGGGCAGTAGAAATTGTTCCGTTCTAACCTTACCCATCCATCCCTGGAGCTTTCCCACATGGGTCCTAAAAGACTGGGACTTTCCCAAAGAAACTATTCATTTGTTCAGACCCTGAAATCCTGGGTCATCGGATCATGACTGGCAGACAGACACCAAAAGGACTGTCAAGCAAAATTCCAGGGCATTTCAAAATGAGTGTGAAGGACTCTTAGCTCATACTCTGTGGCATCCTTACAGTCGGTAGAACCTGGGCCCTCCTCAGTGCTGAGTGAGTGTGGACCGCAGAGGAAGGTCTATTTCACTCATCTCGTCACCGGAGTGTCCATTATCACCGTTACCTTCACCATAATCATCGTCACCATCACTCAAATTTCAGAATTTATTGGAGAGGCAAATTGAGGTTCATCATCTGATTTCATTTAAACCACGGGAGACCAGGGGATTGGGCTCGTGTTTGTCTCACACTCTTCCACTTGAATGCAGTGCAAGAGGAGGAAGCAGGGGAGCTTGGAGGTGAATGTAGGTCTGTCTACGTGGGGGGTCTGGGGAGACTAAGCCGAGAGGGGTCCAGGAGCCAAGCTGGCACTGGGGATTTTCTCTAAGTGCTTTTATGAAGGTACCCCTCTGGCCCATCCCTCAGTGTCCTTTGGAAGCCTGTGTGTGAGTGGGACCCGGCCTATCTCTTGTCACCTACTGTGTCCCATTTCTTTGACACTTCCCTTTTGCCATGCTTACACCCAGTCCCTCAATGCTTACCTGCCACCATGCCTGCGATAGCAGAAGAGGCATAGCTGCCCTGTCCACTGGTGGGGATGTGGGGTGGGTATCCAGGCAGCGTGGGCCCCACCATCTCTCGCCCTGGTAAAAGACACCAAAGAGTCATTAGTTGGCGTATAGGTGGCGCCCAGGCTCACCAGCCCACCCTGCTGAGGCTCAGCAAGTCCTCTCCTCAGTCAATGGCGCTGGAGCCCCCAGCCATTCTCTAAACCTACTAGTTCTCTCCTCTGAGGAAAGAGACTCACCAAGCAAGGGGCTCTTGCAACTGCAGTCTTACTTTGTTCCCCATTCTCTAGGAGCTTTATTTTCACAAGTATTTTATTCCTCTACAAAAAAAATCAAGGTATTGGGTGCCAGGGGTGGAGTCCTCTTAGTCTTTGACTCCCTATCCAGCATAGTAGTCAGCCCCAATGGACTAAATAAATTACATGAGAGGTCACAGAACTCAGGGCACTGCGTTTCACCTGGCTTTCAAAAGAATGACGAAACCAGTCCTTGTGAAACAGAGAGAGATGGATGATCCATCACTGTCCTTTGGGGGATACATGGCAGACAAAGCTAATCAACCACAGAGGAAGCTCCTGCTGGTTGGCCTGGACTTCCAGGTGGATATAATTAATCAGAAAAGTAAGAGACACAAAGCATGTTGACGATTCCTGATATAAAAGGAACACCACTGAGGGACTGCTGTCTTTCCCACACGATCTTAAGTGGCATTCTTATCAATTGTACTTCTTTAAAAAGCCATTTCCAGGATGTTTCATCCCTGATTGACCTCTGCTGATCTGTGATTTGTGACAAGCCTACATCCTCGTGACGCCGAGGCATCCCTATGAGCCCCCATCTCCCTAGATCTGTCTTTCCTTCACATCCTTTCTGGGAGACTTCACTTGACCTGCTGGTGTTCTCTCCAACTACCCCAGCCTAAGAACCAGAGTCCTTGGACCGCTTGCCTCCTCATCGTTCCTGTTCTGTGGACCAGACCAGAATCTGCACATCCTGGCTGCCCAGGTCTCTTTGTGGGATGAACACTGACTCAGAATATTTAGTAACGATGGCCAGTCCACTCTGAAAATGCTACAATACGAATAATGAATTACTTGGGCAAACTAGTTCTTAGTGATGTTTGCAGAATTCCACCTCGGTGATATTGACATGACTGGCTAGTAAGTTCTTTGTTGGGCGGCTGTCCTGTGCCTTAAAGCGTATTGAGCAGAATCCCTGGCCTCTACCCACCAGATTCCAGTATACCAGGTGAGTACAAAGTATCTCCAGACATTGCTATATGACCCCAGGGTGGAGGAAGCAGGGATAAAATCACTCCTAGTAGAAAAACCATTGTGTTAAATGATAGCCACTGGGCCCAAATGCTTTCCACCATCTTCCTGAGAGGCTGCCTGTGAGTCCCTGTCAACCAACTCACCAGACATATCTTCTCTATGTCACAAATTGTCCCCTCTACCCATATACCCTCCAGGTCCTTCACCCCTAAACTTCTTGGAAGGGAACCTAGCTAATGATAAGAAATGGGAAGGGCTGGGCGGTGGTGGCACATGCCTTTAATCCCAGCACTCAGGAGGTAGGGGCAGGCGGATCTCTGTGAGTTCGAGACCAGCCTGGTCTACGAGAGCTAGTTCCAGGACAGGCTCCAAAGCTACAGAGAAACCCTTGTCTCAAAAAACAGACAAAACAAACAAACAAAGAAAACTAGGGGGCTGGAGAGATGGCTTAGTGGTTAAGAGCACTGGCTGCTCTTCCAGAGGATCTGGGTTCAATTCCCAGCACCCACATGGCAGCTCTCAGCTGTCTGTGACTCCACTATCTGACACCCTCACACAGTCATACACGCAGCAAACGCCAATGCACATAAAGTGAAAATAAACTTAAAAAAAAAAAAAAGGAAAGAAATGTGAAGGTACATACCATGACCCCATGTGAACTGTCAGCCCCACAGGGACTCACTCCTTCTTACCCCATGAGGACAATTCTTTTATTCAACAGTGCTTGTTGAGAAAGTTCTAAGGGCTAGAAACTTGAGAACTTAGGGAGAGAGAGAGAGAGAGAGAGAGAGAGAGAGAGAGAGAGAGAGAGAGAGGAGAACTGAAGAGTAAAGCTTCACACTAAGTTGAGACGGATCTTAAGTTAAGATGAACTTTAGATGCAGCCCAGCAAACAACACCTGCACTGTCAAGTTCTGCCCTTTTTCCAAAGAGACGGGACTGGAAACCAGAGGACTATGGGTACTCATCCTGCTTCTCTGGCTTTCTATTTGCCCTGAGACCAGTCACTCTGACGCTAAGCCTGTTTCCTCAAAGGGGCAGTGGTGAATATGCGCGGCCTTATACAAACTAGTCCTACAACTCTGAGGATTTGAGTATAATTCAACCCGTTCCTCATGCTCTAGGTAGACACTGGCTAGTGCAATGGACACATGCTAGAAATGTTCATATCGGTGAAGTTCTTGCAGAAAAAACATCCTGTCAGGAATAAGCTGTTAGCATTCATTATTTAAAATAGCATTAGGATTTTTAGACACCTGAACACCAGTTTCAAATTGACCCGCCTTTCCTAAGTATCTAGCTCCGACTGGTCTACTGAACAGGTGGTCTCTGTTCACCTGACGTAAAGGCATCAGAAGAACAAAGGAAGGGCTGGAAACACGGGGAAAGAAAAGGGAACTGTGACATATTTAGAATGAGGAATAAACAGAAGATTTACCCCAAATCAGCTTTGATTTTCAAGACAAGGAGTCATCAATATGATGATGCCATTGCTGGGGACGATGGTTGGGAAAGGGGGGTGTGAGGGAAGGGGAGCAGGATGATGGACAGCAGGGTGACATGTTAGAAAGAGACAGGGAGGGCTTGCTTAGGCTTCATGCATTTGCTTTTCTTCTCTCTGACCTACTAGAGGGAAGGAGGAAGCAAGAAAGGGGGAAGGAAGAGAAGGAGGGGGAAGTAGTGAGGGAGGGGGAAGACAGGGAGAGACAGAGCAAGGGGTTAGAAGAGAAGGGGGGAGAGAGAGATTTTGAAACTGAGACTGAATACTAGATCCAGGCAAGACCACGAACAAGTCAATTTCTCCAGACCAAAATCTTCCTATCTGCCACACAAAGATGTAATTCAAAGAAGAGCATGTAACTAGGGTTCACCTTATTTCCTGGCTGGGGGGACTTCTAGGCATACTGTGTGGTGGATTTGGAGGCAGGGTCCATGTCTCCCATGAATTAACATTAGTTCTGGCTCTCTGGCCTTCTATTTGCTAATGCCAGTCTGTTGCTCCCTGGGCCCTTTCTCATGCTGGGAGCCTGTGGTCCCACGCCTCCCGCCCTCCTGGCCTTTGTCTACCACCTGAACAGCAGCTTCTTCTAGGCTGTCTAGCGTATATAGACTCCCTGGCCACACTCCTCAGGCCACGGTTTAACCCATGATCTCTATCAGTGGGGCCTCACCCTATGAATGCCAGCTCTTGAGAAAGAACTCACTGGTCTCTGTCCCCCTATTTGGGGACCTTAATCTTCATTTCTCCTCAGTTACCTAAGTTTCTCTCAGCAGGAAAGATTTCTGAGTCAATGGCCCAAACTGACCACTGAAGACTTCCCCTAATAAAACCTAGCTCTCCTGGAAAGACAAACAGGACACTGCCCTACCCAAACAGTACCTTCACAGACTGTCTCAACAGCCACACAAAACTCTCTGCTTCCATTTCTTTTATTTAAAGAAGATGTATTTGTTTCTGTATTTTATGTCTATGGGTGTTTCGTCTGTATACGCATCCTCACACCAGAATAAGATCCCCCAGGACTGCAGTGATAGAAGGTTATGGGTCACCATGTGGGTGTTAGGAACTGAACTCAGACCCTCTGCAAGAGCAGCCAGTGCTCTTCATTGCTGAGCCGTCCCTCCAGCCACTCTGCTTTAGTTTCTGAAAGAACAAGATTCTATAGTGTGGGAATGCAGCTCAGCAGAGCACTTGTGTGGCTTGAATTTAATGCCCAGTAATGCAAACAAACAACAACAACAATAAAAGGCTTTCAGAGAGTCAACAACAACAATAAAAGTCTTTCAGAGAGTCAAGAATCTTGAACCACATCAGGTGTGGTGATTCACGCCTTTAATCCCAACACTCAAAAGCATTCGGGATCTCTGTGAGTTCCAGGCCAGCCTGGTCTACAGTGAGTTCCAGGACCGCCAGAGTGACATAGTAAGAACCTGTCTCAAAACAAGAAATAAAACAACCGAGAATCTTGAACAATCCACAAAACAAAACAACAGAAGCCACCAGTTGGAGATGGACACACCCTTTGGTCAGACACACCCTCGTCCCCATTCTGTTTTGAAGGCTCTTCATAATCACCTCCTTGGCACTTCCAATGGGAGCCTCTTTTTAAAATGTTAACATGGGCATCAACATAGGTTGGCAGGCTACAAAGCGGGGTTCTCTCGGAAAATTCTGGAACCCCAGAGCTCTTGGTAAATATTCTAATTAGAGGTAGATTGCAGGAACTGAAAGCCACCGGCTAGAGGAAGGAATCCAGAGGGGTAGGGGTGATTTTAGACTATTTCATCTGGCCCCTTTGATGTCTGCCCTCTGTGTAACCCCTTTTCAATGCCTTATCTTGTTCTGAGAGCAAGGAGAATTTATGGCAACCCAGAAATCTCTTTGGCAGGACTAAATATAATTTGTACAGAAGAATGGAGGAGGATCCTGGGCTCCTTGATGATAAAAACCGAACTGCAGCTTTCCCGTCCGCTGAGCTGAAGTCAGTTCCAGAACAGCAAGGACAAGGATGTCCTTGATGTCACTGTCGTGGGCAGTGGGTTGGAATCCAACAGGCGGCTGGGTGGGTAGGTGGGTGGGGGTGTTTTAAAGGGGACTACCAGGAACTGGAGGTAAATCTCACTATTGCCCAAGTCCTAGTGTTTCCTGTTTCTTGGCTGACCCAGAAAAAATGCCGAGGCTCAGAGAGCAGTCATTCTGGAGACAACACTCACAGAACCCAGTCTGTGAAGCAAGTAAAGAAGGTTCGGCAGGTGGCAGGGCCATAGAGCTGAGGGGCTAGGAAGATCCATGCAGGATTGAGCGTGGCTAACTTCAGAATGAGAACTCCTGACTCTCCCTTCCACCCTCCTTTGGGGCAGAATATCCCGGAAATGCGTTGCTCTCTGCCTCCTCCTCTTTCTCCCAGGTTTAGCTCTTCCCCTGGTTGGAAGGTTATAGTTCCTGGGCTCCTAAGCTCAGTCCATTTCTAACATTCCTCCACCCCTACATGTTCTCTCGACCTCATGAGGACTCAGTCAAGTGATGGGTATTTAGGGCCCATTTTGGCCAGCCCTCAGGTGGGAACGATCTGCACCCATCGCCTGAACTCAGCTTAAACAGTCACCTGTCTTGCCCCTAGGCTGAAGATCTGGGCTTGGCTTTCTAAACTCCAGTTCTAACTTGCTTCTTGCTCTTGGATCCCTGGATCCCAGATCCCACAAGCCTGTTCACTGTGTTCTTCTTACAGCCTTCACCTCGATACTAGATCTTTAACATTGTGGCCAGTCGTTCAGGAGTGATCCCATCTAGGCCTGGCTGTGGGGGTCACCTGGCCAAGGGTCTTCTAAACTACGTATTTGGTTACCTAATGCCTGGGTGACCACCTGGTGTCTGTTGTCAGCTGCTTTAGCCCTCCTGTAGCTGACTTGGAGGGCAGGTCCACTAAATTAACAGACAAGAGAAGCATCAGCCCTGATTGGACATATTGACAGGGAAACTTCCAACTTTAGAAGGTAATAGAATGGGAGAAAGTGTGGGCTTCGGGAGAAAGTCTGCCCTAGGCTGTTCTAACTATAAGCCATAATGCAGCCTATGTCTCAGGGTGGTGGTGGCCTATGCCTTTAATCCCAGCACCCAGGAGGCAGAGGCAGACAAATCTCTGAATTCAAGACCAGTCTAGTCAATCCAGTGAGTTCCAGAACAGTTAATGTTACACAGAGAAAACCTGTCTCAGAAAAAAAAAAAGGAGGAGGAGGAGGAGGAGGAGGAGGGAGAGGAAGAGGAAGAGGAAGAGGAAGAGGAAGAGGAAGAAGAAGAAGAAGAAGAAGAAGAAGAAGAAGAAGAAGAAGAAGAAGAAGAAGAAAAGCCAAGCCTGTGTCTGTGACGATTTGTCTATACTTCCGGCTACTGTCTGTCCTTCTCTCTCAGCCACGACTCTGCAGCTCACACAGTAATGGCAGAACTGCTCTGGATCACGTGCCCATCACCCTCAGCCATATCCCTCACCTGCTTCCCAGCCTCTCATCCCCGTGAGGCAAACAAGCGAGCCCTGTTCCGCAGCCTCTGCGCCCTTACAAGCACAGACCATCTCTTCCCCTCCTCCACCTCCCATTCCGTGTCCTCCGGCTGACATAATTTCACTCAGCTCACAGGTTTGTGCCTTTTAATCACTTGGCTCAGAACAAATGAGCCATCTCTGCTGACTTCACTCTCCTGAAATCTCAAACCCCAAGTCAACACTTTTTCCCTTTCTTCAGACTCTTAACCACTGCCTCTCCGCCCTCACATAGCCCGTCTCCCTCACAGGAGTGCATGGATGCACAGGGAAGGGAAAAATACCAGCTATCAGACAATAGAAAATGCTAAGCCTGGGCTTAGGTCAGGGCCTTCAGAACCGCTGAGGCAGTGGGGGCCAAAGTCACACTGCTGCGGCTTCTCAAGCCTGTGGGCCTCTGGAGGCAGCATTCCTGCTTCAGAAGGAGCTACCCTGCTCTGGGTGGGACACCCGGCTTTGGCAAAGGCTTCCATTTCAAATTGCAAGAAAGCTGTAGAAGACTGGAAGACTGCTGGTCCAGATGGCCTAGAATGCCCAACTCTGCGTTGTCCCTGACCGAGTCTCCCTGTCTCACTCATCACCTCTCGAAGTGACAGGGCCAGGGAGCAGGAGACAGGGAGGCATGCCCTCTGTCATGAACTGTCCAGACTCAAAAGGAGACATCTATCTTCACACAGGAGGCTTCCAATGGTGGCAGCTCGCTTCCTTTCTCGGTTCTGGGACCCCCAGGACCCCTACTATAATAGTCAGATATCTCAAGACTTTCAGGGGTCTCTGCCTCTGCCCAAACCCCACTTTGATGCTCAGGTCCTGACTTGTTGCGATAAGGTCTTGTTTGGAAGATCCAGTTGGGAGTAGACACACGAGAGGTCAGCCCTTACTCTGTTCCCATCTGGAGATTGTAGTCAGACCCCTCTTCCTCTTGGACTGTTTCCATTATCAGGATATAGAGGCTTGCTCCAGACGTCCCTAGCCTACTTCAGGCTTTAAGCCAGAACAAGAACCTCAACACCTCCAGCTGTGAGGCTGTGCAAGTCACCAAAACTGAGGGAGGCCTTCAATGAACGGTGCCACCACTCCCCTGGGTGTGAAGCCGGCCACAAGTGGTGACTGACATTCCTTTTCAGGAAGTTGATCCAGAAATTGGCTCAAGAGCCTTTCCCCCCCCTCCATATTTTGTCTTTGTTTCTTTTTGAACCTATTTTTTAAAAGTTTACATTTTACAGCATCTAGCTCCTTTGTATGCGTCCCTATTTCCTCATAGGCTTTTGACGCGATGTCTCCCACTTGCCAGAACCCCCAAAATGACTGTTTTTGATTCCTAACTTCTCCCAAAATGAAAGAACCATGTGCTGAATAAACTAGAGATTAGGGTGGCGGTGGGCTAGATCTGGACTAAAGATGGGACTAGCCTCAGACCGGAGGACTGTGGGATGGATGGCCTTGATGACCTCCCTCCCACCCCACGACACTACAGAGCCCGGGACCTCCCTGTCGTACCTGAGAGGAGGGCCTGGCCCGTGAACTGCCCGTACACGGAGGCAGCATGGGGAAAGGCATTGAAGGGTGGGACCGAGGCACCTGCTGGGCCCCCAGAGCCGACTTGCTGCAGATCCAAAAAGGCGGAGCTAGATAAAGAGGAAGGGGTGGAGCTAGAACTGGAGAGCTCTGGGGTTTCCTGCTTTATGGCGAAGGGTGAATGAGGATCTGCCGGAGGGAGGGAGACAACAAGGAGAGAGGGGTGTGAGATGATGGGGCGGGAACATGCACAAACCAAGCCATGAGATGGGCCGAGGGGATGGGGACAGGCAGGCCGGGCTGCTGTAGGAGGAGTCTAGGATGGGGAGCCAGGGCTACACAGTGTTCCTCGGATGGAATGAGATGGGGGAACTGGAGGCTCTACCGCCCTGCTGCGCCACCTGCCGGTGTAGATGATGGGGCAACTGAAGTATGTGTGTATTCAGCCTCTCCCTGCAAGAGGGCGTGAGGAAATCCAGGGGCCAGAGACCGAAGGCTCCATCCCTTTGTTCCAGTTTGAGGCCCAGTCAGCATAGCCCACTTCCTTTCCAGGTCAGCACCCCAAACACCTTCCTCCTGCCAGCCAGACACTTCTGCCTTCCCCTGCCCCAAGCCCATCCTGACCCTCATAGTAGGGTCCAGATGGCTCAGGAGCCTCTGGGCATCCTACCTGCCACCACCGGATAGGTCTGGTGAGTCGAGAGGTTGCGTCCCAAGGGTGTATTGGAAGGTGTCAGGGTGGCCTTTCCATCATCCAGGGCACTGTTGAGTAAGGGCAGTGGGTACAGACCCTGAAGAACAAAGAGAAGTCAGCAGGGGAGAGCGAGGCCCCTGAGCAAGCCTGTCTTCCTTCTGACCCCACTGCCTGTCTCTGGACGGGGTGGCCCCAGTCTGCCCAGGAGAAGCTCCCTTGCTCATTGTGCCTGCCTTCTTGTTCACTCTTAGCTCAACACGGCATGTTTGATGGGGTCATATCTTCCTGCTCAAAGACCTGAAAACTCTTCAGGACCTGACTTGGAGTTCCCCCTTTCAAGCTTCAGAATAGAATTCAAGGTCTATGGGTGGCATAGAAACCCAGGTATGTGATGGGGGCGGCCATCAGAGGACACGTCCTGACTGGCTACTGCTGTCCTTCCTACCTCTTCACATGGTTAGGACCCATAAACAGGACATTGTCTAGGGCTGGAGCAGGGAGCGGGTGGGGCTGCTCAGAGACTCTCTGTCTACCAATAACTGATTCTGACTTAGGCAGGAAATGTAAGTGCAGAGCTGAAGACACCTCCTCCTTCCCTTGGAGGGTAGGTGAAGCAAGGATTCCAGCTCCGGCGCTCACACTACCAACTGCTGCCCCAGACTGATGGCAACGATCACTTCTTACACTAGCTCACGTTTGGGTTTTGCTGCTATCATTCCTGATGAGCAACCCAGCGATACGAGCCAGTAAGACTATGTCAGATTTGCATTACACGTGCAAATAGAAACATTTAGTTCCATGAAGGATGCACAAGGATTCATTTTGTTTCAAGAATTCTATACTTGGGGTCATCTTCAATAAGAGCTTGTTTCGACTCCTCCTGGTGTTCCCTGGTATGAGATAGCTCAGACACTCTTTGAAAAAAAAATAATTTGTTAGGCTAAAGACACGAGCATAGCCTACCACCTCCTTGGCTCCCTGCTGTCCTTCCCAGGGAAAGACAGCTCACACCCACTGCACACACCCTGGTCGTGCAGTTCACAAAAGCACTATATGAACTGTTGTACGAGACTGGAAACCAGGAGTGTTCCCTGGTTATATAACAGTTCTGCTGATGACAATTGCTTTCTGTAATTTCCACTGAGCTCAGTTCTCCAAGGAGTCACAATGCTTTCTAGTTGCATGCAGGGCACTTTTGGAAGCTGCAGTCAATTCTGGAGGCCACCAGGGCACCATCAGCATGGAGCAGCAATTACAGACTAAATGGCACTCTGGTTCCATTCTTCCAAGGGGGCCTACTTAGAGGCAGGGTGGAGCTGCTCAGAGTCGGATTCTAATGAAACTGCACAAAACACCTAATTTCTAAAGAATGGAAGAAAAGTTGGAAATGTCTTGTGAATGTGTGGATTTGACAGTAAAACACTTACTGAAAATCAAACTTCTGTTCCAAATTCAGGTCAAAGAGCAAAGGAAAGCTAAGTAGCTAGAGATTTGGGTGATGTTGCGTTTAACATCTTAAACATGCCAGTGATGACTGTATTATTTTTTCTGGGCTTGAACTTGAATTGGGGGCAGGAGAGAATAATGATTCAGAACTGAAATAAATGACTTAGGATCTTGATTCGGCAACAATCTGCAGGAAATTGTGATCTGTTTGAACTCTCTGAGCCTTAGTTGTTTTTCCTCCCCTACCTTTAAGGATAGGGGTCCTAGAATCTACTGCAGAAGACTGATTAAGTATTAATTGTGATTTTAAATAAAGTGTTGCTTGGCCCAGAATACTCAGCAAGCACAGATGTTCAGCAAGAAGTGATGATAGATGTATTTTACTATGATGGGAAAAGTCACTAACTGCCACATTCTTGGCCTGTCTTCATAACAGTCTCTCTCATTCTGTTGATTCACATGGTGGTGGACTTAAAATATAGAGGAAGAGCTTCTAACAGCACCTGGGGATGACTCTTCTAAGAGAAATGAGGTCACTTTCGCCCTCACCAATTTTTCAGACGAGAAGTGTATGTCTTTGTCCCATGCAAAGACCAGGTATGAGCATCTGCTTTTATCTCATCTCGCAAAGACGTCAAGCTTTATGTGCCTGGATGAAAGACCATGTTCCTTTGGGTGGCACAATACTCAGAAGAGCAAGGCTCAACCTAGGTGCTTTCTGCCCCTCACAATCCAGCCTGATGAGTCAATGAAGGACAGAAGGAAGAGCTGAGGAACACTGGGCTGGGCTTCATTTTACTCCTTGAGGTTGAGGGTTTAGAGAGGTTTAATGACTTTCAAATACTTTTGTTTTATTTACTCTTTACATAAGAATGCCCTGGCGCACACCTTTAATCCCAGCACTCTGGAGGCAGAGGCAGGCGGATCTCTGTGAGTTTGAGACTAGCCTGGTCTATAAAGTCAGTTTCAGGACAGTCAAGACTACACAGAGAAACTGTGTCTCAGAAAATAGATAGATAGATAGATAGATAGATAGATAGATAGATAGATAGATAGATAGATAGATAAAATTCATGGAATTGCCATGTCAAAAATTGGTAAGGCTAGAACAATTCATGTGAATGAAACTAGGGTTGGCAGTCCTAAACTCTGCAATCATCTGCTTCCCCAAGTTCTCCCATGCTCCAGGTCCCAAGTAATTCTCATACAAACTGAAAAGGTAGGCTGTGTGGTCACCAAGTCTCCTGAAGTTCTAAGTGTCTCTTATCCTAAGATCCTCTATGCATACCCATCAACGTGGCCCAAGGGCTCACTCTAACCAAGTAAGGTCCTTTGAAGGACTTATGGGTGACGCAGGGAAATGGCTCTAGCACCTAGTAGATACCAGGGGTCTCCTCGGTAGGGCTTCATTATTCTCCAAGGGGCGCTAGTATATGCAGATTACGTTTTTGCAGGCTCACCACCATAGAGCAAGCTTCCTGCAGGCTCAACACTTGCCTCCCGGAGCCATGCTCTGATTATCAGCAGTGCACCCAGGCCCTCTGCTTGGGTCTGCTGATAGCCGACTGTGTCTACACCCTTCACAGCTGTCGTAGCCAAGGCTGATAAAAATCACTGACGCATATTGCCTACCCAGCTGTGGGGGTTGGCGCAGGGCCAGCAGCCCAGCCACTCATTGGCAACATTTCAACTGCTTGTTAGCATCAGCATTGTCTCCCTCAGGTCTTAAAGGTGAACTTTATAGGCTTGCCTCAAGCCAAGAGGACAGATAGGTCATACCCCAAAGAGTTTCCTGAGCTATTCGAGTAAATGGCACGAAGGGAGACAGACATTGGAACCATTGACATATCAAATGCATCTCAGTGGTTGTTAGCATTGTGAGGTTTTTGTTGGCCTCAGTGTGGGGATATTCATATCTCTGTCTGCTTTGTAGAGAAACTATCCCATTATAACCTATTTCTCCATGCCTAAGATCTGGAGAGGGAAACCCCCTGTAGCTTGTGTCTTAGCGTTCCTGATTTTTCAGTTGATCATTCATTGATTTCTCATTGGATCATTCGTTTGATATAATTTTGTGGAGTAGCCATTAAAATCCCGGACTTGGGATGTTATTCAAAAGGAGAGGGCTTGTCTCATGTGTGCGTGTGTGAAGTCCTGGCTTTGATCTCCATCACCATAGAAAAGGAAATAATAATAAGAATGCTAGACTCTAGAGATAGGAGTGGGGGTGGCTCAAGAGGCCACTCTGTCCTTAAGAAGTCCATTGCCTTTACCCCTACCCATGAGATTATTAGGATGAACTGTGAAGTCAGTAGTCACACAGAAGCCATGTGTGAGACAGGAAGACTGACAGGAGCTGTGAGTCACAGGTGGGGGGCAGATTCGTGGAAACGGAGATTGAGCTGAGTCATTGCAGCCAGCTGGTATTTTTCCAGGTAGAGCAGTTAGAAGAAAGGCTTCCTGCAAGGAGGGCACATGGTGTACCAGGGCAGAGAGGTGTGAATGAGGTCAGTGTACTTGAACACATGAGTCACGCAGAATCCTAGGCTGCGTAAAGGGAGAGACTGGAGGTGGGGCTAGGTGTGGCGTTGAGGTCACCATAAAAGGGTGTGAGCCTTAACTCCAACTGTGGGTCTGATTCTATTGTTGGAGAAAGCCATGGAGTACAAAAGGAGCCCTGCATGCACGAACTAGGTTCAGAGTTCAGTTTCGGGTTGCGAGAAGAGGGCAGGCAGTGTCAAGACATCTTGCGAATAAGGCATGCGTGCGGCTGGACACTGCATCAAGTCTGTGCCCTGAGCCCCTAGGAGCAATTTGGACTTGCTTCGATGGCCGGAGTTCATGCTTTGCTCTTGCCCTTGCCTAACCCGCCTAGGTTCTGCAGCCCACTTTCTCACCTGCTCGCCTTTGGTGTGGCTGGGGGAGGCGTAGGCCTCCGAGTAGTGCTGCCGCTCAAAGGGGCAGTCGAGCGGCTCAAGGTGGTGCTGGCTGAAGGCGTCCGTCCGAAGGTGCTTTCGGGGACCACTGCTGCTGCTCTGTGAGTCGATGCTCAGCCGACAGCTGTCCTGGTCACCTAGTGCCCCCCGAGAAGGCAGGAAGAAAGCTTTCAGGGGACTCCCCTGCCAAGCCACCAAAGTGGCCAAAGCAGAGGAGCAGACGGGCTGAGGAGGTAGGGAAAGGGTCAGCAAGAGGAAGGACCCATGTGCCTGTGAATAGGGAGTGTCAGAACCCTACCCAGTCCTGGGCCAAAGGAAAGCCTTCTCTTCCTATTAAAGCTGGAGCAGAGTGGTATCCTGTGTCTCGTACCACCCACAGGTCCCCCAAGAACTCACTATCATCCATCTTTCTCTTGTTGTCACCACCAGGCTGAGCGATGCCCAGGAGCCCACTGATAGAATAGGTAGAGCCCAAGGAATCCGACTGGGGTGACTCTGGGGGTGTTACAGCTGAGCTGGGGACTGCAAAGGAAGAAGGAGAAGGGTCAGAATGAGAGATGATGCTCCCCACAGCCCCTGTGGCCACCATGGGTTCAAAGCCGGAGGCCATGCTGTGGCCAGAGGCCATGGAGAGCTAGAGTCCTTCACTTCCAAGGGCCTGCTAGTGCGAGGGGTCCTAGAATGATATTTGTCTGGTGTCCATTTCCCGTGTTCCCGTGAGTCTCCCATGAGCGTGGAAATAGACTTTATCTCAGGGTAATAACTCAGTCCATGTACAAACATATGAACACTCGTATGTTCTTGTGTGTCTGTGTCTACATGGGTGTGAGGGCAGGGTCTACATTCACGGGTGTGGGAACAGCCAAACCCCTAAGCACTCACTCAGCGTGTGTCCTGGGCTCAGAGACTTGCTGGCCACGCAGCTGTCCATGGGGAGGTTGAAGGGTTGCTGCACTTTGGTTCGGATGATTCTGTGAGGAAGCAGAAGGATTGTTAGAGAAAGAGGATGAAACAGGAGCTGTGGCTCTCCAGGATCCTGTCACCATGACAACCCAATTAGATGTCGTCTATGTGTCTCCAACTTGATGAGTGGACCATCCAACTATGACCGCACCTCATTCTTCATACCTCCTTCTCCGTGTCATGTGTCATGACCAGAAACATGGAGCTCTCAAGGCAGAAATACAGGGGTAGCTTAGCAGGGTTTGTAGATTTGACCTGGATAGCGTCCCCGGAATTGACCCTGTTCTGTATCTCATTGTTAACACCTGAGTGTGTGCCACCATCTGCTCTGTCCCTCTAGAGTCCCGAAGTGACCCACCCCACATATTCTATCTAGTTGTTTCTCTCCTTTTCGGTCGAGGGAATAAGCTTCCTGCTTAAAACACACTAAAAGCTGCCCACCGCGGATGCTTTAAAGGCGGGAATCTGTTAAGGTGACCACAGACTTCTTGGGGACAGCTTCATCTGTCACCTTATACTCAGAATACTTCAGGTCCTTCTTGACTCTTGACTGACTTCCTCTCATCTCCTGCGCAAGCTCTCCTTAGCCGCAGGCTTTCGTATGTAGTGGTGGGGTTTGCCTGGCAACGCTTTCCACCTAGTTAAATCCCACTCCTGGCTTCTTGCTTAGGGGAAGACCTTCACGATTTCACAAAAACAAGTTGCCATAGGCTATCCCACACAGCCCCTGCAGGACAAGTAGCTGCATTTTTGCATTGTCGTTTTGGGTCCTCTGTGGCTGTGTTCCCATTAGATTGTAAGCTTCACAAGGACAGGGATTTTGTGTTCTGGGAACTAATACGGAATAAATGAATGAATTACGTGTGAATGAATGAGTGAGTACATGAAGGACGGAGGCAGGGAGCAAATGATTGAAAAAGTGACCAAGTGACCAAGTACTCCAGTGAGGGCCAGGAAGGGATCTACTCAAGAAGATCCTCCCACACAGTAAAAGGATAGGGTGTTTAAGGAAGGAAGGAAGATACAGCACAACATAGTGTGGGGACAGAGGGAGGCTCCATAGCATGAGCAAGAGAGAGCTGGGAGAGGTGACACGTGCCAGGCCCGGGAGCTCTTCCCTGATTCCTCAAAGTGAAGCCTCTTCCAAAACCCCTACTCTACCCAGGCCATTCACGTCTCTTATAGGAATCTTCCAGAACCTTGGGGTCTAGGAGGGCTCTGGAAGCTGCCCTCTCTCACCTGTTGATGGAGCTGACACTGGGCACAGTGTCATTGTCACAAACACCTTCTGCCAGGAGCCGGTCCCGGATCTCCCAGGCGAACATGGTAGGGTTCTGCCGCTTGTAGTCCCCGATCTTCTCCACCACCTTGGGGGTGGCCACCTTGGGCTTGGAGCCCCCTATCACTCCAGGCCGGATGCTGCCAGTCTCGTAGTACCTACTCCAATAGAGAACCCCCCGAAAATTACCCGATAAGCAAGTGGGGCCTTTAAACAGGAACTGGCCAGTGCTTCTGACCCCTCTGGGCCTCCAGAGGAGAGGTATGGGAGTGAGTGAGACAGGTCCCTCCCCCAACTCCTGATCAACCAAACACTGGATTTCTCTCCCACAATCCACTTCACTTGTGTGGGTAGATTTATGCTGCTACCAAAGCAAGACCCCTTTACAAAGACTTCGTCTTGGGTTCTCTGTCTTCTTCCTCTGGCCAGCATCAGGAGGCAGGCAAAGGTCTCCCTTGTAAGAAAGGATACTGGGTCCAGGCAGTGGTGGTGCACACCTTTAATCCCAGCACTTGGGAGGCAGAGGCAGGCAGATCTCTGTGAGTTCAAGGACAACCTGGCCTACAGAGTGAGTTTTTTTTTTTTCTGGGTTTTTTGAGACAGGGTTTCACTGTAGCTTTGGAGTCTGTCTTAAAACTACCTGTCTTAAAACTACAGAGATCCGCCTGTCTCTGCCTCCCGAGTGCTGGGATTAAAGGTGTGTGCCGCCACCACCTGGCCCAGAATGAGTTCTAGGACAGCCAGGACTGTTTCACAGAGAAACCCTGTTTCAAAACAAGGAAGAGGAAAGAAAGAAAGAAAGAAAGAAAGAAAGAAAGAAAGAAAGAAAGAAAGAAAGAAAGAAAGAAAGAAAGAAAGGGAAGGAAGGAAGAAGGAAAGAAGGGAAGACACTGGAAGTCACAAGCCTGCAGAGTTTCTTTTCTCCCATCCACCTTCTCTTAACATAATTAATTCTGCTCCTTTGCTCTCCTGGCCTCACCCAGGGAAGCCAGCTGGAGTCCCTGACCCCTCTACTTTCTTGCTGGATCACCTTTGTCTTGTCCAAGTCTGATCTGTCCCCTCACCCTTTGCCCTCTGGTTTTCTACCAGGTTCCATGGTTCATGTTGAAGCTGCTTCTCCCAGACTCTAAAGTCCGGCCTCGCTTGGAATCTCTGGCCTGGTTCAGCCCCTGAAGATGAGCCTCCTCCTCCTCCAGAACCTATCCACCGCCCAACTAGCTGGCTGATAGATTTGTGGCTTGATCTGGATGTCCTCTGATGCCCTCTGGCCTGCTGTGGTCTTTGGTCTCTTCTGCCAATGAATAAAATGGTCTTTACAAATGCCATTGTCATTGCCACTCCGAGCTCGTCTCCTCTCTGGGACTCTGCAATCATCTGACTAGTACTCTCTCCTTGGCCCTAAGAAAAGGCCTCTCTCTTCCCCTCTAATAATTTCAGGCATAGAGCTAGGGCTCTCTATGGTCCATTAGCCCAGCCCCTTTACTTCCTTGAAGCAGAGCTTGCCTTAAATCTACATAGGGTCAGTGTGTGACGGGTTAGGAAGTAAGGTGGACAGGACATGGGACTTTGGAATTTTCAAATTCTCTACTTAAGGATATTTCTGATGCAAGGGTCACAGGCTTTGATAATCCTTATCCTTCTGAATCTGTGCCCTGTGGTTCTCAGCCCTAACTGAAAGAATTAGAATCACGTGAGTGAGGTATTACGGATATACATAAATGAGTCCATTCCCTCCTATTGTCTGTGCTGGAGTTCAGACCATGACCTTCTTATTTATTGTGAGGCTTTAGAGCTCCTTGGCACAGTCAGGGCTGTGAGCCACCACGCAGAGCCTTACAGATCAATGCTTCTCATTCTTCCCTATTTCTGAGCTTTGTGCTTCCTGGACATTTTACAAAAGCCACAGGTCTAGCCGAGAGGCTGACTCCAGCAGGACTGGGCTGTGAATTTTATCAAGCGCTCTCCTGGCTTCTCTGACAGACTCTGAAAGTTGTGTCTTGAAACACGTAAGATCGAGTGGTACGTGGGCCCGCAGTGCTGAGGATGGCCAGAGGAGGCAAGGCTTGCGAGGAAAGGCGGTGTGTGGTCAATCTCGTGCTTACCTGCCAAGGATCTTGCTGACACAGCCATGGCTGACACGGAGCTGGCGCGAGATATCACAGGGCCTCACGCCCTGATGGGCCAGGTCCACAATGCGTTGACGGACAACTTCCGGCAGAGGCCTGCCATTCACAAAGGCCCCTCCTAACTGATTCAGCCCTCCGTGGCCTGAAAAGACAGGATTGTCAGGGACAGTTGTCAGAACCAGGCGCTACATGTTGGGTGAGAAGCAGCCATGAGTATGAGTATTGCGTGTGACCATGTCTGGGCACTCCACGGTCAGTTCCAACAGCTCTCCCTCGACGTGCGCCCCACCTTGCTGAGAAACATGCCTCCTGGGAAGGCTGGCACAAGTGGTACAAGCAGCTCACCCCATCTGACATGTGAGGATACAAAAGGAACACATCTCTTGTCTGGTGACCCTTTAGATCCACTCCATGTCCTCCAGAGCCCAGCCTTTACACCAAGTACTGTCAGGGTTCTCTTTCCCCCATTTTTCTTCATCCGCAGACACAAAAGGAATGAAGGAGTCAGGCTGTTCTTAAGTTGATACACTCAGCTCATTGAGTGACAGTGGAGAAAATATCTCTCCTCCCCCTGAAGATCCTTGATGAAACGAGCTGTCTTTCCCTTTGTCTTACACCTCTTAAACTGGAGAACCTTCCCCCACCCCGTTAGTTTTTAAGACATAGTTTCTCTGTGTAGCCCTAGCAGTCCTGGAACTCACTCCACAGACAAGGCTGGCCTCCAACTCACAGAGATCCTGCTACCCCTGCCACCCAAGTGCTGGGATTAAAGGTGTGAGCCCCCTCGCCCAGCTATAGAGCCATATTTTGTAACAAGAACACAAAAGAAGTGCAGGAGACAGTCTCTGACTGAGACAGGTCAGAAGGATCTAGGTCCTGTCTGGCTGTCTCGCCTGAGCAACCCCAAGTTTTCTTCTCTCTTTGACAGGTCAGAGAACTGAAAACAGCAAACGGAGACCTCACTAGGAGACATGGCAAGCCAAGCCTTAGCTGCTTCCCTGATTGACCTCTCCCCTCTAGACTGAGTCTATACTTCATTCTGATCATACACAGCTAGACAGAGCCATATCTACTGAATGCCTAGTGCATGACAGGTGCTTTAGCAGGTCCTGAAGCCCCAAGGTGAATACAGCCATCTGCATACTTGCACCCACCTGACGGGGCTTATTACAGTAGGAGCCTAGACCAGCTAATCAGCATCCCTCATGACCTTTCCTGGAATCTCCTGCTCAGAGAGGTAATTACTGAATTGGTAGACTCGGTTAGAGACGCACAGAGGGGCTCTTAGAAAAGTTCAGGCTGAGACTCATGACAAAGAAGTGTTAGATGAGAGAAAGGGGATCCTGTTTGAGCCACGGGAATAGTACAAGCAAAGGTTCTGAGGTTGAAAGGGTAGGAGTCTGTGAGATTTGCGATACTTTCAACTCTACGATCCACAGTGGGTTAGTTTCAGAATGGAGAAGTCCAGTTTCCAGAAGACCATAAAGCGGCTTGACTTGAATGACTCAGCTTATGTGAAGAGCAACCAGAATCCAAGCAAAGCTTAGGTCTCCAACCCTTGCTGCCGCTGTATGGGTCCTTGATTGACAGCTGGAGCTGACTCTGTCTCTGCAACCTGAGGATGACAGTGTCATTGCCTAGGCATGACTAGCGTCTCTTCACACCAAGGACTGGATCTCGCGATCTAACTTAGCATGGGAAGGTCTAAGAACTCTAGAGGTTGGTAGAGCAGAATGGATTGAGCCCAAATGCTCAGGACCCCCTGAAGCTGACTGCAAAGAAGCCGGTATTGTACGGAGAGTCATAGCGAGTCAGCCGGTAAGAAGGGAAAGTTGATGCCAGGCCAGTGTGACCAGTTAACTATATGCATGGTCAAGGGTAGGAAGTGTCTTTACTGGGCACACTGTGCCCATTATCGCCCACTGACTTAGCACATTCGAAACCGCCTCCCAATTTCTCCTCAGGGACTCATAATGTCTTCAACAGAACAGATAATTTCCCTTAAAACAAACAAACAAACAAGGTCAAAAGCCTCTGTCCCGGGCATTAAATCAAGAGGAAAAACGCACTGGCTGCACACCACGCATGAGGGACATGGCGGTCCATCTTCCAGGTACAGCTTCTGCCTGTCCTGTCCTAGGCCACCTGCCCCGGTGAATACTTTTACATGAATTGGACGATGTCTTGGGGACTTTCAGTCCAGCCCAGGCGATGGACAATGTGGCTCTCGTCTGCTCTTGAACTTGTTCCCCTGACCCCTCACTGGCTATGCTGCCCTTAGTGGAGAAATGGGCCCTCACTCCCTCATCGTTGCCTTTTGACCACTTGGGGTCTAGACACCAAACACCAGGGCACATCAGACAGCTATTCAAGTGTACAAGACTGTAGACAGGAGTAATTTGTCCCCATGTTCCAGAATTTTTACTGCATGCGGCATAGATCTTTGCACTAGAATCTCTCTCTTTCTGGAAGTCAGATCTCATATAGAGAGGGGTGTCACAAGTTGAGCATTTGCCTGAAAACAAAACAAAAAGCACAATCTACTCATGTGGTTCTCCAACAGACATAGCACAAACTATACCCTAAATTATCCTAAGGGCTGACGCAGAATCCTGGAAACCCACATCCTCAGGACCAGACTGAAGCTCACTGCACAGCAATCAGCCACATCTCGGGCCCCCTGAACTGTGACTTCTCTGGGGAGTTATTTTATTGAGGAAGGGCTTGAGTCAGATTTCTGCCTTGACTCTATATGGTTTAGTCGTATCATTTGAGTAGATTTGGTTGTTTGGAACTTTGGTATGAAATGGAGCTTAGCAGGATTTCTCACTGTGTCTGCTGGTCACTGCAATGGGAACGTGGGGTGACGGCAGAGAAGCATTTCCTTAGCTGAAAGCCTTGATAGAAATATAAAGGTTTTCATTATAACATCAACATGGTTGAATGCTACCACCCTGGCTTGGCCCTAATGCTTGGGTTCTTCAACTGAAACACACACCAGAGTCACAAGAGGGTTTATTGAAGAAAAACCCATTGAGGACAACCTTAAGTTTTTAAATCAGTTGGTCTAGGGTAGAACCAAGAATTTGTGTTTGTCGGAGACCCACAACTGTTCACTGTGAAGAGAATGTGTTACTTTGGAGTGTTCAACCTAAAATGGGACATGTATATAACACCCTCCCCTCCAGGTTCAAAGATCTACGCAGAATGGGGAGGGGCTGGTGGTGGACAGACTGTGAGACACAGGTGGTGGACGGCTTCCTGGACAGAGCAGAGCAGCTGCACATAGGAACTCACCTAGATGATGACATCATTCACAAGACCCACACAAGCTCCACCCAGACAAAAGCCCGGCATGCAAGAGGGAAAGACAACAGGAAGTCCCAACCCTGGCTGGGCATCTACTGGTATTTGACTGCCGACAGGAAAGGGAAAGTTAGCTCTTCAATGGTATGACAGCTGGTTCCACTCCCAGGAGTAGTCGGCCAACACAAACTGGACCCAAATGAATTGATGAGCGTGTGTGCACACACACACACACCACATGCATGCATACACACACACACACACACACGAGATGGGGTTTGGGTGGATAGGGAGGTGAGGAATGATCTGGTGGCCAGAGTTAGGGAAATCAGATGAATCTGATCAAGATTCACTTCAGGAAATTCTCAAAGAATTAATAAAAACTTTTTAAGTGTGTTTCTAAGAAGCTTCCAGACTGTGTAAGTGCTGATACTGTGGGACCACTGGTTTAGGCTGGGCATTGGGCAATGGCTGACAAAACAAGCAAGATCATATTCTCTCCTCCTCCAACCTTTCCCCAAGAATCGTAATCATTATGTGTATTTAATGACTTTCATTTCAATTCAACACATATTAGCAAAATGCCAATGGTGATCAAGTACAGAGCCCTGTATGTGTAACCTTGAACAAGACAGGAATGCTTAAATCCCTTTCAGGGGACACAATCAGATTAATTGGGAACCTCCATGTTAAGATAGAAGTCCCTTGGAGGAGCACACAGGCAATCAGAGAGGAATCAAAGGAACGCCTAGAAACAAACAAACAAACAAAATGACCATAGGAAGTAGGAGAAGGTTCCTTGCGTGAAGTCCTGGTGCTTTGACCAAGCAGAATGCCATTTACCACCTCTATAGATTGTTCATGAAAGAAAGATTGGGAAGAGCCAATTGGGTGTCTATGAAGGTGGCCTCTGGGTTGAGGTTTTGAACTGAGTTCTGTTATGGAAGGGCCTTTGTATTTTCTGTGTCCGGTGTGGGGGAGTGGACTTCGCTAGGTGATTCACCACCAAATGCCCAGAGGTGGGTGCAAGTTTCCTTCCTGCCCTCGGTGAGGGGCTGATGTCCACTGTAACTAAGTTCCTTTCATGCTGCTTTGTACTTTATGGGCAGGTGGGCCTTAAGGTCGGAAGCCAGTGGTTAAGTAGGAGCTCCCTGGTTGGTCCAGAGGCTGAGTGGAGGAAAGCAGAAGTCAGGAGGAGGTTTGAAGCATCCTAAGCAAAGGCCTTTTGTATGTCTAGAGGTCTGTGAGTGGGGAGAGGGGGATGTGTAGGAGGAAGCTTGGCTGGATATAAGAAAACTCGTGAATATGGAGGTCTTCAGATAGGGAAATGCAAGCTTCCCTGATCAGAGAGGAGTTAGCTTGATTGGCAGGCTCTAAAGCTTTAGGTGACATTTGCTATAAACCAACCTTTGGGGGGAAATGACCATTTCAGAAGGTCCAAGGACACTGGTGATTTCTTCTCTACTTAAAAGGCTCTGAGAAGTAAGGACGGGAGAATGAGACAGAGACCGCTTGAAGCTCGCATTGCATGAACTGATGTTGAACACTTAAAAGAGGAGCACACCTTCCCTGCACCCCCAATCTTTTGCACCTTCGCCCATCATCATATCACTGACTTCTGACCAACTGCTTTATCTGTTTGATTTCTTTATGAATTCCTCAAAGGTAGAAGCCAAGGCTTTGTTTACATAGCACCCGACTCGGTGTCCCTCTTGTGGGACCCTCAAACCTCATTCCATAGTACCGGTTTTCTTTTTATCATCTTGATTCCTTAAAGCTCCGCCCCAAAATAACAATAGCTCAATGTGCCGTGCTGTAAAAAAACTGATTTTACTGTCTGGGGATTTTTTTTCTGTGGCTCCAAAGAGAATCAAGGTGGGCAGATGTTTGGACCCTTGGCAAGGTTGTACCATAAGAGATACAGAGGCTGCCTTCGGTACCCTTCAAGCTACGCTACTTCCCTTCCATGAAGAATAAGCCTTGCTGATACTAATGAGTCTCTGATGCTCTCAGTCTGGTGTTGCCCTTCCCCAAGTCTGCAATGACTCCAACCTCCCAACCTCTCCCTCTTGGCTCTATACCTTTATGGAATAAAAAAATCCAAGGACTCAAACTGTACCTACGGAAAGTGTTCTAGTACCAAGCCGGTACACCAGATCATTTCAGATCATAAGGTTATGCGTGCATCAGATCCTTGTGTTTAGAGACAACGAGCTGTCCTGCTGGGAAGGACACGCATCCACTCTGCCCCATCTCCCTCCCTGATCTTTGGTGTCTGTCTCTGTGCCTGCTATTTGTCCTCCTAAGGGAAGTTAGAGAAGAGAGGCAGTGGCTAAGTAAGGCTACTCTTTACCTTTCTCATTCATTGCTCATAGACTGCTCACACTTCAAATGCTCTTGAAACTGACTCTATAATTTATTGTCCTACTTAAAAAAAAATTTGTCTAAAACCGGGCTCGCTGAACATAGCGGACAGTGAGGACTACTGAGACCTCAAGAACAATGGCAATGGGTTTTTGATCCTACTGCACCTATTGGCTTTGTGGGAGCCTAGGCAGTTTGGATGCTCACCTTACCAGACCTGGATAGAGGTGGGTGGTCCTTGGACTTCCCACAGGGCAGGGAACCCTGATTGCTCTTTGGCTGACAAGAGAGGGGGATTTGATTGGGGGAGGGGGAGGGAAGGGGAGGCGGCGGTGGGGAAGAGACAGAAATCTTTAATAAATAAATAAAAAAAATTTGTCAGGCAGTGGTAGAGCACGTCTTTAATCCCAGCACTTGGGAGGCAGAGGCAGACGGATCTTCGTGAGTTCGAGGCCAAGCGGGTCTACAAGAGCTAGTTCCAGGACAGGCTCCAAAACTACAGAGAAACCCTCTCCTGGAAAAAAAAATTAACTACTCACTGTCTACTAAGTTCATAGTCTGGATCTACAAATAAAACGAAATCTATCATCTATATGCTCTCTCTAGCCCCTACCTGAAAATTTTAGCCTTGACTGGGAAACTCTGTTCCCGTTCTTTTCAACCCAAATGCCTTAAGAAGTAATCCTACTTGCCTTTTTGGCTCTTCCATTTCCTCCCTTCCCTTATGGGGGTCAGCTCTCTCTCAAGCCTCATGCCTGGCATGTGCTCAAACGTCACTTTGTGACCTGTGGGTAGAGGGTGCCAGACTCTCCCTCTTCAAGGGGTTCCCATGTCAATCTCCTGGTTCCTTATATGAGCAGTGTAAGCTTGTCACTCTCTCCATTGCGGTACATCCATGTTTTCTCTTTCCACAACGTCTCTCAAATCCTGGTGCTGTTCTCACTCTGCAGAGCTTCACTTCAGCCCATTCTTAGGGTTTTACCTATAATCCATCTTTACATAGCACTGTGAGTACCAAGGAGCACCCCTTCCCCTTTGCATTCAGCTTCCTATGAGAAAGCTCTTAAGTAATAAATTATCACCACCACCACTGCTGCAGCTGCCACCGCCCCAGGCCATCTGGGCTGATGACAACAGCCCTGTGCTACCCTTTCCCCTTCGGCGCATCACGTGCTGTTTTCCACTGGAGTCTCCTCGCTGGTCTTTGGCTACTGTCAGTGCTGGTGTTGCCTTTGGGCCTTTGCACCTGCCGTTTCCTCCACTCGGAACTTCTGTCTTTTCCTTTTGTCTCACTTCACTTTTTGTTGACAGACTAGGTTGAGCCTCTTTTTGGATGTTTTCCTAGCATTCCTTATGTTTATTGCATAGTGTTCATCAAAAATGCAGCATCCATCATGTTTTTTTTTGAGGAACTTGTTTAAAAATGATGAGGGAAACGTTCACAGTCAGGAAAAATTTGAATGAAGAGAAGGGTGTATGGGATGACCCAAGTATCTTTGCATAGTTATATAAGTGAAAAAATGACCTTCATTTGTTACCAGACTGAAAGCCAAATGCAATCAAAAGTATTTCTGCTAATGGTTTATTGTTAAATTATGTAACGTATTAAATAAATATATCCCATATGAATTAGCCAACTGCTTTGAGCCTCTTTCATTCTCCCATACAGAATACTCACCAGACTACATCATTCCTATCCATAAATATTTATACCAATATCTTCTAGCTGCCTTCAGCATTCAAAGACCCACATATTCGACATTGTCTTAGGCACTATGACAAGCCAAACATTTCCACTGAAGTGAGAACATAAAATTGATCCCTACCTCCATGGAGCATGTAGTCCAGCAACAGGGAGTCTAAGAAGAGTTATTCATTTGCCAGATAAACACACAGACAAATGTTTGATTCATATGTAAGATCCACACAAGGACACAACAGATGGAGAATTAAAGAATAATGGGGGGGGGGCTGGAGAGATGGCTCAGTGGTTAAGAGCATTGCCTGCTCTTCCAAAGGTCCTGAGTTCAATTCCCGGCAACCACATGGTGGCTCACAACCATCTGTAATGAGGTCTGGTGCTCTCTTCTGGCCTGCAGGCATACACACAGACAGAATATTGTATACATAATAAATAAATATTAAAAAAAGTTAAAAAAAAGAATAATGAAGGGGGAACGAGAGATGGAATCACTTCAAGGTGATCAAGGAAAAATCCTCATAGCTGACACATAATCCACACAGGCAGGAGTGGAACCTGGGTTCACCGGTCTCCTGCCTGCCTTCCCCACACAACTCCTAGTTACGCAGCTGGAAATCAGTACCTCTCAACCCACGTCTGCAAGTATCATTCCCATGTTCATGTCTGCATGTACCACTCCCATGTTCATGTCTGCGTGTACCACTCCCATGTTCATGTCTACGTGTACCACTCCCATGTTCGTGTCTGCGTGTACCACTCCCATGTTCGTGTCTGCGTGTACCACTCCCATGTTCGTGTCTGCGTGTACCACTCCCATGTTCATGTCTACGTGTACCACTCCCATGTTCGTGTCTGCGTGTACCACTCCCACGTTTAAGAATGTTTAAAGAAAACACACAGTGTCCTTTCCATCATGGTAACGCCAAGCTTCTAACTTCGGCAAACAAGACCCACCATGACCTTTCTCTTCTCTTGGGACTCATTGCCCACCTGTCTAAGCCTTAAAATCAATGTCCTAGTATACATAATTGCTTACTATTTTTGTCATAGTACCTAAGTCCTGCCCTGAGTCCTCATTCATGCCATCCCCCATGCCTGGAGTTCCAATGCATTACTTTCTCCTGATCGATTTCATTTATATCTTAAGAGTTAACATCCTACAGGAAGTCCTCTGTGTCTTTTCTTGCCCACTTCCTCTAGTCTTCTCTGTTAAAGGAGCCAGGGCCAAGCTCTGGTACTACATTTATCAAACTGTAAGTGCTCCATTACTGACTGTGCCCGCTGCATAGACTGACTGCTTCTTGAAGGATGCTTTATTAATTATTATTATCACTAAATAACATTTGGTATACAGTGATACCAAGTCACAATTGTTTAATTCATCATTGGAAGGAAGGAACATGGAAGAAGGAAAAAGAAAAAGGGAAGGGAAGCAAGGAAGAACAAAGAAAAGTAGGGAAGAAGGCAAAGCCATAGGAGGTTTAGAAAAGACTGCATAGACTTTGCCTTCAACAGAATTCTGTTTCCCACAGACTGTATATAAGTATTTGAAGAAGGAGCTCCATACATCACAGCCTGGGAAAAAGTGAGGTTTTCATTGTTTCTGAGGACCTAGGCAGTGAATGCAGCATCCTTTCTACTGGCCCTAACACCAAGCCTCTGGTGCTCACACTAAGTGTATGAGCCCTTCTGGTCCAGACTTTTGTGAGGAGCCAGCCTTATGGAAAAGTGTGGCTGCATGTTCTGATGGAGACTGAGGAGAAAGAAGTGCTATTACAACTTTGCACCAGTGTGGGTCTCAAAATGCCTCATTAAGAAGCTTTTTATTTTTAACTCTGGTTGCAAAGGTCCCATTGAAGAATGGTGGGGTGACCACCCAGCTCTGGCCTTGTGTAATTTACAGTTCTGTTGGGGAGAAGGTCCCCGAGTCACAGCCCAAGCCAAGGAGACAGTAGATTAGCGGTGGAAGTTACCTTTCCTGAGAACTCAGATACCTGCTCTGGAGAAATGTTTGTCTCCTGCCCGTGTGGGAAGTGCTGCTTTGTGCCCAGCGCAGTTCAGTCAGTAACAAAGAAAGGAAACGTCCCGCTTCCTGTTGCCTAGGGGCTCACCACTGCCTTCAAGGACAATGACAAGGACAAGGACAACCCAGTCCTAGAACCTGGTTTCCCCTGATTTCTTCTGGTAGCATCATTCAGAGTATGGTCAGAAGACAGACACCTGTTCCTAGAAATTCCAGTAGAGGGGTTTTTAACAGAATTCCCTGAGTGTCAAGGGATACACAAACACAAAGAAAGAACCAAAGTATCTCTGAAATGCAGGTCGATTATCCCTAATCCAAATTCCGCAAGTACAAGATGTTTTCAAAGCTCATAAATTTCTTTAGTACCAACAAGCTACATGTTCCCAACCTGACTTCTCTGAAGGGTGTGAGTGAAAACACAGATGCGTGGAAACCTCACACAGAATGGCCTTCAGGTTATATGTATAAAGAGTATAGGAAACATAAGTGAATGTCACAATGGCATGATGAGAGTCAGGTCTCATCCTCAAGATTGTGTGTGTGTGTGTGTGTGTGTGTGTGTGTGTGTGTGTGTGTGTGGTCTGTCTGTCTGTCTGTGCATGCACGTGCGCGTGCACACACACACACATCAATACTCCCAAATCTAGAAAGCTCTGAAATTTGAAATACTTCTGGTCCGAACATCTTGATTAACAGATGTGCAATCGTAGGAAGCAGCCACTGTCCCTGGGCTGGAGGAAACAAAGGGAAAAGCTGATGTCAGAATCTAGAAGGGAGTTCCAGCTCCATCCCGGGGCTTGGAGCTGCAGTGCTATGGTTTTCCCAGATGCTGCTGGAGGCATGCGATTGGCTCTCAGAGATCTGGAATCCAGATCAGCAGATACTGCTGTACCAATGCTGCCAACAACCATCTAGAACAAGAAGGAGAGCCTCCAGCCATCTGCTACCCACCAGCTGGCCGAGTTAGCAGTCCATCATGGACACGGCCACTGAGGAGCAGCTTCCTATCATGTGTTTCGGCAATGATTCCTAGATGGGGTTCAAATAGTCACTGGTTTTTATTCTCTGAAGCTGTGTGGGACAGTGACCAGAAAACCCGCACTTCACCTTGGCAGGGACTTCATTTTCTTCTGCTTAAGTAGGTTGTTTGAACCTGAACTCAGTAAGCCATCCACAAAGGTTTGCCATTCCTGTGTCTGTTTTGATAGCCGTGTTTTTAGGGTATGATTTTCTGGATGGTTCTTTCTGTAGTGGTTTCAATTTACTTCTTCACATCTCAGCAAGTAGCAAATCCCCCCACACCACCACATTTGCCCCTCTTGCCCGGGTTGTTTTCTGTTCTCATTATTTCAGAATCCTTTGTGATGAGACAACCTTGGCTCTGGATGCTTTGGGGGTCAAGAATAAGGCCAGAGCTCCCTTTCCTCCTGAAGTGCATGACTAGGTGGTTACTCATTGACTCCTGGGCATTCTTTTGGAAGCCTGCCTCGGATCTGCTCCACTACAAGCTTTAAAGCAGTGGGGAGAAGCGATAGCAACCCTGGGTCTCCTATGGTCTGAAGTTCAGCCAGACCAAAGAGTAGCTCCAAGTAGGGTTAGATGGCTTCCTTTAGAAGGCAGGGGAAGATGCCCTGGCTTGGATCAGACCAAAGGGTGGGGGCGCTGAGAAGGCTTAGCTCAATCTTTTCATTTTCAGTGCCCGGGTATGAAGAGGGGGTTGTACAGGCGCCAAAGGAGAGACACAAAGGGTGAATGAAGAGCTTTCCTTTGGGTTGGGCTACCGCTGAAAAAGAACCAAACTTGACGTGTATCTTACCAGTATCATCCCTTAAAAAGGAGGAAAGAGAAGGACGAAGGGAGGAGGTGGGCCGTGTTCTATATTCAGCCCCTTTCCTGGGTTAGTTAATGCTTAGGAATCACGACTGCAGGCAGCATTGAGAAACACGCTCCTTCCTGAGCCACGCACAATCGTCTGAGTGTGTTTTCCATTTGATTCGCACAATGGCCCTTGAAGTAGAAAGCACACTGCCTCCATTTTACATACAACAGGGTGAGGAGCAGAGATGATACATAGATTGCCCAAGGCTGCCCATTGCAAAAGGGCAGAATTGAGCCTCAAGCAAATACTCTGCATTTCATGGTTCCTGCCACCTTGGTCATTCCATATAGAGTCAGACCCTCCCTAAGAGCCAATAGGTCTTCAGCACCACCTTCCAACGTGTGTGCTTTCAAAGTCCACTTTAAAATGCTTTCCAGGTCTTCATTGATCAGATGATTGGGGTCTAGGATGTCACTATTTGACTTTTCCCAGTGAGAGGGGAAAAAAATATCCAATTCTTTTCTGTCCCCTATGCTTCCGTATTGGTTTATTTCCTCTGCCCTGTTTAAGTCTGTCCCCACCTCTTTTCTTCTTCCTTTCTGGCTGTGGCTTGGCCCCCATCCTCAGTCCCTTCCAGTTCGTTTACTGTTGGTACCCAGTGTTAATCGTCCCTCTGACCTACGGTCACTGGCCCCTTCTAGGCCTCCCGTCCCTTGTGCTCCTCCACCTCTGTCTCCCCTCTCTCTCCCTCCCCTGACTCCTTTGGCCACCCTCTTTTCCCTGCAGAACCTCCGCTGCCTGCTTGACTGCCCAGGTTCTTTATCCGGCTTCCCCTCAAAGGCTTTCACAGCTCTGCTGTTATTCTTGTATTAGCATTGAACCCATTAAAGCTAATTTGTTTGCCCTAATCTCCATTTATTTTTCCCTAGTTGATATTAGATTTCCCTTTCTATTGCTCCAGCATGATTTTCTCTTTGTCTTCCTAATGGTCTACCACCCACCCCACCCCCTTCCTCTTATTAATCTGGTTGGCTTCACCGTGGTTTCAAGGCCTTTGTCTCTCTGCCTCCCCCAGCCCTTAGATTAACCCTGTCACCTCTCTCCCAAAAAGGACCCCCCCCCCCCCCCAGTGTTTGTATTTCCAAGGATGGAACTGCTGTAAATGTCAACAAGCCTCTAAGCTTCTTGGGGAAAGTGCTGCTGATCTTGACAGTGGGTCTTTTCCTAAGGCCAGTCTGTACAGAGCACAGGGGTCGGGAGGCAGGAGGTACCTGGGTTCCAGGGCTGCCTTGAGCCCGAAAGCTGCTACGCTCTAGTTTGTCTAGGTAGGATGAACTTCGGGGCTCTCCCAAGAGATTTTTGAAGGCTTCTTCCAGCTTGCCTTTGTCCTGTGTATTTTACTAGCAGGCTAAGAGGGGCAACTTTCTCCCTATGACTGAGATTTGGCGATTTCTTGAACAATAGGCACAGTATTTCACCTTCCTAAAGACGCAGAGGCTTCTGTGTCTGCGACTCTGGGCGTAGCTGATCTACACCCTGCCCTCTGGTTTCCATACACCCAAGGAGAGAGGCCTCCCAGGAGCGAGGTTCACTAATGTTCTCGCCTTGCCAGCCTTGTCTGTGGACCTCACTCCTCAGGTTTTCTCTCTGGAAACAGAGAGCCTCAGAGACAGCTGCAGTACCTCCTCTGGTTGTGTAGGCTCCGTTCTGGGGGTGCAGAGTCCTCCTAACCCCTGACTGCTCACCAGACTCCCTAGGAAAGCAAGGTACTTTTCACCTTGTCGAGTTCAAGAAGGAGATTTTGGTATGATGTCCCTGCCCCTGGGTCTGTCGAAAGAGCCTCTAGTGAGGGCTCAGGGTTTGTAGCCATGCTGTAGAGCATAAGTTACTAGGAACCCAAATCATTAATTAGTCCATTAAACATGAACTTGCCACCAGGAGCCTCCCAGAGTCCCGGAAGGTGTGCTAGAGGTCTTTCTTCCGGCTCCTCCCTGTGAGCTTCCGGAGGCCTGTGGGTTCCGGGTACCAAAGACCCACCTGGGCAGTGGTGGACAACCCTGAGCTACACAGCAGGAGCCAGCGCTCTGCAATTCAGAGTAGGTGAGGACATCTGGGGAGCATACACTCCCAGCTTCCTCACAAGTCACCCCAGACTCCCCTGGGTTCAGAGGCTAGTGGCTATTATAATGTTGTGGTTTCTTTAAGAAAATGGGTTGATAGTAAAACACTTTTCAATCAGCTAGATTTTGATTCAATGAGTGTTGCTCTCTGATAGCATTCTAGGAGACCTGTAACGTGTTAAGATGACTTTTGATGATGAGGGGCTTGCCCTTGAGACACATACACATCAATGACCTTCGCCATGTTACCAACCTTACGGCTTTGTGATCCATTCACTGTGGACCCCATGAATCGTCACCTTCCGTACCCCAAGCAGTCCTGTAGGATCCCCACAGGTGATGTGTGTGCATCTGTGTAAGGGGCTAGTGCGTGGTTCACAAGTCAAGCTATGTTATCATGGACTGCTAGGACCCTAAGTTCTGGCGCTCCGCTACAAGGCTATAGACTTGAGTTTAAGGAGCGCACATTTTAAAATCACTGTGAGGTGGGGAGGGAGGCAAGTAGAGAGAGTGGGAGGGAGAGGACGGCAGGGTGGGGGAGGGTGGAGAAGGAGAGGGAGGAACAAGAAAGAAACGCAGCTGTAGTTGGGGGAACTACAGTGACTAAGAGGCCAGATAAATGAGGAGTCTTAAATTTAACACACAAAGGAGAAAAAGATACGATTTCCTCCTTTTTGTTGTTGTTGTTATTTGTTTGTTTGTGTTTTTGGTTTAAGTTTTGGTTTTTCAAGACAGGGTTTCACTGTAGCTACCAAGCCTGTCCTGGAACTAGCTCTTGTAGACCAGGTTGGCCTCGAACTCACAGAGGTCCACCTGCCTCTGGCTCCGAGTGCTGGGATTAAAGGCGTGCGCCACCACCGCCCGGCTAACACTTTTCTCTTTGTAACTGAATCATGTCTCTGTTTCTCTCCAGCTGTGGGTTTCTTTGCCTTTCAGATCTTAACTAAGATAAATTGTGATTGACAACCTAGAGAGGAGAAAAGGGTAAGCTTTGGCTAGAATTAGAGTCATACACAGCTAGAAAGATTGTATGCATATGTGGGGGGGCATGGAGAGGGACGAGAGAGGAAGGAAGATGGGAGTTGAATCCCTCAGGGCAGGACGCTAGGAGGCCTGATCACCCTAAGCTGCACATGGAAGAACACATGAAGACCTGCCTTCCTGAGTACAACATACCAAGCAAAATCAACAAATTTTCCCATCTGGGGTTTCCAGAACTGTCTTAGTTAGGGTTTCTATTGCTGTAAAGAGACCCCATGACCACAGCAACTCTTATAAGTGAAAACATTTAATTGCAGGGACTCCACCCCCCACCCTCCCCAGACAGGGTTTCTCTGTGTTGCTTTGGAGCCTGTCCTGGAACTAGCTCTTGTAGACCAGGCTGGCCTCGAACTCACAGAGATCCACCTGTCTCTGCCTCCTGAGTGCTGGGATTATAGGTATGCACCACCACCGCCCAGCAAGGGTGAAATTGAAATTTCTTACAATTTCAGAGGTTCAGTTTGTTATCCTCATGGTGGGTAGCATGGTAGCATGAAGGCAGATGTGGAGCTGAGAGTCCTACATCTTGACTCAGAGGCAACAGGAAGTCAACTGACTGTCACAATGAGGGAAGTTTGAGCAAAAGAAGCGTCAAAGTCCACCCCCACAGTGACACATTTCCTCCAAAATGGCCACACTTCCTAATAGCACCACTCCCTTTGGGAGCCATTTTCTTTCAAACCACTGCAAGAACCATGATAGCCACTAACCTAGAACTTGACACTACAGCAAAGGGGGTCGGTTGCCCTAAGGCCACACTCAAGGTTACTGAAGAAAGTGAGAGGGGACAGAGATGACCAGATACAACCTACAGTGTATGGCTTCAGAGGAGGAAACCCAGGAAGCATGGAGGTGTCTACAGGACTTGTGGCCACATGAATCCGAGCCTAGATTTCTGCAGAGCGTATGATCCTGGAGGCCTAGTGCTCCACGGCTATCCTTGGGCTCAGGGGCTAAGGTCATAAGCCTTGCAAGAGGAAGAAAAAGCTAAGGTTGAGCCCCCTACAGGGTGGCCCTGAGGCTAATGTAAGAAGATAGAAGAGTGCACAGAGGCTCACAAGGGCACCTATGTAACCTCTGTGGTCGTGGAGTGGGCTGCTGTGACCAAAAGTCTGTGGGGGACATGTGTATTCTTGCATGCACAGGCTGCTCTAACAGCAGGTCTGACAGCAAAAAAAAAAAAAAAAAAAAATCTAGTTGTCACAAGCTACTGGTAAAGTCAGGGTTAGGGAGGGGATGCTGAGCAAAACCCCAACACATGGTACCTACATGTTATGAGCTGAACAGTGTCCTGCTCATCAAATTCATATGTGTCCTAACCTTCAATGTTTCATCGTGTAATTTTATTTGGAAACAGAATCTTTGCAGCCAGATCATTAGGATGGGCGTTCATCTGCTATGATCATGCCGTACACAGCAGTATAAATAAGACACAGGAATAGGCAGAGAGGGAGACCGTGTGAAGACTGAAGCTATGCTGCCGTGAGCCAAGGGACACCAGAGATGGCCAGCACACTGGTAACTAGGAAGGAAGAAGGCAGTAACTCTGGTGACATCCTGGCTTGAAGCCCCTGGCCTCCAGAACTGTGCGCCAAGACATGTATGGTGTTTGCGCCATCTTGTTCGTCTCTTCTGTCAGCAGAGCCCTAGCAAACTAACATACGAACAGGTAGGCTTTTGTTTTGTTCTGTTCTTGTTTTTTTGTTTCAGCCGTGTTTCCATAGATATATGTCTTGCTATGTTACCCAGGCTGGCCTTGACCTCCCGATCCTCTTGTCTTGGCCTCCCAAGTGCTGGGATTATAGATGTGTTTTTGCCTAATGTATGTCTTTGCATCTTGTGGTACACCTGGTGACTGCAGAGGCTAGAAGAGGGTGTCATTCATATCTCTTGGACCTGGAGTTTCACAAGGTTGTGAGCCACCATACAGGTGCTGGGAATTGAACCTGTGCCCTCTGGGAGCTAGTTCTCCTCACTGCTGAGTCACCTGTCCATCCTCCTCAATGGTGTTTTAACTCTGAAATGAACACAGCAGGTGGGAAGGCCCCTGTGGAATACTCTGAGTCATTTGGCTGTGTCCTAGCTTCGCTCTAAAGGGCCCTCTAGTCCAGCAAGTTTAAGCAAGACTCTGGGAAAAGCCCCTTTAAACATCACACCCACATCTCCTAGCATCACGGTCTCCCTGCCAAGCCACCACCTGGTCCTTATTCTTGATCCTTCCATCTTGTAGTGGGAGCTTTTCCCCCATAGAAGGACATCAGTGAATTGGCACAGCAAAGTCCCAGCATACATCTCTTCTCTTGCTCTGTGTTAGACAGGGTCCCTGCTGGAGTACATAGAGAAGATGCCAAACTCACGGAGTAGCCTCAAGTTGTACCAGCTGTTATATAACCAACCCATTCCTGAAACCCACATCCCTGAGATAAGTATGGAGGTACACCCATGAGCTAAGTAAGTTCTGTTCTTAGGTTCCATCTCCGATGGTCCCATCACTGCCTGACACCATTACACTTGGGATTGTGGGCATGGCAGGAATATGAGGTATCTGCTCATACTGAGTCCACAGTCAGCAAGCAGAGGTGACCCTGTCTAACACAGAGCAAGAGAAGAGATGTATGCTGGGACTTTGTGTTCAACTTGCTTTCTTCTTTTTGTTCGGTCCTGAACCCCAGCCTATGGAATGGTGCCATCCCCAGTTGGGGTGGATCTTCCTTCTTCGGGTAAATTTTTCTGGAAAAACCCACATAGTCTCAGAGGTGTATTTTCACAAGAACTCTAAAGTCAGTTGAGTTGACTATGAAATTTAACCATGACAGAAACTAAGCCTCTAACACACGAATCTGTGTGGTCAAACCAACTTGCACACTGTAGCGGTGATCTACTGAAATAATCTCTCAGTGCAAAGAATAGAGTTGGGGGTGGTGAAGGAAAAGAGGCAGAGAAAGGGAGGAAGGGAAGAAGAGAGAAAGAAAGGGAGAAGCGGAAAAGGAAGATGAGGAGGAGGGGTTGGACTAGAAAGGGGGAGGAAGGAAAGAGGAAGCTGCTTCTTTGAATCAGCAAATTCTTGTTAAGCACTTGACTACATACCTACATGCCAGGTATTGGCTGTCGTTTGAGTTTTAGCCAGCAAGAATCTAGAGATCCCCTATCCTCACAAGAGTGCTTGTCTGTAATCTAACCAACCAGTCTGCTGACAGCCTGTGTTCACCAGGTAGGCCCCTGGGTCAGAACTGCCCCTGTTTGCAACTTAGAGCGGTCTTTGTAGTCCAACCTGGCTACGCTGTGCTGCGTTTGACCTCCCAGGAGCAGGGACGGAGGGCTCAGGCCTTGGGAGCCACAGCAATTTCTCCAGAGGGCTGCACTCCTTTCTCCTCTGTCTCCTGGTTGTCATTTATTATAAAAAAAAATTGAAAAATAATTACATCGTATCATGTGGAAAGAATCAGGTATGCTTCACACTGGAAAACCTTCAGTCAGTTAATAAAACAATAAGACATGTTATTGGAGAATTAAGTGGAAATCGCCCACACAGACATTCACGAGATCCTCACTCCACGTAGGATTCTATACTATGTGCTGGGTGATTGAAAGGTTTGGAAGGGTTTTTACTTTCATCTAACTCAGAGACAGGACACCACAGTCAAAAAGCTAGAGAGTGTTTGTTAATAATGGAAACTGAGTGCTGGAGAGGGGAACGGAGCAGATGGAAGAGGAAGACAGACAAGACAGGACAGTCACTAAAGTTTCGGGGTATCTGAGAGTCTCATTGAAAATGGCAGAACTCGAGCTAAGAGTTGTTAAATTATGGCAAGAGGGACATGACCAGGGGGCTGTCATCTTACCAGCAAAGGTCTGGAAGTGGGAATATTCATGTATGTGTGTGTTCGAAACAATGACGAGTTTGCTGAGACACGGGTTTGCATAGAGAAATCCTGGGAAATACAGCGGGCAGATGGAAGGGAGTGTCTCAGATCCTATACTAGCAGTTGACCAAAAAAAAAAAAAAATCTGTTAATAAATGCATTAAAAGGAAGTACCAGCAAGGATCCAAGATAATTCTGGAAAATCACCAGGCTAAGTTTTTCTGGAATGATTCCAGGAGAGGAGAGAAATCAAAACATTTTGATAACGTGAATAATCTAGCTATCCAAACGTCCTGCCACAGCTGCTCCCTTAATAAAAACATCACAACATCTAAAAGACTCTGGCAAGAGAGCAGGGGTGGGCGGGGAGGTACATGAGAAGTGCCAAACACAGAAATGTGAAGTCAGCCAGGCAAGGATGGAAGTTTCCTGAAGAGGCCGGTCAAATGCTCTGTAAGCAGACTTGGGGACGGCAGAATAGAACGAATGCCCCGGCCTGGCTTTGTTAAATCTCCGTGACTGCTCTGTACCCTCTCCGATAGTTCATCTTCCCATTGCCAGCTCCTTCACAAGGACACACACCCTAGAATTCCCCCACCTCTGCTTGGACTACCTTGGGCTACTTCACCTTTGGCCCTCCCTCAGCTACACCCACAAGTCACAGTTTAGCCTGTGACTTCTCCCCCTTGCTCAGCATTTTGTGTCTGTGTGGACTGAAGTCTTTTTTTTTTCTTTGGCTGTAGATAAAAGTCCACTTTGCTTTTCTATCTCTGGAATGTCATAATGATGGCAAAGGTGTCCAGTCTTGGGGATACTGCCTGGGGCAGCCCTCAGACTCCCGGTCCTCAAGGCTTCATCTTCGGGGACCAGGAGGCTGGATTCTGGAGAGGATAAATACTGCTACTATTGCTGCTCTCCCCTTCGGTAGCTTTGTCCCAGCCCACCAAGTGCCACTTTCTCCTTGCCTACTATGCTGAAGGACTTAGTAGGTGTTTACTTATTTAAATTAATGGTTTAATGGTAATCCTGCTTAAAATGATTTAGAATTAAAACCTGGGCCTTGCATGGCCTAGGAATATATATAATCAATAAGGGCACACGGAGAAGATTTGGGCAATGGAATTCAATACCAAAGGGCCCTGACGACGGGTTTGCAAAGTGTGCTCTGGGCAGCAAAGGGAGCAATGCAGAGGGAATAAGGTGTCAGAGCCAGAGAGCGAAGAGGTATGGAGATGTTTTTACACAAGCTGGAACCCAACCTTTGAGACACAAGATACTGGCTGAGCATCTACGAGGCAAAGAAATGGGCCAGTAAGAGGCTCCCCTGGAGGATGAAGATCGGGGACTAGGAGTCTTCCCAGAGAGTGGACGAAGATGTGTGTGCACTCCAGAAGGAGACAAAAGAAACTACGACACCTATGGGTTTCTGGGAGGGACTCCTTCTTTCTGGGATGACAAGACCTTCAGGGGAAATCTCAAGGAGACACCTCCTGGCCCTAGGTGTTGTGACGAATAGCTTCAGCTGTCAATTTGACACAATCTAAAATCATCTGGAAAGAGGGTATCAACAAGGGATTGTCTAGGTTAGTCCAGCTTGTGGATTTGTCTTTGGGAAAGGGTTCTGGTGTCTTAACTACATTAATTGAGGTAGGAACACCCACCCAACATGATTGGCACCACTCCCTGGATTCTGGATTGTATAAGTGGAGAATGCAGGCTGAATGCTAGCAGGCACGCATTAACTCATTGCTCGTCGCTCCGGACTGTGGGTGTAAGGTGACTGACAGCTTCAAGGGTCCGACCGATACCTTCACTTCCCTGCAACGGAAGTTGTGAATCCAGCAAACCCTTTCTCCTTTAAACTGCTTTGGTCGGGATAGTTTATCACGACAACAGGAAACAACACTAGGGGTTTACCCGGGAGCTGAGACAATGAGACCACAGGAACTCACGCAGATTAACGGGTGACCGGGCACATGCCAGCACAGCTGAGTAACGTGAGGCCCTGCTCCAGCGGCCGCCTTACCATTCCAAAGCACCTCAGCCCCGTAAGTCGCCAACATGTATGAACTATGGCATGTACCCAGAAAGAAAGGGCATTGTTAGGAAAAATCAGAGTGAGTCCCAGAGATGCTTTCTGATGAAGACAGGCATGTGGGTCTCATGATTTCATGCAACTGGAGTGGTATAACCCCTGTGTGGACACCAGACATGCTCCCCTTTGCACCAATACCAGCTATTCTGACGTGTAGTCGGTCAGGACCAGAGATTGAGCTGCAATAAACACCTTGAAGAAGCGAGTTTGACAGGACTGCTGAATTAGATCCTAGATCCTGGGTCCCAAAGAACAGACATAGAAGTTCATAAGTAGAAAGACTTACACTTTCAACTGGAAGGGATTTTTGTCTACAAATGCACTGTTCCCTGCTGGCACTTTGGGCTCTGTTGCATGGCTGTGCACCTCTAATCACCTACAAGAGAACGCTGCCTGAGAATCACAGACTTATGAAAGCAGTAACTACTTGTTCTCCGAATAAATTATATTGCCGGCGACAATCACAAACACGACTCTGTGGCTTTTTCAACAGTCTTGGTCTCATGTGCTCCTGAGACTTGTTAACTTTCCCATTCCCTTTCAGGTTTTGTCCAATAGACACCTGCACAAGCTTGGATGTAGCTGCACAGTAGGCTTAGGACAGATGCCAAGGGGCCCCAAGGGGAAGAGCTGCTCCAGAATTCTATACCAGAGCAGAACCTTAGAGATGGTGGCCTCTTCAGAGCAGGGGATTCTGCCTGGACAACGTGTGCTCAATGCTTCATCTTTGGGTTACAAAAAGAGCTGGATTCTACAAAGAATAAGTCCTTCAGAAATTGCCAGTAGTGACTTTATCCAGATCAGGGAAGATCCACCAAGAACTCCAGGGAGCTAGGGATGTTAGAGGTGGCTACTACCAAATAGCCACCTGTCCCTGAGCCGCAGCTGACAAAAATAATGTTGATCCCAGAGTGTCTACTGAACCTCCATGACCATCCATGTTCTCTAACTTTGCAAGGGACTGGTGGTTAGGGTATTAGGACATGGCTGGATAAACCATATTCCTTTATTCAGATCTGAAGTCATAAGCTACAAAAACCAAGGTGGTACGGGCTCTTTCCCCATGCACCAATGCGCCCACAGTATGGAGCAGAAGCCATGGGTAACTTGGACTCTCCATCCCCACTCCATCTATTATCATCTCCTTACAACCACAGATGCAACCAGAACATCAGTCACACCTGTCACTGCACAGCTGAGTCTCCTGTGGTCTCTGAGAACAGAGGGACTTCTCTGTCCCCTCTATCACCTGTATTCACTGGGCGGTTCCTAAGCCGCGTAAAGTCCTACTCCCAGTGTGTTTATGTGTGTAAGAAAGTAGTAGTGCATGTCTGTGTGTAAACGTATATCTGCCAGCCTATGTGGTATGTATATGAGTGTGTGTATTCGAGCTGGAGGACCAAGCTCAGGTGCCCAGACTATAAAATGTAAGTAGCCACTCACTTACTCATTCTCAGAAATGGCTGTGCCCTTGTGTGAGCCCACAAGAAAGTGGCTCGTGCGCCTTTATACCCCTCTCTAGTTCCTGGTCTGGTTGCATGTGTGTGTCCATTAGGTGTGAGTACCAGACGTGTATGTGTGCGTGTGTATCTCTGTGTTAATATGTGTCTGTTAATGTGTGTGCTAATATGTGTGTGTTAATATGTGTGTGTTAATATGTGTGCACCTAGGTGACTGTGTACCCCAGCAGCTCTCACTGGACTTCAGCCTGGGAGGGAGGCCCTTTCCTCCCATTTTCTAAATCCTGCTCACATAGAACAAGCCACAGACAACACTCTCTCATCTTAGAGCCTCCATTCCACCCTCACCACACTTTAGGGTGTACCTCAAGGTCACTTGAGAGAACTCTGGTTTTGGAGAAGAGGTTCCCAATCTGACACAAGGACTGTAGGACCCGAATCCAAGTGTGCACACCCTCGGTCTCCTGTTGCGACATCTGGGACTCCCCTTGACCTCAATTAAGGCTTCTGGGGCTAGTTGGACTGTTTAGTGTAATTAAATCCTATGCAATTCTTGTAGTGTGTGTGTGAGTGGCCCGACAGACCCTCAGATAGCTCAAGCCTAGAATGTAGGAGCCACAAAGATAAATATTCCATGTGCAAAGTGACCACAACCAGCCATAAAACACAGCACTAGGATTTCGTGGGGGAACTGGAGGAGAAGAAGGAATCATCGAAAGCTTTACAAGAGGTGGTGGGTCTGCTGAAGATAGCTCAGATATGGGCAACAAGTGGTTGATTGACAAGATGAAGACCTGAGCACCCAGTACTAGCAGTTGGGAAGGGCGTCAAGCTGGGCTTGAGTGACCCTGAGGCCAACTTTTTAGTCACACCCTTTTATCCTTTACCAAAGGGAAACTTAGATTCTCTGGGCTCAAGATGGGTGCTGTCTGCGTGGGGCAGATTGACGGCCACAGAAAAATGGTCAGCAAAATAACAATCAGAGGTTTGCAGATACCAGCGATGGTTGGCAAGAGATGCGCATCAATAAGATGGGCCTGTGAGTATGGATGGATAAGTCACCCTCCACTGCCACCGCCATTTCTAGACTTCTCAACAACAGAGCCAGCGTTCGAATGAAAGAACAATTGTGTCTACGCTGCGTCATGTAGAGAACAACTTGAAGAGGGATGGATTCAAAGAGCAGCCCGGGCAGGAGCAGGATGTGCTGCGGAGCCTCAGGTAGTCCCAGGCAAAGGACGCCTTCCAGCTGGTGGAGCCTAGCATTTCAGCTCTGCAGAAGTGGGCATCTGTTCATGATGCTGACACCTATAATTCTGTCTCGTTTTGAGATATTCAGCCATATGGAGATGAGACTCCAGCGTAAACTTCCCTGGAGCCTGCTGGTCCCATCCAGGCTCCCAGGCTAAGCTTTCTGGAGCAGAGCACATCAGGAATCCACCAGACCCCAGATGGCCACAGGAGGTTTATCTGTCAGCCGTGATGATATGGCGGCTCTCTTGTGGCTGTTCAGGATAAATGACCTGAGCTTCCCAGTGCTCCCAACTGACCTGTTTGCCAGTGTTTGTCCTTGCCCTGCCCCTGAGTTGTTTTGTCTGCTTATTCCCCCTCCTGGTTCTATGGGTTTGATCCCTTTAAAGGGATTCACAAGAATCTGTTTCCCTGCCCTGAGTAGGTACCTCTAACTGTCTTCATAATGAAAACCCAGGCATTCTCCTTCTTTGTCCTGGCCACAGATGCCACCATCACTGGCATGGTGCCCTGAACATGGTAGGTGGCAGTCCATGTAAGATAGTTAAGTTGAGATAGACTGCTGGCTCTCGGATTCCAGATGTTCCCTCCTCCTTACTTCCATCTCAGCCTCAGAATCAGATGTCCATCATACGATGGGTCTGGGGGTGTGGACGGTCACCCACAATTGCCACCTCCATTTTGAGGCTCCCCAAGAACAAGTGAATATTCGAATGAAGGCGTGACGCCAAGCTGAAGTCAGCAACTGGCGCTCAGTTCCTAAGACTTAAATGTCAACCAGGGTTCGCCATCCGGCTCAAACTGGATTGCTATTACGCAAAGTGGCAAAATAGAAGACAGAGGTGGACAGTGAGGGAGGTGGAAAGAAAATGGGAGAACGCAGAAAAATGGTGACTTTTAATTTCTAAAAACTAAGTGGTATGGGTCTGTATTAAAAACAAGACTCCAAGGCAAATACTTGCGTGCCCTGCCTTCACTGCACACACAGCATAACTGCGAAGGCACAGGGCTCCTAGGAAGATTCCATCAAGACCCTAGCGCAGCGGTTCTCAGCCTTCCTAAGGCTGTGACCCTTTAATACAGTTCCTCATGTTGTGGTGACCCCAAACCATAAAATTATGTTGGTTGATACTTTGTGCCTATAATTTTGCTACTGTTATGAATTGTATTGCATGTATTTTTTGAGATAGAGGTTTGTCAAAGGGATCATGATTCACAGGTTGAGAACCGCTGCCCTAGATAGAATGTTCTGGATTCCAACCTAAAGTCCACAGGCAGTGCGTTCTAGTAAAAGCTCAGTGCTCCCAGTACTAAGCTTTCTTGTAATGAGGCAAGGAATGGTTTTCTAGCTAGGACCGTGAGACAGCTAACAGTGGCTGCGGGGATCTCAGCCGACATTTCCTAGGCATCCGTGTGTTTCATCTCAACATCCCTGTAGGATGAGTCTACTGTTTTGTCTATGTGGAATATAAAAAGGTCTCTCCTAGATCTACAAAAGAACATTTTAGCTCTGGGTTTCACGTTCTCCATTTGAAGTCTCAGAAGACTTGCTAAAACAATGTGATATCTGGGAATGTGTACTGGACACTCAGTCCCTGGTGGCCATGATGTGGAACCATTTTTTTAATAGAGTGCTTGCCTGGCACACAGAAATCCTGGGGTTTGAGCCCCACCACCTTATAATCCAGTCAAGGTGACTCATTGCTATAATTCTAGCATTCAGAAAGTGGCGGCGGCGGGGGGGAGGGGGGGTCAGGAATTCATGCTATCCTCCAGTACCTTTATTTTTTATTTATATGTTCATTTATTTTTGTTTTTCAAGATAGGATTTCCTGCCTGTCCTGGAACTTGCCCAGTAGACCAGGTTAGCCTTGAACTCACAGAGAGTTGCCTACCTCTACCTCCTGAGTGCTGGGATTGAAGGTGTGTGCCACCTCTTCTAAAGTCTCTATTTTAAAAAAGTGGAAAAGAAAGAAAGGAAGAAAGAAAAAAGAAAAAGAAAAAAATCTTGAGTAGCCACCATGTGCCATGTTGAGGATATTAATATCTTTTGAATATGTGTATATTCAATATATACTTACCCTGAATATATTGAACATATTTACATTGATATATTCAACATATATTCATTTAAAGACATTAGTTTTACATATACTGCTTCCTAGAAGCCCTGAAACATTCCCCAATTTTATACAATTAAATTATTCAAGCCCCAAAAGACAACACACTTCCGAAAGGTCACACGGAAAGAAAACAGTGAGGCCCCAGGTCAAGAACAAAGGCTCCAGGGTTTATCCCCTCCTGCTGCCTGCAGGACAGAGTCTTCCACGGTGGGAGTCTGGAATAGGACCCTAGCTTCACAGTCATCTAGTAAGCTCCTCACCCTCTTGACACCTCACAGCCCCCCCCCCCAGCTTATCCCAGGGATAATAGTGCTGCTGTCTTCCTCAAATATTGGAGACACCAGTGAATAAAAATGACAACCCAAACAGAGGGTTGGGTGTGTGCAAACACAGTTCATGGGATGACAGCAGATTAAGCCATTTCCCTCGGAGCTGCCTCGTTCAGCCAGACCTGTCTGCTGCCCTCTTCCGACCGTGGCACTGGGTCCCAGCAGACTAATTAGTGCTGTCAGGTCACTCCAAGGCCAGTTAGGAAAACAAGTGAAAAAGACAAAACCAATGGCCATTGTGACTGAAGACAGAAAGAGGAAGAGAGAGAGAAAGAAAGAGAGGGGGGAGGAAAGGAGGAAGATAGGGGAGGGGAAGAGAGGGAGAGAGAAGGAGTAGGAGCTATAGATTGGGAGATGCCCTTTCTTTCAATTCCTCTGCTTAAATAAAACCATCACAAAAATTGCAGCCGGCTCAGCAGCTAAATGAAGACATTAAAACAAACCCCACCTTGAGCTGAGGTTAAAAAGGAACGTCTGTAGAGGCTCCCCAGCAGCAGAAGCCTCGGCTCTGCCGCCCTAGGGAGAGACCCTGAGGAAGCCGCAGAGGAAACAAAACTAAACTTGGAGAAAGTGCCCCGCGCCCAGTGTCCTAGCTACGTGGCCAGGAGATTGGATGTCCAGGACTAGCCCTTCCTGGATACATCAAAACTATTTCTATCACAGAAAGTGAACCTAGGCACTCAGACTCAATGTGGTTTTGAGCTGCTGTGGGAGGAAATGAAGCTTCCTGTGGGCTCTCAACTTTTTAAGGTGCCCGAAGGTGGCACTTCCGGTACAGACAGCTATGCGGCGATAGTTTCGGAGGAACGTGTTGAAGGAAGGCCCCCTCCCTTCGCTTTGGCTAATGGCTGACCCCTCCATCTCCCTACAGCAACTTTCAAGAGGCACTGGGAAAGCTGAAACACTTCCCTCAGATTGCAGATGGAAAGACAGACCCTTGCTGCAGGCAAACACGCTTCCAAGCTGACAGACGGAAGGCTCTAACAGTCCCTGCTGGTATAGGCTCTTCAACCTCCTCGCCTAGTGTTCCGACTGAGTTCCTACCAAGTGTGCAAGTGTGCACCCATCTACTGCGACCAAGTTTTGATGAGCTGGATGTTGGGTGGAGAGGGAATGGACTGAGATCTGCCTCCTTGCCCGTGAGTTCCCTTCATTTCCATAGAAACATCCATGCAGGACCTGCCAGGCAAAGTCATGAGACTCAAAGGAGTTGATGGATGTACCAGTGGCACACCTGTAACCGTCCTCGGAGATGAAAATCTCAGCTTCCTGGCACTAAGTTCCACGGTAAACTTGGCTCTGGGGGACTGCGTCTCCTTCTTTGGTCATAAAAGAGCATTGCTTGAAGAGGAGGGGCTGCAAGAATGGCTGTATGCAGCCTAGCCGCACTTGGCATTTCTTGTGGTATTTGAGATTATGGAGTGGGATCCTTAGGAATTCATGCAGAAAAGGGACTTAAGAGTTCATGAGAGACATCTGGACTTCTCTACCCTTATCCTTGGACAAAGATGTTGGTTTCTACCCAGACCCCAGACTTGGGAAAGATCTTCAGTCGAGGCAAAGCTGGCGCTCAGTGACATGAATGAAGAAGAGTTTACCCAAAAACCTTGCCGTAAAGAATCTCTTTTTTCTGGCCCCTGTAAAATAAACATTTGGTCATCAGGTCTCCATGAGGCCATGGGAGTATACTGAAGGGGGGTTGAAAATCCAAGTAGGTTGGTTGGCCTAACTCTGGATGTGAAAATTATCATCTCTCCTCACAGATGTGCTTTGAAGCATTGTTAGTGCAGATAAAAAAAAAAAAAGATGGAAGCCTCTTCCCACCTGTTTGGCTTCAGATATTCCATCCCAGATTTACTCTGTTGGGTTGGGGAAAACTGTTGGGTTGGTTGGAGCCCAGAGCCAGCCCCCTGACGATTATTCTTTGTACTTTTTAACCTCAAAGAGACCTGTCTAACATTGCCTTAGAAACAGACTTGGAACACATTTGGTGTGCCTTGATTCCCTTCTCCCAAAGAACCTGGACTAAGTAAGGCATTGCTGCCTGAATCCAGAAACATTCATAGTATGGGGTATGACTCTCTTAGAACAAGTTTTGGACCCTGAAGTTTTATCTCTGGAGGAAGTGAGATCTCAGGAGGGGAAGTGGCTCGGCTTCTACCAAGGCATCAACTCAGGCAAAACAACCCTGTCTTGAATGGGAACTCATGCTGTGCTCCTTCCTTTGACATCTCTCTCTCTTTTTCTGCCTGTCTGTCTCTGTCTCTCTGTCTGTCTCTGTCTCTCTGTCTGTCTCTGTCTCTCTCGCGCTCTCTCTCTCTGTCTCTCTCTCTCTCTCTCTCTCTCTCTCTCTCACACACACACACACACACACACACACACACACACGGTTCTCTTATTTTCATTCTCAGACTCTCAGAGCTCAAAGCAGCTCCCGCAGCTCAACTGAGAACTCTGGGATTTTTCGCATTGACAGAGTGACTTTAAAATGCTTAGAACTGAATGAAGACAGACCAACTGCGGTGAAAGAGAGTAAACACATCCGTGCACCCAGTCCACTCTGCAAACTCTAGTTCCTGCCTGAGCTGGGAAGGATGCTCTAGCAGTCTGGGTAAGGACCAAACCACAAAGCAACCTTCTCTCCTTGGTTAGCTGTGCCCCAGAGAAGGCAGAAAGCCTTCTTTCTTTCTTTTTTTCTTCTTCTTTTTTTTTTTTTCTGACCTGGTTTAAATGCTCCTAAGCAAAGTGTAGTCAGCTACACCCATGTGTGTCTCCTTGGTTTCATGTTTAGAAATAAAAGAGGGCAGGCAGCTTCATCCTTTCTGTTCTTGATGGGTTCCCCTTACTGCAAACACCCTATGTGCAGGCGAAACTTGAGAGTAAAGGAACTGAAATTTTTCACATACACAAAAAGAGAGAATTTGACAAAGGCATGATTTGATATGAACATTTGAGCAACTTTTCCTGCAAGGAATCTATAATTTCTACACCACCCTTGTGTGTGTGCGCGCATGCAGGTGCATGCGCGCACACACACACATTGTTTTTATGAAAGCCAATTAATAAATGCTAATTCATTCAGGCATAGCTCCACTAAATTACTGTTTCATTTAATTGCAGGGGAATTTTCCATCACTAAACTCTCCCTTGCTGATTTTTTTTGCATTATTTATATATTTTTCCAGCTTCACTCATAGTGAGGTTGGTATGTGATATTATCTGCCATTTGTGCGTCTTAAATTTCATTTTCATTTGAAATGTTTCCTCATTCTTGCAGCTCCACGTAATCTTGGAGAAACAGAATTAAAAGCAGACAGGATTTTATTTCTCATATAAATGGTTGGAAAAGACACTGGCTGAAATTAACCTGACATGAGCGTATTTTACATGATTCTATTCCTCTCTTCCTGAGGTGCACAATTGTGTGTGTGTGTGTGTGTGTGTGTGTGTGTTTGCTTGTGTATTTAAGAGAAGGGAGAGGGAGGGGGGGTTAATTCAGGGATATCGTATGTCAATAAGTCACAAGCCTACCTATGAGAAGCGTGAATATGCAAACAGAGATGGGACTTCCAGAACAAATAAAAACAACATTCAAATCTTTATGCATGTTCGCAGAACACAATGTACATTGTTTTTGGTTTCTCTTCACAGATTTTCAAATCAAAACTTTGATAACTAGATGCCCAATATCTTAACCAGCTGGATGCCCAAGAGTTTGCTCCTTTTCAACATAGAAAAGAAGGAGCCCGGAGCAGTGTTGAGGGATGGCTCAGGAACTGTGGGAGAGTGTGTATGTTCAAAAGAATGAGTTCCGAAATCAGGATTTCAATTTACCTTTTAAATCAAGAATCCTAGTCACCTGCACTGGGCCACCTTCTTCCCAAAGTAAATGGTGTACCTTCATCTCTTCCAGCCATCCCCTGCCCTCCCTCTCCCCCACCCCTTCTCTTTTCACTTTATCCTTTTCTTTATTTTATTTTTCTGTTTCTTTATTTCCCACATTTTTCTCTCTCACAGTACAATGTCCTGGGGGGTCAATGATTAAACTGCTTACTCCAAGGTTTAGGTATGAGACAGCATGTGTCACCCACCATAAGTAAAGTTTCACCTTTCCACCCAGCTCCGTCAATAATTACAGAGTGCCAGGACGGCTGTTAGTAAATCATACTCAAAATTAGCTACTAACAAAAAAAACTGATTTTTATCTGTTCAGAGCATTCCAAGTTTCATTGATTTTACAAAAAAACAACAACAAAAAACAACAACAAAACAAACCCCACAAAGCAGAGGGAACCTGATCCAAATGAAGTTGGTGCACAAAGGGCTAATCAATTTACCCACAGAAAACGTATGCCCATAATAGTTGCACTCACTGAAATTGGAGATTTGAGACTGTCAAACAATGTTCTGATTTCATATATTAACAGATCTCCTTCAAGCCAAAATGATTCTTAATAATTAAAAATTACACGGTATTGATTTTTATTTTGTTTTCTTCGAGTCCTTTGTCCTTTTGGGTGTAGATTGATAAAAATTAATTAACTTTCTTTTTACTCCAGAAAGGTCTCAAATAAATGCTTCCAATAGACATCAAAAAAGTGTCAATTAGAAATAATTACTTCTTATCAATCAGTGGGGCAATTAAAGTGACAACGGCTTGAAAAGATACTTATCTTAAAACTAATTCACAAGGCAACTAAATTATCTCCTAATTAACTTGCGGAGGATGGGAAGCTGGACCATCCAGAAACAAAGATGAATTGAGGAACCCCAATACCTCTTTATGTTCCTGGACACCGGTTCACCTCTCAAGAAAACCTTTTTCTTTTCTTTTTTCTTCCCCCTAAGCCAGGCAAGAAACCTGGAAAGAAACAGATTCTTTCCAATTGTTTTTTTTTTCACCCCTTTCCCAGCTGTAGGTGCTTAAAGGCAACTTAGTTCCTTTCCTTGATCTTCTCATCCACCGCTAGAATAATATGTTTCCGGAGGAACGGAAGGGAGAGTTTCTCCACGAGTTTTTTGAATATTACTTTTAGTGACAATCTGCTCGCTTTTTTTTTTAACCAAACTCTCTTCTTCGTGGAAACATTGTTTCCGTTTTAATATAAAAGAGGCACCGATCATTCTTCACGCAACTTTCAAAATATTTTTTTAAAGCTTCTGCTTTTAGAAAATTTTGTCCCCCGGTGCAACAAAAAAATCCTGCGGATTTAGCGAACGCTCAGCCCAACGCGATATCAAAATAATTCACTCACAGTACGAACTATCCTTGAGAATAAAGCTGTAAAGATATTAAGATCTTTCTGCAAGACCCGATTAGCCCGGCTTGAGAGGAGGGTAAAGGGGGAGCGACCTTGCAAAGGAAACTTTTGCTGAGCAGCAGGATGGCTGGACCAGGGGATCTGGCCTGGCAAAAGCCCAAGAGGACTCTTGCGCTTTGGAGTCTGCTCCGCAGAAAACTTAAACCCTCAGACTCCACAGTCGCAGACAGAAATTGAGGTGCCAGCAGAATTGTGGACCAGCCGCTAAACCTGAAGAATGGCCTTTTCAAAAAAAAAAAAAAAAAAAGACAAGAAGGGTCAGCTACGAATTCCTCTCTAAATAAGGGACACCACGTCAAACAAATGATTAGAAAAACGAGCATCTCTGGCTCAGCTTTGCCTGCACAGGGATCAGGAGAGAAATGCGGAACAGATTTTAACTATTGGGGTTCCTTTGGGCATTTTTCATCTTTTAAAAAGTCGTGATATGGATGGAAAAAGTCCCTCGTCCTCTCCTTCGCGGTTTTATTTCTTCCTTTGTTTGGAGGAGGGTGAAAAAGAGGCTCCTTTGGCTTTCTCGGACAGAAAACTACCTGGTGGGGCGGGATACAGAAGGGAGACACTCACACCCAAGGGCGATCTATATCTGAGCTGATAGGAAAAGCGCCTTTCTTTCGGCAACTGGGGCAGTTTGGCTGAGAATAAAGTAAAGGTAAATCGTGCCCTTTGCCTTTTCTTTTTATATTTTTATCTTCATTTGTTCTAAGGAGTGCGTTTAGAACGAAAACAAGCCAAACCGGAAAAATTCTGACACTCTTATTTCTTAAGCGGCGATTGAGAAGGGTCTCGCTCATCCTCGTGAATTCGAGGTCTGTGAGTGCCCACTCTTGTCACCAACGGAAAGGTCAGGAGGAGGTCGAAGCAGAGTAAACCGGAATCGCCAAAAGCCAAGCCAGAGAGGTTAGCAGCAGCCGGACCCCGCTGGGCCTGGAACACCACCCAGCTCCGGAGGCGGAGGCGATGTTCAGTGTCTTACGCTAGTCTGACTAAAGACTAAGGGGCTAAAATCTTGCCCTGGCCTTAGAAAGTGGCACAGAGGCGCACTGGGTCCCCAGGAGCAGCCGGTTCAGGGGCGCTAGGCAGCTTCACTGGCGGCGCCAGGGAAGCGCGGGGAGGTGTCCACGCCGCAGTCGCTGAAGCTGCCCCAAGTTGGCCAGGGCTGCTAAGATCTTTAGGGTCCCACTTTGGGAGCGGGCCGGGGGTGAGCACCCTGCTGTCTCCTCCACTGCTTTACAACCAAAGGGGTTAGGAAGCCTTTCCGCGTCCTAGGGGTTTGGTGGTGTCCCTTCCAGTGAGGTCCGGGCCCTCCCAGCCGAGACTGCGCCGCACGGTCTGACCCTGGCAGCTAAATAAAGATCTCAGCCGCGCGACGCGCGGGATCCGACCCTCCTTATTATAACAAATGTCCCGTTTGCTGAGCGCGACTTCATATTCGCGGAGAATTCATCTGAAATATTGATTTCCTCTCACTTGGCCGGCCCAAATCGATCGCGATGCGCCCTGGCCCCATAAATCGCTTTCCTCGCGCCCGACCTGGCACCATCCATCACCGCGGGCCGAGTCGCGCCTCCGCCCGCTGTCCGCACTGGCCGTGCGACTGGGTGGCGGGCGTCCACCACGCTTGCCAGCCTGGACCCTGGGGGTTCCTTCTCCAAGTACACCCTGACCCCAGCCGCGAGCGGGTGGATCAGGCACAGCTGCAGGGAGCTTGGGAGCTTTTGAAGGCCCTGGGCTGGGACGCAGGTGGGGGAGGAAAATTAGGATCTTTTGGCGGCCGGCGTTAGTCTGCGCCAGTGGAAGCCTTGAGCTTGGGTCCTTGCCTGGCTCAAGGCAGGTAGGAAAGCATCCAGAAGCACCATAGTGCGCCACCGTTCCCAGACACCCCAATGCCCAGACTCCTTTTTTCCGTGGGACGAAACATGCAGAGGTGGGGGGAGGGCTCACGGAGCCCTAGGAGTCTTGAGAAGAACTGCGTGCACCCAGAGATCAAAGAATAGGGGTCGCGGCAAGTCTAGAATCTGCTTGGCCTAAGGCCTGAGAACGTACAGGATGTCCGTCCTGTCCAATGGCTGTGCAAGATGGTTGGGGGGGGGGGCGCAAAGGACAACCCTTGTGACCCCACAGTTAACCCCTCATTGCTTCCTGTGGTTCTCAGAAACCAAGGCCGGCAAAGGACAGCTTGGGCAAAGGGAGACCCAAGAACTGGAGAGCAGCAAGGTGGCCCCCAGTGGAGAGCCAGGCCCGAGGCGCCCCCAGCTGTGTCCCCACACAGGTGGGTCCCGACAGCCTGGAGCGTGAGCTCTCTCGCCCTACCCGGCCAAGCGCACACACCGACGCCCGGCGGCGCGAGGGCTGGGGGTCCTGGCCCCTTTGCGGTTCTTACCGGATCTGATCGAGTTGTGAGGCATCGCCAGGGAGTCGCTCGCAGCAGCCTGCGGAACACTCGCGGCTTTCCTACGCAGGTCCTGGCGGCGCCAGCAGCCACGCTGCTACCCTGCATAAACCCAGGGCAAAGGACATGAGACTTGAGGCCCCAACTCCACACCTCCTCCCCAACCTAGGTCTTTTGACTCCCATTGAGTGCCAAAAGTAGGGAATATTTTTTTGGCTGAAGTGAGGCCAACCTCACTCTGGCCTAGCGAATGTGCTTATTGGGAGGATTCATAGTTAGGAATGCACGGAAGAAGCCCCAAACTCCCGCCAGGTACCCTATCCCTCTATTGCCCCTGCCTCATCCCACTTAACTTGAGAAGGAAAGGGCTTCTCTTCTTCTTGGGACCCTCTCCTTTCTCACAGGCCAGCTGTTTCCCAGCCTGCTCCCTCCTAGCCCCTAGGCAACATACCTGGCCGGCTGGCCTCAGGCCCTCTCTGCCTGGGTCTGCCCCTGAGATCGCCCAGGGCCCAGGCGTCTCTTCTTCCTTCTGAAGTTTGCTCCCATCCACCTGGCATCGCCAACCAGTTTTATCCCGCCGAGGCCCTGGGAGATGTGTCTGGCGAGGCTCTCAGGCCGCGGATTGGCTGGCTGGGTGCAGGGGGGTGAGGGAAGGGGAGGATTTTGCAAGGGGGACATGGCTGAGTGGACTCAGGAGTTAGAAACATTCGCTGGAGCTTCTGTTTCCAGCGGAGGGAAGAGAGGGCGGCCGAGTCCTAACTTAGCAGGCCGGGAAACACTGGGGGAGTGGAAGATGAAACCCTCAGGGCCTGAGGATGTGACTCTTTGGAGACTCTTGGGGTCACTGACCACCAGAGTGAGCTCAAGGTCGTTCTGTGACACCCTGCAACCCTCCTCTGCCCCTGCTCCTGGGGAAAGGGCCTTTTCTTTTCGTTATGAGAACTTTGGTGTGAGGGCTCCGGTCTTTGAGTAGAAGCCCACTCATGCAAGATGGCCTTACTTGCTGATGTGACCCTCTCTAGAGTAGATGCCTGATCAACATCAAGCCACTTTCTCTGGGCTGTAGAGACTTATTCACTACTAGGCTAAAGGAAATGGTTATTACTAAGGCCACTTCTCTCTCTTCTCCAACATGCAGGGCCATCAGCTCTCTCCTTCATTCTTTGGAATTGGGAACTCGGGAGAAGGAAAACTGTCTGACTTAGATTTCACCTAGTCCTGAGCTGACCTGGGGCAATTGACACCGGAGCCAATGGCTTCTGTGATGTAAAAGACAACCTTGGGAAGGATTAAGAGGCTCTTAGTGGTAGCAATGGCTGCCACTTCCCTCTTTATAGTTAATTCTCTTTGCTACTGAGTCACCGTCCAAGGGGACATTGTGAGCACGTGGGAGCAAAGGTTCTGGAGAACCTACAGGCCAGTGAGTCATGCCCCCCTCTACCCACCAGTAATCTCAGACTAGATCTCTGGATTTAGGATTACAGCTGAGAGGAAATGCCCTGTGGGGCAGAAGGGCCTGTTCTGCCTGGAGGGGAGGAAGAAAGGGCTGGAGTGAGGAGGAAGCCAGGGCACGGGGAGAGGACCCTGGGGTGTTTGGGGAGATGTATGCGTGCACCTGGGTATGAGAACTCACAACTTTCTAAATTAAAAAAAAGGGGGGGGGAGTTATTTCAAAACCCATCTGGCCTTTCTCGCATCTCAATTTAGGAGAATCCGGTCATTGTGTGCGAAGAAAAGAGAATGTGCGTCTGTAAATGAATCGTTAAAGGGCTCTAAACAGAAGCATCTAGCACATTATTGTTTTAAATGCTTCTGTATTGTTACTTAAGACTGCTCTATAGTCGCGGAAGGTCCAGATAATCTGACCCTACCACAACATCCTCCTGGGGAGAGGAGGTTCAACTGTGTCAGGATGGGCATGGTTCTTGGTACAGGACCCAAGGACCCCAAGGGCTATTCCTACAGTTCTGCTCCTGCCCTCCCTTCCATTGGGGGAAGCTGTGGGGGGAGCAGACCACAGCAGAGGGCAGAGCCTGTTCCCTCTCCACGGGAGGAGGCAGTACTCCAAGCTGGCTGAGAACCCTTGCCCACACAGTTTTGTAAACCTCAGAAGTCCCACCCAAGCCCAAGGTCTAATAACCATCAAAGCTGATGAATCTCTTCTCCATACTCTTTTTACCGACCAACAAAACTGGTCTCCTTTTCTCCCATAGTTAGGCCCACAGCAAGTTATTGCAATATTCTACTGTGAGAATCTAATGTGCACCTGCACTTAGCTATTATCAAGGGAAAACAGGCCGAAATGCCTCAAGGGCGTGCCTGCTTCTGGCTGCAGGTGCCATAGATCGCCAGGGGGACACTAAGCAGGGTTGATCTTCTAGAACCAACCAGGAGTCAGAACACCATGCCTCATTGTCTAAATACTGATTTCCTGCAACCTATACAGAAGAAGACGTGTCATTTAGCAGTATCCAGCGACCTGAACAAAGCGGCTCTGGTCTCCGTCTTTTCTTTGGAAAATGAAAAGGTTGAAAGATTTGTATTTACTAAAACTTTTTCTTCAAGCTTTCAAGTCTCAACCCTCTCTTTTTGACTTTAGTAAAAGAAAGTGTCAAAATATATTTATAACTCGACTTTTAGTTCAGTAGGAAATTAGAGAATTCTCTTTAAAATGCCCCCCCACACACACCACCTATTCTTCAGCTTGGCACACATAAGCTCTTTCCCCAGGGTTGTTAACTAGCAGCCTGTAGCTTAAACCCAGTTATAAGTTTTTGGTTTTGGTTTTGGTGTGTTGCTCTTTTGGGACAAGGTTTCTCTGTGTAGCCCTGGCTGTCCTGGAACTCTCTCTGTAAAGCAGGCTGGCCTCGAACTCAGAGAGATCCACCTGCCTCTGTCTTTCTGAGAGCTGGCATTAAGGGTGCTGCCACCACCTGGCAACCTCCCCCCATCCCCCTCACCCCGCTTCAGTTACAAGTTTTATACTCTGCGTTTTCCTAAGAAATTTAATTTGTTGCCAATATTAAAATGCAACCATAAATAATGCTGGTTGGCTTCTAGAGAAATCTGACCACACATTTCAAGGTTTGGGAAAGAAATATTCCCTCGGGCTCAGCTTTCCATTCACTCCTGAGGAAAAGTGGCAATTCTGTGCAGCACATGGCAACTTTTTGAGTTGATATAATCAATATTCTGGGGCTATAATGCAACGTTGGTCTGGTGAGCTTTCAGAAGATGGTCTTTGGGCACCATGGTGCTGGTAGGAGCAGAATAAACTTCTGGATGCTTCTGGTTCTGAGGTTTCCCGCACTAAACTGGGGCTGCCCTGGAGCCTGCTGGCTGAGGTGACCCACCCCTTGTACTTTCTCCAGCATGCTCTTAGTGGTACCCCAAGTACCACAGCAGAGGAGACCCAGAACCTCATCTTCGCCTTTAACATGCGGCCACAGAAGGTTCCCTGTGCAATCTTCCTGGAGAACAGATATGGCATAAGGCTCCCACCCTTCTCTAACAGCCTGTCTCCCCCTACTTAATGTCCATTCCTGAATCAAAATGCATCCTTTAGGGATGAACTCTGCTTTAGAAGGTGAGTGTGCCAGACCTGGTTGCATGGAATAGGATCATTCCTTCTCTCTGAGCCTTGATTTCTTTTTCTGTGGGATGTGAGATGCAGTGAGGTAGAGAGAAAGGGTAGGCCTACCTCGGGGATGAATAGACTTACATACAAATGCCAAAGCCCTTTGAAAACCAGCTAGGTACAAAAGTTAATTATTATTAGACAACAAAGGCAGAGCCAATACGCCCAAGAAAGGCTGAGTTAAAACTCCTCTAGCATTTCTCAGTAGATGTCGGTTCCTTTAATCCTTTCCCCCAAAGCGGGATGAGTTTTTCAAATGCCTCCTGAGCGAGAACCTCAAGATAAAGGGGCCAATGAGCATGCGCTTGCGCACGCAGCGCAATGGCGAGGTGGGGGCTACTGTGGGAGGAACGGTGGACAGTGGACGGTGGACGTCCTTTGACCTAAAAGGAAGGCAGCAGAGGTCCTGGCAGACAGGTCTGCAAACTTCGTAGGTGTAGTTCACAAAGAGTAGACGTGTCCTGGGCACCTGGACTCTTCCCACCGCTCGCTCCCCCCAGGAACAAACCCAATCCTTCCCGCAGCCTCACGGGATTTCTGCTCTGTCCTCACACTTTGAGGAGATGGCCAGCAGCCTGCCCTGCGGCCTCCTGGTGGCTGTGCTGGAGAATCAATCATTAATTATTCTGGTCCACTTCCCTGAGGCTTTCAAAACAGAAATAGAAATGCAGGTCCTGGCAGGTGAGAGGAAAAGGAGCCACGGGCTGGAAAGGCAGTTTGGAAAAAGCCACCAGTGGCATTTGTCCAGTTGGGGAAGGTTGGAGTTGTGACCTGGCACACATCCCTTGGGCGTTTGCCCACTCTGCAGCCCCTTGGCAACATCTACTTTGGCTGCCATAGGGGGAGCCTGGTGCTCCTATGGCTGAATAAGAAAAATCCTCACTGGGGTAGCAGGAAAAGGAAGCCTGAAGGAGTAGTACAGGGGCCAGAGGGGGAAATGCGTGTTGCCCTCTATACTAACAATCGGTTTTAAAGTCACTAGTAACCAACCAGCTGGATCTTTTTTGGAATGTGCTTTGCAAGTGAGAAACCCCAGCCTACAGAAGCTGTCCTGACCATGGGCACCCCACTGGCAGGCTCAAATGAGCAGGAATGACCCAGGCTTGTGTTTGGTGATGGCAATTCTGTTCATTCCAGCCTGCTTCCTCCCTCTTCCCAGCACCTATACCATTCTCCCTAGGAAGAAGGTTTCTGGAAGCCAGGGTGTGGCTAGCGTGAGGTCAGACCCCATGGTGGGAACATACCCTAGCCGTGAGACCAGAGAGCAAGCAGCTCAGCAAATAGGAATGCCCTCCCCTAGCCAGGACCCTGGGATCCAGCCTAGAACAGCAAGGAGTCAGGTCGCAGGAATCCTTCCACCCACTCCAGGGCACCAAGTGGGCTACCTTCCTGACAGCTCTGTTCTTGGGAACAAGCCAAGGAAAAAACCCACGGTGTGGGGCTGGCTCTGTTCTCCACGGGTCTGGAATGCCAGAGGTTCCTGCTCTTAGTAGAAACAACAGAGTAGAGCCCAAGGAAGTGCCCAGGGTACTGACAAAGGGACCATCAACCTTAATGGTTGGGGATTGAGTGTAAGTGTGGGGAATGGCGTGAATTATAAAGAAGATTCAGGAGATCTAACCTGACTTTCATCCCCAATGTCTCAAACTGCCCTCTGAAAAACTTCTGGCACATTCCAAGCAGAACAAGCTAAGGGGTCGTATCTTCTCTCCTGCTGACCAGGTTCCTTTCAACAGCCCCTAACCTCGCTGTGTCTGCAGGAGCAGAGTTAGGGCTTGAGGCTTTTCTCTCCTCTTTGCTGATGGCTTTCCTCGCTGCCTACGGCTCTCATGCTAGAGTGGTGGATGGAGAATGCTGTGTAAGGAACCCTTGGGATAAAAACAGCTGCCACCGCCGATACTTGCTAAGTATTAGTAAACGCTAGTAAGGTTGGATATTCTATAGACAGGGCCATTTATTTACTATGGTACCCAGTAAAGCCAGGGTCTCAAGGCACCCAGGACATAGACCTTGCTCTGGGTCATTCAGTGGCTGATTGGTAGAGTCTTGGTGTGATCTCAGACATAGCAACTAAGACCCCATGCAGCATGGTTTGCTCTGTGTTAGGGCATGGGTAGTAGCCGTGCCTTTAGGGAAGCTCTCGGACTAAACTCAGAAGTAAAGCAGAGATTATGTGTCCGTTTCGGGCACTCAGTGGCACTGGGGGGAGGTTTGCCCATGGTGAGGAGGCTCGCACTCTGTCTGTGCCCTCATTGAGGCTGGTACTTCAAAGAACGAAAAGAATTGAGTGTTGTGGTGTGTCTACTCCCTGCCTGCAAACATGCAGCATTCCCAAAGCAGAGGCATTGCAGACTTTTGTTTAAGCATGGGTCACTCACCCCTGCCTTTTCCCAAACTTTGTTTAAAAACCCTGTCTGATTTTAGGCATCTCACTACAAAGGAGAATTTCCTTTTCTCAGCCCAAATGCCCCTCTGAGCTGCCCGGGTTACTTCCATTTACTTTGATCGCATTCCCATCACGGGTTAGTCAGTCCTCTCTCTCTCTCTCCCTTTCTCTCTCTCTCTCTCTCTCTCTCCCTTTCTCTCTCTCTGTCTCTGTCTCTTTCTCCCTCAAAAAAAAAAAAACCCCACTTCCTTTAGGCTCAGCCCAGAAAAGAATATATATATCATATATACATATGATTTATATGTGCATGTATATATATTTATGTGTGTGTGAGTGGTATGTTGGGTTGTGATATAGGGCATTTGTATGTGTGTGCATATAGTCGAGTATGTGGAGTAGTGTGTGTTTGGTATGGTAATATGTGTAGTATAGGGTATACCTCTTAGCATGTGGTATAGTGGGTATATATGGAATGTGTGTGATATGGGAGTATTGTGTGTGATATGGTGAGTGTATATAGGGGCAGTATATGAATTGCACACAGTGTACACAGTGGAGTGTGTATGGTGGGTGTATGGTGTAGGCAGTGTGTGAGTGGTAGGGTGTGTGCAGGGTGTGTGTGGCATGATGGGTGTGTGTTTGGTGTGGATAATGTATGTGGTTAGGTATGGTGTACATCATGGGGGTGTGTGGTGTAGTGGAGTGTATGAAGTTTGAATAGTGTGTGTGCATATGTGCAGTGTAAAGATGGGGTGTGTGTGGTGTGGTGCGGTGGAGGGTAGCATGTATGTGGTGGAGGATACGTAGGACATGTGTGGTATGGTGAGGTGTATATGTGAAGGATGTAGATAGTATGGTGGCATGTCTGTGGTATGTGGCAGCATCTGGGGGATGTTTGGAAAGTATACAAGATTAGGTCACGGGTCCCTGCAGGCATGTTAAGGAGTTTAGATATGTACTAAGAGCAGAGGGATTTTAGTGCAGGAAAAGGAGAGAATATATTTGGGTTTTAGAAAGTTCTTCCTGGGCTGAGAAGTTGGCCCAGGCTGCCACCACTACCTATGTTAGGCTTCTACCATTGCTCTGCCTTTCATGACTATGGCCATATGCTACAGGAAAGATTATTGCTACTGTCCAGTTTGTCAGCAGGTACTCAAGACAAGCAGTCTGGCAGCGTGTAGAAATTTTCTTGACCCCTCCAAACGAAAGCAGAATACATTGTCCCCTGTGTGTTGGAAATGAGGCGTGCAGGGATTGAGCATGGGAAGGGTGAGCTGTGGACCTTGGAAACATCACAAAGAGGGTTTCTGGTAGCTTCAGAAGCTGTGCTAGACAGATTTGAGTCTGTGGCATGAGACACCTCGACAAAGGTAAGAAGTACTTGTAGAAGTACTTGTAAAACCTTTATACGTAGCCAGGCGGTGGTGGTGCACGCCTTTAATCCCAGGCAGGCAGATCTCTATGAGTTCAAGGCCAGCCTGGTCTACAAGAGCTAGTTCCAGGACAGGCTCTAAAACTACAGTGAAACCCTGTCTCAACACAAAAAAAAAGATTTGTGAATAGGGAATTACTTCTGTTAGTTCACAAGTCAGATTTCACAAGACTCACGATCAAGCACAGATAGAAGAGAAGAGGCCACAGCCAATGGTTCAGAAAGTTACCAGGATAATTCCAGGTCTAAACAGCAAACTTTTAAGTGGGATCAAAAAAATCGAAATTTGGCAAACTATTTTTTTAGGACAAGTTCCTACAATGTATCCTTACTGGGTATTGAAGCTCAGAGGACAGCTTGCTTTCAAGAGGTGGTCTTCTCCTCCCATCCACCAAGGTGGGTCCTGGGCATCAAACTCAGGTCATCAGACTTATGGTAAACACCATCACCTGCTGAGCCCCTTTGCTTGCCCCAGAAACCTTTCCAGGTCTTCAATGGCAGTCTGTAGATCAACTTGCATCTTTTTTTAAAAAAAATATTTATTTATTATGTATACAATATTCTGTCTGTGTGTATGCCTGCAGGCCAGAAGAGGGCACCAGACCCCATTATAGATGGTTGTAAGCTGGGAATTGAACTCAGGACCTTTGGAAGAGCAGACAATGCTCTTAACCTCTGAGCCATCTCTCCAGCCCCCAACTTGCATCTTTGTACCTGCCAAGTGCCATTTTAAGCCATCATTTCAATGACCCAGCATGATGCTAATAAAAGTAATTCAGTCCAAAACAACTTCTTGCTGAATGTACTCTGGTGGATAGAGCAGAGAAGTCCAGGTTACACATGGGTGGGGAACACATTCCCATAATTCCTTGGGATTGAGAGAATACTGGGGCTGGGGGAAGCACTGAGGGAGACAGGGTGAGGGGAAAAGTCTGTAGTCAGGTTTTGACCTTGGCTGTAACCCTCTGGTGACTAGGCAGATGGTTAGTGCTAGCCCTAAGTTACCTTCCTGGGTCCTCAGCTGGGATCAAAGCTTTGGAAGAATTGTCTACCACAAAACTTCCAGTAGCCAGGGGAGGGTTCTATAGGAACCCAATCAGAGATGACAAGCCTGGAGCAAGATGCTAGTCAAGAATTCGAATGGCCACAGAAAGAAAAGAAGGGCAATGAGGAGCCAGATGCCTGACGTTTCTTAGGGTTCTAGAGTTCGGGTTCCACACCAGCCTTGAGCAACAGAGAAAGCAGGGTCAGTAAAGAGTGGAGATTTGTACAGTGGACTTCTGCCTTTGGTATGTGCTACTGTTAGTTACTTTTTGCTTTGCTGTGACAAAATGAACTTAAGGAGAATGTTAGGGTTTATTCTGAGCCACAGTGCAGGGAAGTCAGTAGCAGAGCCTGAAGGATCTGGTCATATCGCATCTGCCGTCAAGAAGTACAAGTGATGAATGCATGCTTGTCAGTGCTCAGCTTACATTCTCCTTTATGCGGTCCGTGATCCCTTGCCAGGGAATATTCCCATTCATAATTAAGACTATCCTTTAAGCCCAGAACTCAGGAGACGGAAGCAAGCAGATCTTATGAGTTTGAGGCCAGCCTGGTCCAAACAGAGAGCTCTAGGCCAGGCACGGCTATATATTGATACCCTGTCTCAAAAAAGAATGTGTCTTTCCATATCAATTAGTGTAACTGAATTAATCCACCACAGGCAGGCCAGAGACCCATCTTTTAGGTATTTCTAAATTCTAATCAAGTTGTCTATTAACACAATCATCATAGAATGTTGTGTTGTTTCCTGGTTTGAGGGTGCAGTCCATCATGACGGAGAAGGCATGGGCAGTGGGAGGGTGAGGTGGTTGGCTGTATTGTTCCTGCACTTAGGAGGCAGAGAGTTGAATGCTGGGACTTCACTCTTTCATTTTTATTTAGTCTAGGACCCCGGCTCCTGGGGCAGTGCTGTTGACATTTGAAACTAGTCTTCCTGTCTCGGTTAAACCTCCCTGAGAAGGCCCCACAGACACACCCAGAGGTGTGTCTCCTTGGTCATTCCTGTCAGGTTGACCATCAAGGTTAACCATTACAGGCAGTTCAAAAGCATTCCTGTGAGTCAGGGAACTAGGTTTCTAGGCTGGATACCAAGGCTCTGGGACCTTGGAAAAGTCACGTAGCTTACCTGGGCCTCAGTTTCTCATCTCTGCAAAGAAGAAGTAAGAAGAATCTTTCCTAAGACCATGCCTTGATTAAACCCCTTAATACCTTGGCACCATGTTTCCTTATTGCCAATAAAATTAGGAGATCTTTGGTCCATTGGGCTGGCTTCTGTGGACAAGTGGGCGTAAAAGCACTTTGAACTCCAAGCTTGTGGCAATGCTTTTGGCTGATAAAACTTCACGGAGAATCAGTGTTATCATACATCCATGATCGCAACTAATAATTTAAAATAGTTAATTAGTTAATTCATAAATGAGTTGTGTGCGTGCATGTGTGCATTGTGTGTGTGTGTATGTGTGTGTGTGTGTAAGTCAGAATGCAAACATCAGTAAATGGTTCAGGCCTTCCACCTGAGGCCCAAAGCCTCCTCTTGTCATTTCTACCACTGTACCGTACATGCCAAGCTACCTCCCATGCCTGCTCCTGGCCACTTGTCTTGTCTCTGTCCCCGTCTTGAGTGCTGGAGGGCCTGAGGATGAACTCTGGTCATCAGGCTCATGCAATGATCACCTTAACCCAATGAACCATCTTTCACATTTAATACATTTGCCAACATATATGTGTGTGTTACATACTACTCTATGTATTATGTAAAAATTTCATGCTATCTGTAATGCATATGATGTGTGTGTGTGTGTGTGTGTGTTTAGAGAATACTAGAACAGTCTTGAGATTCTAATGTATTCTATTCCAATTCAGTAGCTCCCTAGCTCACTTAGGAAAACTGAAACATCCCTACAATGGCTTCTAAAGCCTTACGGTGTCAACGTCTGCCATTGCCCACGCCTCCACTTCCTCCCTCCATTTCCTTCTAAATGCCGTCTCTTTATTCTGCTCCAGTGTCCTAGACTCTGTTTTCTCCAGCCTTTCAGGAGCACTCTTTCTCTGTGTGTTGTTGTCCACTCCCTGCTTAGTCCAATGTTCCTTCTTCCGCCTCTGTAACTTCTTCTCTATCTGCCACTCTTGCCAACACCTCTGCTCCCCTAACTTATCCCTGGTCACTGTTCAATCTCTTTCCACGATCCACATATAGTCAACATGCTTACGTATCTACTTCTTTTATTTTACTGTCTGTTCCCACAAGAGCAGAAGGCTTTTGCCAGCTTTGTTTGTTTCTGAATACTCAGCCTGGGACAGTGTCTGGTGTACAGGTGATCCTCAATAAATACACGCTTGCGTGTGTGTTTCATGGAACAAATGTGAGCCGCCGGGGTAACACAATGACCTCATTGTGATGTTGTGATGCTAGGCACTAGGTACACAGCAGTTAGCAGGACAAACACAGGGCTGGAGTCTCGGCTGAGTAACCCCTCGCTGGATTTGGGCAGGGAATAGTAGAAACAAAAACTAAGAAGCTTTTCCCCTCACTTTTTACCTGGGGAGGTCACCTACTCTGCTGGTATATCCTCCATCAGGTGAGGACCCTCTGAGAAGAATGCAGGTAGGGTAGGACTTGGGGCCATGAGCAGAGTCAGGGAATAGCTTTCTCTCTATTCTGGTGACAGTGGGGACAACCAGGCTTCTCTCCTCCTCTTTGCACTTAGCTCTACCACCGAGGGCTCCCAACCCCTGGGCAAAGGTTATAGCATCTGCTGCCCAGGGGACATGTGACCACTGGAGCGCTGCTGGGTTGGAACAACCTGCACAATCAGGTCATTGTGCTAAACACACAGGTCCCCTGTGCCAAGCCACACCCCATTCCAGCACTCTCAGACTATTTGGAGCCCTATTTACAGGGTCCTGGAGAGTGGGTGCTGTCCAAATTATTCTGGGGGGGAAATCATCTCTCTCTTCTCTTCTCTCATTTATTTTTGCCATCCTGGAAGAAGTAGATAGAAGGAAGACATAAGTACATCCGGGCTTGAGGCCCTATAAAAAAGTAGACAATGACAGAACCTGTCTGATTTGCATCTTGGTGTCACTTTGTCGTTGATGATTTTCCTTCAACATTTGTTTCGAATGGCCAAGATCGCACAGGAGTTTCAGAAGTCCCAAAGTTTTCCTCCTATGCCACCAGGTCCAGGCATTCCCATCACCACAATTCATTGCGAAAAGGAAACTACCTTCATGGTACTTGTCCTCCACAAGCCAGAAAAACAGGATTTGGAGCTGCTGAGCTCTGGGTCACCTTGGACAAACTTTGAGAGACCATGGTAAGGTTTCTGGAAGAGCCGATGGAATCAGGAGGGAGCGTGGTCTTTGGTAGGCCACCTACATTCTCTTAGCTTTAGGGTCAGGGTCTGTAAAATGGAGATGGTGCCTTAGATGATCTTAAACAATTTTGCCTTTCACAGAAAAAGGGCACTGACTTCTGTCCTCCTAGACTTGAGTTCTGCGGGGGCTAAGTGTCCTGTCCCATTCCACGGGGCCATTCAGTGGTTGTAAGTCATTGTTCCCACTGTGGATGACCTCCAGAGAGATGGCATGGTGAGGTATGAAGCATGGCATGAAGCTTGGTCACAGCAACCTTGATTCTACCGGGCAGATTAATCAGGGCTATCCTCCACTTGGAACCTGGTATGTACAGTGAGTGTTGAAAGAGGGTATAGCTAATCTGAGGGTTTTAAAGGCCAGCTACAGCCAGTTTTAGTCCTGTACACTGGTATGAATTCAGAGACCTCAGTTTGACTTGATTCTAAACCCTCAGCATGCTTGTCAGCAGAAAGCAAGAAAAGACAGTAATGGAGCGTCCTGATGGCAGACAGTTGATTAAGTCCCGGACACAGTCATCTGAGCCCCTTTCTCATTACCCTGGATGTTGGGGCCAAGCAGGTGATTTTAGTCTGCCGTGGTTTTGCTCCTCAGAGTCCTTATCAAGGGACTACTTAGCTGTTAGAATGGCTCCCCACCTTCTCTGCAAGGGCTATGTGTTGGGTGCTGTCCAAGGTGCTGTGCCCCTATCATTTTTACTCTTCCTGATGCCTTTGTCCCTATGAAAGGATCCTGTGACCTTGAACTTTGAAGCTGGACAGTTTTGGGGACTTCTCCGCACCACTCAGAATGGTACCTTAATAAGTGACATGGCCCTCCTCCTGCTCAGCTCGCTTGTGGATAATTTAGGACACGTTTGTGTTCTGGCTTGTGAGGTTTAGAGGGAACGAAGCACGTGGCACAGGGCTTGTGTATAAGCACTCTGCAAACTTGATAATGGTGATAACGATGACGATGATGATGGTGATGATGATGATGATGATGATGATGATGATGATGATGATGATGATAGCTTTAATCCCTGCCCCTTAGCCTGTGGGTCAAGCTACCTCCTATATACCTGAAGGCAGGAATGGGGAAGAGGGTACCAAGCCTGGAAAGGGCCTGGACTTCTTTCCCCCTCCCAGTCCAGTGGCATCTGTAGCAGACTTGCTCTAGTTTTCTCTCCCCACTGCTGCGTCTCCAGACACCTTCCTTTAATTAGAAGTATTTATCCTCCATGACACTGGCCTCCATTTGCCTGGTATTAGTCTCTTTATGCAGCCTCAGTATTAGAAAGAGCCACAGGGTTAACAATCTTCCTGCCACACCCTGGGACACCCAGCCAAGCAAGCATACTCAGGCTGCCTGGGCTTCCCCCAGGATGCAGCACAGAGCGTCTTGGTAGCTCAGCCTGATTCTGCTACCTGAAAAACAGACTTGGGCTCCTGCTGGGAAGCATGTTAACAGACCATGCCAGGCCTTAATGACAAGGCTAGTCCTGAGTGTCTGAATGCAAGAAAGCAGGTGTATTCTGATCACCCATGTGTTGGCTACTGAACTGAGATCTGTTGGGGCTTTAGAGAAGAACAAGTCACAACTGCCCCCCAAAAAAACTCAATAAGAACAAATGTGTATTGGAGATTGCATGGGAACTTTGATATAGAGCAGATGTTGGGGTCACAACTGTGGGAAGGTTTCATTCCAGTGTCAACTGGGGACTGAAGTGCAGAGGAAATTAGGATATGGACTCCCAGGCCTGGACCTAAATTCTTATTTTAAAAAAATCTTCTGTGGCTGAAGATGAGCAGAGGGCCTTGGTATGTTAAACACTGTCCTGCTACTGACCTGAAACAGAGCCTCTTCTTTGTTTCTTAAAATTTGAGAGTCTGGGCATGGTGACACAATTATAATCCCAGCACTTGGGACATTTTTGAGGCTGAGGAAGGAGGATTTGCAAATCTCAGACCAGTCTGGGCTACATAGTGAGAGTGAGATTCCATTTCAATAAACTCAAGCAGTGGATAAAGGCATCTGTTGCCAAACCTGATAACCTGTTTGATCCCTAGAGTCTACATGGTGAAAGAGGAGAACTATTTCCTGCAAGTGTGCCATACACACACCTCATACATGTGCACACACACACACACACACACACAGAAATAGAATGTAATAAAAATTAAGAGTATTTATTTATTTTTACTTCATGTGTACGGATGATTTACCGGCATGTGTGTCTGTACACCACAGACATGTGTCCAAGGAAGCCAGAAGAGGGTGTCAGATCCTCTGGAACTGTGAGTTGCCAGGCTGGTGCCGAGAATTGAACCTGGGTCATCTGGAAGAACAGCCAGTGCTCTGAACCCTTGAGTCATCTCTCCAGCCCTTTAAAAACTGTTTTTGAAGTTTAAAAAACGAGGTACATTCACCAGTGTCTTACAGATGGCGATAAACAGGCATGGGGACTTAACATAGGCCAACTGGTTTCTTATCGTCCCAGAAAAGAGGAAGCTTGACCGAGGGAACGGTATTTCTTCCCCGTGGATGTTCCTATTGGATCGTGTTGTGGACCCACAAGACAGTGCATGCCTTCTGACTCAATCACCTCTACCTCCCAGTTGGTTCTGTGTCTTTCAATGTAGCTTTTCTTGAGCGTGCTTCCCACCCACTCCGGTCTCCTTCCTTATCACCAGTGTCCATACTCTCCTACTCTGTCTTGGGGACAAGGTTAGAGAGATGCTGAGGGCTCTCTTCTCTGATTCTGGTTAGTGTTCCTCTCCTACCCCAGTCTGAGGCGGAAGACCCGCCCTACCAACTGCTGTTTCAGATCTCTGTTTTAGGAAGCCTCTTCCTCTTGCACTAGGGAACAGAGGATGGGGGGGAGAGGGAGAAAGAAGGGGGTGGGGCTTCTGGGTTTTATGTCTGCACAGAGGGCCTGATACAGGAAAAAAAGAAAGAAATTAATAGATGAATGAATGGGTAGAGGGATCTGATACAGCACAGAGTTGAAGGAATTAATGAATGAGTAGATGGGTCTAAGGTCAAATGCAGACTTAACCTAGTCTCCCATGTTACAGAAAGAGGAGGAAAGAATATGAACAAAATGAGAAAGGGGTGTGAGGCTGCTTATTCATTGACTTGGTTCCCATTAGTTCTTTGTTCTTCCAGAGTTTAGATCCTAGGATCACACACTCCCCATATCCTATGTGACAGTCTCGAGGAAACAAACAATATTCTTCATTTCACTCTGTGTACAATGGACCTTTGCGGTCTGGAGAGACAGCCTGGCAGACATGAATAAGGCAAGGCAGATGGTAGGCCAACTACATGATATTTCAGATACACAGAATTGTTTTGGGTACATCATCAGCATCTCATTCTTCTCTGACAGTTGGCAAAGCACAAGAGGATAAAAGACTTTCACTAGTTCTCTCTCAGGCACTCATTCTGGATGCTCTGCTGAACTTGGGAGGCAGCGAAAGTACTTGATAACTGTGGTAACAGGTGCACTTTCAAGTTGCATGATTTCCTATCATCATTGACAAGCTGATGAGGTTAGCAATAATCTGCTTTATAGAGAAGCAAATCAAGGCTTCAACAAATGAACAACCAAGGGATAGATACAAGCACCTACGAAGTCCTGAGATCACCGGTAGCAGTCGTGTTAGAGAACCCGGAAGAACCTGCCGCTGTTGGATATTAGACAACATCAGCGCACGTGGAGGCTATCATGAATTATCTTTGCGAATGATGATTATAGTTCTCAAAGAAAGGTAGATGAGCTCTTTCGAGGCTGCTCATACAGACCTTTAGAAAACTTGAGACTTTCCTAGAACACTCACCTGTCATTGTTCACTTGTGCAGCTTGTGGGGTCCAACAGAGAGGTTATTATCTTAGATGAAATGAACAGTGGAGGTCATGGGTGGTTTTTCTGTTCCGGCTCCTCTTGAGTCATAACAAACTTGGCTTATTAGTCCTGCAGTACCCCAAAAGGAAACTAAACTTTAAGTTTGGGGCATTTCCACACTCCAGAAGAAAATGGATTCCCGTTAGTTCTTCCTGAGTTCTGAGCCTCACGCTGACATGAGCTCCACACTTAAACCAAGCTTCACACTGCCATGCAGGTCTGATGGATGTACATCAAGACTGTGATCAGATTCCTAGAGGGAACCCTTCCAAAGGCAGGCTGAGAGGCCCAGCTTTCGGGATCAAAGGAAGAGAGAAAAGGCATCTCTTACTCTCTGCGGCATTCTCTTCACTTCCCACCTTGTAATTCTTTAGTCAACTAGAGGCCAGAGCCAGTACCAGCCAGAATTCACACATTTTTCTTGTAATTTTCCTCCTAGCTCCTGTTTCCCCTCACTAGAAACAGAAGCCGTGCAGAGTGGGGAGGAAGGAGCATCATACACACAGGGTCTCTGAGGACCAACGCAGGGTCAGGAGAAGCTGCTCTTGGTCTATAAAGGCAGCTGCTACACTTTAGCATTTTTTCAGCGATCCTGAAACACTGTCTCAGGTGATTCTGTCCATTGTTTGGTCCCAGCCTGTAATCCAGGCAGGTGTTACCAGGTGGTAGAGTATCTAGATTCCAATCTCAGGTGACTTTCCTATGACTCTCCATGGGAGCAGGTCACCGAGAAGATAGAGTTTAAACACTGCTTCTAAACACACCGGGTGTGTGGGGTGCTAATTATCAAGAAAGCGCTTGTCCATTGAGTTTCATAAATCTCTAACAGAAATCACTCTGTAGTTACTTTCGTTGTTGCTGCTGTGATAAAACACCATGACCAAGGCAGCTTATAGAAGAAAAGAATTCATTTGGGTTTATAGTTCAGAGGATAGTTCATAATGGAGGGGAGGCATGGCGCAAGTCGCAAGGCATGGCGGCAGGGGCAGGAAGCCGAGAGCTCACATCTTCAACCTCACCCACGAAGCAGGGTGAATGGAACCGGAGCAAGGCTGCAAACTCTCGAAGTGGCTCTCGGTGACTTACTTCCTCAGGCTGCACCTCCTGTGACCTCCCTCCACCAACTGGAGCCAAAGTGCTCAAGTATCTGAGCCTCTAGGAACCATTTCTCATTACCACAGCCACCAACCCTCTCCTCAGGCTATGTTGCCTTGTCTTTAAAGCAAAGTTTTGAGAAAAGTGAGTCTGATGGCAAACTCCAAATTTCTCAGATTCCACAGGCTAGCATCTGCCACAGGCCTGTTTCATTTCCCACAGCTTACCTGAGCTCTTTCCCAATAACCCTTGACAGCCAGTCTTCTCGGCTTAATCTCATTGTGTTTACGTCTCTCCATCATCTCAGTCTGTCTCTATTCACACCCACCTTTTCCTTCACCTGTTAGAACTGACGTTGTGTGCTTTCTGAGCTCTCCCAAATGCCTCTGCTCCTCCTCTGTTGCTGCACATGCAGACTCCATAATATCATAATAATGAAGATGGACAGTACGAGCCAGGCCTTCGGGGTCAGTTTCTAACTCATAGGTTAATCTTGATTTCTGGGGAATTGAAGACTTAGTGAAGATCATCCTCCTCTTCCTCCTAGTGGATACTCCAGAACAAGTTTCCTGTTTGGAAATCTTAGAGAGAAGCCCATAAAGGCAAGAACTCATGTTCGGTGCATGATCTGCTTGTATCTATGGTGGTTATTTCTGTGTGACAACTTGATTATGCCATGTGCCGTATCTATGGGACGGTTTCTGGATGACACATATTTGAATTAATAAACAGAATCAGGCCCTCCCTTGCAATGTGGGAATTCCCATCCAATACTTAGACTATCACGAAACCACTGGTTTTCCTGATGTTCCAGTTTACAAATGTCAGAAGGTGGAAATTTTAAGCTCTAGAACATGAACCAACTCATTGTGATAAATTTGTCTATCTATCTAGCTAGCTATCATCTACCTATCTATCATCTATCTATCTACCATCTATCTATCTATCTATCTATCATCTATCTATCATCTATCTATCATCTATCTATCTAATCTACCTCAACATCTACTTACCAATCTACTCATGAGAAATCTTTATCCATATGTCTTCTATTTCTTCAGAGAACTCTTGTATAGCATCTTTACAGCTCGCTACAAAGTAGTTGCTAGTACTCAAACGCATCTTCCTTTGCCTTGCTTTCATTTTTTTCTTATTCCTATTTTCCTGGGCTTGCACTCTTCCTCCGTATCCAATGGCACCATTTCAATCCTTGCCTAGGAATCTGCTTCCTAAAGACTCTAGGCTAAGACATCTGGCCTCAGATCACAAAGCGTCCTTCTGGTTTTTGTTTTTTATGTCACTGTGCTTTGGAAACATATATTAATTATATTCAATAGTAAATTTCATTATGACATCTTTATATATGTCTATTTCTATATCGTGCATTTCGTCACATTTGCCTATATTACTCTTTCTTGTCCCCCTGTACTCTTGTTATTCCACTAATCTTCTCATCTAGCCCTGCTTCTGCTTTCATGGAATTTTAAATTTAGTGTGTGTGTGTGTGTGTGTGTGTGTGTGTGTGTGTGTGTGTGTGTGTCTCAATGAGCTTCATTAGAGTTGCTTAAAGGAACATGAACTAGGGGTTCTTTGTAGAAACATAGGCTATACCACTGAAGAAAATGTCTCTTCTTCCTGGATTTGATGCCAGTTGTGATATTTGCCTTCTCATTTCAGTCCCTTCCTTCCTTTTCTGTGTTTCATTAACTACTCTTCTAGCTTTCAAATCTACTTTTCTGTGGATTTTTTCTCCTTTCTTATTTTAATAATTTTTAAAATTTATTCTCTGAAATTTTCATGTCTAGAATGCATCATTTGAAGTCTTCATCTATAGAAAGAATGCATTCATTGAAACTCCACATGTATAGAACATATCCTGATCATATTCACCTCCCACACTTTCAACTCCTCCCCATCCACCCCTAAAATCTCTTCTTAATTAATTATACTTAATAATTCATGGGATCCAATTAGTGCTACCCATACGTGCATGGGTGTGGGGCCATCCACAGTAGCATGGGCATTGTACCAAGGATCATATCCCTAGAGAAAAACTACTCTTCCTTCCTGCATCTATGAATATACTTCAGTACTTCTGCAAAGAGCAAAAAAAGAAAAAGAAAAACAACAACAACAACAAAAAAACTCTTACAATAATTTAATTCTATCTTCTTACAGAGTTTAACTTATTGTCTCTGTTTGCTAAGGCTGCCATAACAATATATAAAAACTTAGGTGGCTGAAGGAGCCAGGAAAATATTCTCTCACAGTTCTGAATACCTGAAGTGCAAGTGAAGGTTTTGGTGGGGTTTTGTTCCTTCCTCTGCTTTTGCCAGCCCCTAGTGTATCTAGAGGTTCCTTGGCTGGGACAGCCTAGCTAGGCCCTGTCTCCATCTTCACACGGCTTCTCTCTTTCTGTGTTTTCACCTGACATTCTTCTCTCTCTTGCAAAGTCACATGCCGTATTGGACAGAGGACCCTTCCTAATAACCTCCTTGTTGACTTGATTTATGTGTCAAGATTTTTTTTCTAAATAAAGGCACATTCTTGAGTACTAGAAATATTTTGGGCAAACACAATTCAACCTATGATTTCTCCATAAACATGCTTACTACCGAATTCCATTTTTTGACTTGTAAGATATCTCATTCACAGCCTTTGCCTGTCTGTCTGTCTCTTTCCACACCCTCTCCTCTTTCTCTCTTTCTGTCTGGACATCTAGATCTAGAATCTCATTCATTCTAGGCAAAGGCTCTACCACTGAGCTACATAGCAGCCCTTCCCCAAGTCTTTATTTTTCATATGATGGCAGTGTCTGTCAAGTTATTCTGAGACTTCTAAAAATATTCATGGCACTCAAAACATGGCCAGGCCCCCTAAAAAGTGGAGTGAGAGATGTCCAGTATAATCAAAGCTATTGTCATTGTTATAAGAACCATTTTTAGATTCAGCCCTCTGAGTCCTTGGGATGTTTGGGCTACATCTGATTCAACTGACTGAGATTTTTTACATATTAACTTTTCATTTTTATTTTGTGTGTTTTTGTAATACAAGAGGCACAAGATCTCCCAGAACTAGAGGTATGGAAGGCTATGAGTCACCTACAGAGAGTGGGAGCTAAACATGGGCTATACAAGAGTAGTACATGTTCTTAACTGCTGAGCCTTCTTCCCAGGCTCTGGCTGAGATTTTAGAACAAGACTAACAAAGCACATGTAGGCAAAGGCCTGGTTAGTTTCTCATTTGTGTGTTTGTTTGGTTTTTTTTTTGTTTGGTTGGTTTGGTTGTTGTGGTGGTGGTTGTTGTTTTGTCAGCGTGACCAAAGCTACAGTCCTCTGGGAAGAGGGAACCTCAGCTGCTGTCATGCCTCCATCATGATGATGTGCGAAGACCCAGCCCACTCTGACAGGTGCCTCCCTTGGGTAGGGGGTTCTGCATTGTATAAGAAAGCAAGCTGAGCAAGCCATGAGACCAAGCCAGTGAGCAGCACTCCCCCATAGTCTCTGTTTCAGATCCCACCTCTAAGTTCTTGCCCTGTTAGAATTCCTGCCTTGAACTGTGACCGGGGCATGAAAGCCACATAAACTCTTCCCTCCCTGTATTTTTATCACTGTTTGATGAACTCAAAGTAGGACAGGAAGACATAAGGGTACCAGTTTCATAAATTACATGTTTGTGGTCCCTTACTCCTTAGTTCATATGTTAAGCTTTAACCACAGCACTTGGGTGATATTTGGAGATGGGGTCTTTGGGAGGTGCTGTGAGTGGCGCCCTTGTGATGAGATGAGTGCCTTTATGAGAGGAGGAAGGAAAGCCTTCGCCTCTGCTCAGTCTCCTATCCCCTTACCTCTCTCACCTTCTCAGCTATGGAATAACAGGTCAAGTGCCAATTATGCCGACCTCGGAATGCAGCCTTTAACTTTAGGCTCTAGCCTTCTAAGTATGTGTGATAATTATTTGTTGTTTAAGTAATTTAGGCCATAGTAGAAATAGCTATTGAGCTAATACTTAGACCTAGTTCAGGTCAACATGGACACCGTTTTTCTCATATGTGGTTTGTCTGGATTGATGATTTTATATTGGTTCTGCATTTACTTCAGAGCTTCTGTTAGAGGGGCTCACACATAGCCTTCCTGTAAGAGATGCTGAGTGATTCAGTTTCTTTTTTTCAATTTTTCAATTGTTTTTATTGAGCTTTGTGTTTTTCTCTGCTCCCATCCCTTTCTCCCCTGCCCACTTATACCCTCTCCCATGACCCCGCTCTCCCAATTTACTCAGGAAATCTTGTCTACTTTCCATGTAGATTAGATACATGTATGCCTCTCCTAGCAAGTCAATAGTCAACATCAAACTAAATGGAGAGAAACTCAAAGTGATCCCACTGAAATCAGGAACAAGACAAGGTTGTCCACTCTCTTCATATCTAGTCAATACAGTACTTAAGGTTCTAGTCAGAGCAATAAGACAACAACAACAACAAAAAATCAAGGTGATACAAATCAAAAAAGAAGAAGTCAAACACCCACCATTTGCTGATGATATAATAGTTTACATAAGTGACCCCAAAAATTCTACCAAGGAACTCCTACAGCTCATAAACACCTTCAGTAATGTAGCAGGATACAAGAGTAACTAAAATATATATATATATATATATATATATATATATATATATATATATATATATATATATATACCACTTGCCAAAATTACATCAAGACCAGACAAGCAAATTAAATAGACTTATAACTGCTTAAGAAATAGAAACAATTATCAAAAGTCTCCCAACCAAAAAAAGCCCAGGATCAGATCCTTTTTTCTATGATTTTTTTTGAGTATAATTTCTGTGTTTTTTAGTTGAAATTCTTTTCCTTCTTCTACTCCTATTATGCTTAGGTTTGGTCTTTTCATGGTGTTCCTGGATATTTTGTATTAAGATTTTGTAAGATTTAATGTTTTCTTTGATGAGTCTATTTCCTCTATTGTATCTTCAATCTTGAGATTCTCTCTTCCATCTCTTGTATTCTGCTGTTTATGCTTGCATTTGTGGTTCCTGGTCATTTTCCCATATTTTCCTTTTCCAGAATTCCCGCAGTTTGTGTTTTCTTTATTGTCTCTGTCTTGGTTTTCAAGTCTTGAATTGTTTCTTTCTCGTATTTGATTGCTTTTTCTTGGTTTTCTTTAAGGGATTTGTTGATTTCTTCCAATTTTTTGCCTGTCTTTTCCTCCATTTCTTTGAGAGAATTTTTCACTTCCTCTCTAAGGAACTCAAACATTCTCCTAAAGTTATTTTTTAGGTAATTTTCTTCTGCTTCATCTGTATTGGGGTGTTCAAGTCTTGCTGTTTTAGAGTCACTAGTTTTTGTTGGTCTCGTGTTGCTCTTTGTGGTGTTGAATGTGTTTTTACCTTGTATATCCATCTTTTCCTCTAATTGATGTAGTTTGAGTCATGCCTCTCCAGGTGCCAGTGGATCTAAGACTCAGATGGTTGTTCCTCGTGGTAGAGTCAGGCCACAGTTCCAGTCACCCCAGAGGTCACTCGTTGCTCCTGGAGGTCACTCTGCAATCCTGGAGGTCATTTGAGCCTGCACCCACAGACATCATTAGCTCAAGCCCCGTCCCAGAAGGTGATTAGCTTGGGCCTGCTCCCATAGAGGTTGTTGGCTCGGGCCTGCTCCAGAGGAGGATGCTGCTTGCTTTTCCTGGACCAGTCCTTCAGAGGTCATTGGTTCAGGCCTGCTCCCTTATACCTGTTCCTGTGGAGGTCACTGGCTTGAGCCTGCTTGGACAGATGTCTTAGCTTGGACCTGCTCCTGTAGGTGTCCTTGTCTTGGGCCTGCTCCTGCAGATGTCCCTGGCTTGAGCCTGCTCCCTTGGAGGTCAATTTTCTTGGGCCTGGTCCCATGGAGATCACTGGCTCGGGCCTGCTCTGGTGAAGGTTGCCAGATCAGACCCCCTCCTACGGATGTCCCTGGCTCTGGTCTGCTCCTACTGAGGTCTCTTTTCCTGGGCATGATCCTGTGGAGGTCACAGGTTTGGGCCTGCTCCTGTGGAGGTTGCTGGTTTCAGTTCCATCCCACAGAGTCACTGGTTCAGGCCTGCTCCCTCAGAGGTTACTCCCTTGTACCTGCTTCTCCTGAGGTCACTGGCTCAGGCCTGCTTCCACAGAGGTTGCTGGGTCAGGCCTGCTCCTGCAGGTGTCCATGATGGAGTTTTCTTAGGTGTTTATCTCAGTCATGATGCCCAATGCACTTGCACCCAAATATATAAACAGTTGTTCTTCTATCTCTGCAGCTCAGTTCCTAGAACCTTCATTCCCTGTTCATCTAAGACAACATAACCGTGATGATACGTAGAATTCAGGACTAGAGTGGATTGTAGAGATGACCTCCTTTAGCAATGAAGGAGCAGGTGCTTTGAGATGCATGATACCTAATTTTGTTTATTTTATTATTAGAAATGGCAGGATCTGATTCAGATTGGCCATTGCTGGAAGGGATAGAGAGTGTTATGATTCCCAGCCTACAGTGTGGTCATGGTACAGGTTACATTCCTGTACATGTCTGTCTTGTGTCATCTCCCCCACTACTCTGTGGAAATGCTGCTTGCCATCAAAGCCTCTCAAAGATTTCCTGGGGAGGATCCTTGGGGGCATGGAAGCCTCATCAGAAGGAGGTAAGAAATGGTGTTGAACAGTTGCCCTGTAGTGAGAAACAGCCTGTGGACATCTCTTGCACTCTATAAAGACCAAGAATATGCTCCTTTCTCCCGGACTCTGCAAGGATGGTATAAAGGTCCGACCCTTTGTATAAATCTGAAAGTTAATTTTGCTTCACATTTAGAAGCCCTGCACAGGGCGGGGGAGGGGGCTTGCTATGCCCTCTTTTGCTTAGCAGTTTATACACTGCAAGACAAACCAGAGGTGAAGGTTTAATTTTGTGTGTTTGGGTAGTAGGGGGAATGCCAGACAGTGTCTGAGGTCCATGTGAGCACAAGCTTACAGTTGGGAAGGTTTTAGGAACCCACACATTGCTCCAGCTTGCACTAGAATCTAAGTAAAGCAGAAATGGGATATAGGTATCACAAAAGGACCACAGACCCTAGGTTCTTAGCCTCAACCCATGGCTGCTCTGTCCCTTACCAGAGCTTCATACTATTGCATGCACATTCACTCGGCAGTCATTGCACAGACCCTAGTCTCAGAGGGACTTCAAGGATAGAACAGGAGAAAATGGAGGCCTAGAAGCTAGAATCATCCATGAAATGTCCCACACTTGTTCCTAGAGAGGCCACTGGGGCCTCTGTCCTTCGTGGATGTCTCATGTTTTGCCCCTTCACCTGGTCCCGTACTGCTCCATCAAGGATGGCAGAGCCTGGCAACCACATTAAGGGAACTCTTTGTTCATGGACCTGTTATGTGTCTGTCTCTTGAAAAACAATAACTCTGGGTGTTCTCCACAGTTTTAGGAGTAGGCACCTGTTTTATAACGCTATTGTTGAAAGATCTCAGTTGAGACATCTTCGGTAGCTGTAACTAAATGCCATAGACTGGTTAATTCACGAAAAATAAATGTTTCCTTGGTTCATAGTTATAGAATCTGAAAAAATATAAGGTCATGGGCCTCATTTTGCTGGTGAGACTCTGGACCCTTAAGGTGGCACAGGGCAACACATGGTGAGAGGGGAACACACAAAGACAGAACCAAACTGGCCTTTACAACTCCGCTGTTGGGGAGATAACCCACCAACCCATTGATTTTCAAATGGCACAAACTGTGTACAAGATCTCATGACCGAATCACTTTATACAGGCTCTGCTCAGTTATTCCTCTTAAACCCTCACGATGGATATTAGATTTCACTATAAGTGTTAGTGGGATTGTTCAGGCCATATAGATATTCTTTTTTAAAATTTTATTTATTTATTATGTATACAATGTTCTGCCTGCATGTATGCCTGCACACCAGAAGAAGGTACCAGATCTTATTATAGATAGTTGTATGTCACCATGTGGTTGCTGGAAATTGAACTCAGGACCTCTGGAAGAGCAGCCAGTGCTTTTAACCCCTGAGCCATCTCTTCAGCCCCATATAGATATTCTTTAGCTTAGAGACGTGACACAGCAAAGCCACCCAGACGTCTGTCGTGGCTGGAGGACCTGGGACGCAGCCCCAGGATCTATGTGTCCCTGAACTCACTAAGGTGACAGCCCCGCTGAGGGCTTGAGGTGCAGCCCTCCCGCCGTCCCCAGCTGCAGCTATCTCCTACCTGGACAGGCGGGTGCAAACTGCAGAGCTGGTGAGTGATTCATAGAGAGTGTCACCTCCTGCCTGTCAGGCAAAAGATAAACAGCTCCCTGTTAAATCTCACTTAATGCTGATATTTATAAATTTATTCAGCCTGTGTTTACTGACTCGAGAGAATGCCTAATAACATGCGCGCTTCATCTCACAGGTTCCTACTAATGAGAAAGTGTATGCTGCTTAATTTTATTTCTAGCATTTTATTCGCTTCCCACTCCCTCCGCCCACTTCTGGGGCACGGGGGGGGGGGTGTTTGTATTTTCATTCGTTGTCGAAGTCTGCAAAGTTTGGACCTCTTAGGTGTTAGTGAGGACAGGGTGGGAGCCAGCCTGGAGCAGCTTGGTAGTCTAAGGTCCCCCAAGCCAGCCTTTCCCTGAGCACAGCTCACCTTGTGAAACTCGGGTGCCTGTGGACTTGGAATGCGAAAAGGCTGGAACACGTGGGAAAAAGAACAACACCCATTGCATTCCTTGCTGCAGTTTGGGCCAGGGCTGAGGTATTTGGAGATTTCAGGAGAGAATTTAGAGCAGAGGGCAGGTGGCTGGTGTCCTTTATTTTGGACAATAAGGATGCTCAGAAGGACCAAATTAATATAAGCAATTGGACGACAGTGATACTATGCGGGAGACGGGGATCTATCATCATTATGAATTTGTTAAAAATGAAGGCCTCCCATCCCAGGTAGTTCTCCCAGGACCAGCTAGCTGTGTTGGCTGCAGGAGCACAGTCCTGGGCTTCCCTAGGCACGGGACCTAACAGGAGGTGAGGGAGATATATCAAAGAGGGCAGGCAAACTTGTGGGGGGGGGACTGGATAGTGGGGTGAAGGCAGGGACGTCTAGGGTGGTCAGAACTAGACTTCTATGGTGGAGTGGATAGGTAAAGAATGCCGTGTTTGTCTGGCACTGGAGACGCGGGGGTGAGGACCCGAGTGGAGGGAAAACACCAGGTAGATATCTGGAGCCCAGGTGCAGATGTTCAAGGAGATAGAGATAAAATTGAGCCACCTTAAACAGAAGTTGAGTGGAATCGCTCACACTCTTCTGTCAATATCCCGTGTTCTCAAACTTATAGACGAGCTATCAACTCTTTTATAACCTTGACTTCCACTGATTACCATCCCACCCCTTCCCCTGCCGTCCTTGTACCGGGGCTGAAGAAACAACCATGATGTAGGTGCCTGACTTCTGAAACTGGGAGCCTCCTCCGGTCTCAGGGCCTTCCAGCCCTGTTTTGGGGAGTGAATTCTGCATGAGCATCTCCCTCTGGGCTGGCAGAGCTGGGTGTGGTGGTGACCACTCTGGGAACAGTGACCCCTGCTTTTCTTTTGTGTGAGAGGCAGGGTAAAGCTATCTTCCCCAGTGCCAGGCATTCGGGCAGCTTTGGAATTCAGAGAAACTGGGGAGTCTAGGGCAAGGATGGAGGCTCCAGCCCAATGTCAGTGGCCTAGATTTTTCTCAAGAGCAGGACATGTGCAAACCCCAAGTTCCAGTGGGAACTTTGGCTGGGTCTGGACCCTTGGCAGGTCAGAGCCCTGAGTCAGTAATGGTTTTCCCTGCCTACTAAAAGCAGGCACCATTGTATAAGGAACGAAACATCTGCAGCTGTCTATGGCCGGTGCTCACCGCCATTCATGCAGGCAGGTGTCCACCAGGTTTTATCACACCCTGCCCGTAGCGCTACCAGGCTAGACTGGGCAGCGGTGTGAAGAGCGGCAGCCCGTTCTCTCGGAACTGGAACGCTCTAGTCTACCTAGCTGGCCTCTCTGAGGGTAGAGCATGGTGCGAGTTGAAGAGCCCCAGGCCCCGTCTCTGTTTTCTCCTCCTTTTCCTGTTGCCCAGTTCAGCCTGTATCCCCTGAACCTGCGCATCCCACAGCTCCCAGGGCTCTCAAAGATGGCCCCGCATGCCAGCCTCCTCTCCGTTCCTGGGCAGCGGCACCAGGTACTTCCTCTGAGCTCCCCCTCCCCACCCGAGCCTCCCTCTGGTCCAGTTCTGTTTAAGAGTCCTCGGGGGAGGAGACAGGGGACAGAAGCTCATCCTTTTCTTTTGTGATGCCTTTCCCTCCCACTTCCGCTCCCCTAGCTGCTTCAGGTGACCTTTCACCCCTCTCTTGGACGTCCCTCCAAGGCAGCTCCTGTGGTTAATAACTTTGGCTGGCAGCCCCACACAAAGCCAGGGCCGGAAGCTATTGTCCCCAGGACAATGGCAGAGCAGGCCAATAATGAGGCAGCCACAGTGTTGTCTGACATCCTGGGTTGCCCTGGCAAAGAAGGAGGGGCAGTGGGACTTGCCATGCCCTCCTCTCTTGGAGTTAAATTCTCCTCCCTCTCTTCCCCCCACCACCCCACCCCCCCTCCCCGCACACATGGTGGCTCCCCTTTCTGAGGAGGCACCAGCCACCTGTGCCCCCCAATTGGCTGTCTGTGCCTACAATTGTGTGCTGGATGGATGTCACTCAGAGTGCCGCTCCCACCCCCGGCATGCTACCACCTTTCCCCTTTCTGTTCCTGGAAACTTGAATGAGTGCCGCTTAATATGGCCATTGATTGGTTCTGGCAAATGGACAAGGGAGGGGAGACCTCAGCTTGCTGCCTGCTGGGCACATGTGGCATCTGGGAAGAGCTAGTGACCGGAGGCAGCGGCATTGACTCAAGTCTCACCTGCTAATATCCTAGATGTGCAAGCTTGGGGAGGCCGCTCCATGGCTTTGATAGTCTACTCATCCACTAATGCTGGGGTGGGACTCCAGAGGAAGGAAGGCTCTGAAAAGTTAGCTCAGCGGTGAGCGTCCGTGACTTTCCCCGAACTGCTGTGCACCACCTCTCCATAGATGACTTAGCCGCCTCTGACTGTGTCAGTAGCTCTACCTCAGCTATAACATCCGTCTTTATGCAGGTCCGTAGCCTGGGTTCTAAACAAGTCAGGGCATTACAAAAGGACAGAGAGAGCGACATGATGTCCTCAACATAACACGGGCACTCACAGGATTTCTCATGAAACCTCAGAACTGATTGCTCACACCTGTCGGAGGGGCTAGGACGGTTCTCAGCTCTACTGCCCAGTAGGATCACCCGTGACAATGGCTAAGCCATACCGGGGAACTTTTTGGAACTGCGTGCCTATGCGTTTGTGTGTGAGACTAGCAGTGACCCTTTAACGTGTAGCCAAAGAATGACCGTGTCTTTAGGAAGTAGGCCGACTCATGCTCTCGACAGCATGTCTTTTGTGTAGGGGAAAAAATAGACTATTTTGTAATGTAGGCTTCATATCCTTCAATATAGTGCTTGTTACCGCTTGCTTGTAAGTCAATATGTTTAGGCAAAGTTTCTTGTTACTTCAACGTTACTCAAGTGTGAATTGTCTACACTATAGTTCATGCCCTGGAAGAGCTCCATTCGTGAGTTCTGACACACACGTGTGCATATAATCCTACCCTAATGAAGAGACAGAGCATTCAACTTCCCAGAGTGTTCCCTAGGACTGAGGTTTGAAAGTTTCTCCTAGGGGACCTCAGTGCTGAGCTCCTATCCTGAGCATTCCACCTGCCTGGAAGCTTAGAGAAGCTGTCCAGAAGAGGGCTTGCCATGGAAATGCATTCTCTGTACCGCCTGGGGACCAGGTTAAACACATGCTCAGTCCTGCTCAGTCCCGTTCTGTCGCAGGCTATAGCCTGGGACTTGATTCCTAACAAGAGCTGGCTGTGCCATGAGGCTAGCTGTATGCCTAGGACCAGGCTACACACATGCTCAGTCCCGCTCAGACCCAGGATACAGCCTGGGACTTGATTCCTCACAAGAGCTGGCTGTGCCATGAGGCCTTCCTCCTTGCGGGCGAGAACACTGAGGCTCCGTATTTACTCAAGTTATCGAAAACTCCACTTTCGAAACTCGTGGACCAGAGGTCATGATGACAGGTTGCCTCTTTGGTCTTCTGCTTTTATCTCTACCCTACACCAGAATTCCAAACAAGAGGCACAGCCATCATTGTACCTGGCTTTTCTTGCCTTCCTCATTGTTGTCTGATGTCCTTCTGCTCCCTCCTGCCCTGCCCTGCCCTGCCCCAAGTCACCCTTCTAGGGAAGAGGATTTTTCTTCTGCTGTTTTCTCAGTATTCTGTGTGTTTCTACGACTGCCTACTTCCCCTGGTCAACCCATTCCACCGCATTCCACCATTCACTTCAGTGTGCAGGGTTCACTCATTGAGCAATAGTGCCAGCCATGCCTTTTCATATCCTAGAAAGAGAAAAAAAAATAAAAACAGAAATTAACTGACTGAAAAGACAGTGGATTAACAGGATACACTGCCGTCCAGATCAACTCCCTTCTTTTCTATACAGCCTTCAGAAGGAGTGAGGAAACCATGGATGAGTGTAACAAGAGAGGAGGGGTTTGAAGAGGAAGCAAGAGCGGCATCTCAGCTGGAGCAGGAAGGAGACTTTGATGTCAGAAACTGGCTTCCATATTCCTAGAGTTTCTGAATGCCTAGATTGCTGATAGACCAAAGGGGGATGGAGACATTGCTGGTGTAATACAGCGGTGTTGGCTCAGTTCTCATCCAAGGCTACTCTGAGAATGATTAAGTATGGCCTCTGGGGCCATCAGCGAGGTGTGTGTCTGGTGACTATCCACTGAGCACTGAGACCCGGTGTGGGGGGCTGAGGAAGCCTTGAGTGGGTGAAGTTCTGAGTGAACTGTTGACGTGGGCACAGCCATGTCAAGGACCAAGGCCTCTGACCCACGAGAAACTGGCAACGTCTTCCTCTGGTCTAAGTGTAAATTTAGCAGTGGATGCAGGAGTTGGCAACAGCTTCCGCCTCCTGGATGTTTAAAGCCAAACTTGCTCACTTCCAGAGACCTCCTACCAAGACTAGCTCACTCCCCTCTCCCCCAGCCTACTGTCTGTGTTGTACATAATAAAGATGCTAAGGTTCCAGCTTGCTGTGGTAGCTGGTGCCACACTCCCTCAGAGTGCACACAGCCCACCTGACTCCAGATTTCCGGTATGCATGTCTGTGTGTCTGTTCTTTCTTCATTCCCTCGCCAGCCCTAGCCTGGTTCCCTGGTCATGCTGGATGTGGCAACCTAGAGACACTTGTTTGGTTCACAGAGCTAAGAGGTTGATGACACCAGAAAGGCAAAATATAGTTAGCATTTGTAGGTGAATTTCAGAGAAAAGCAAAGGTCTCTTGACTCTTGGGAAGAATAAAATCCTAGTACCCTTGAAAGTGGATTGAACGAGCTCTAGAGGAAAGGATTAGGGATCCTGAAAACAGAGAGCTGAGGAAGACAGATGAAGGATCACCGCACACTCTTGTCCACAGCCAGCTTGATGGCGGCTGTTTATCTTCATATCTAACTTGCGTCTATTTCCCCTACGCTCCATGAGCTGGGAAACATGTTCCATTTAATTTCCCCAAAAGATCCACACCCAGAATGTAAAGGATCCAGCCAAGAGAACCACGATTAGATAGGTTTGGGGGAAAGAAGCAGCAACAGGATTCTTTCGGTTTGTATCTGATGGCTCTTTGAATACCTAAAACTAGATGCTATGTAAACCAAAAGCATTGAAGGCATAGATCTGGTACTTAAATAGTGAGAAAAGCCTTATCCAAGGAGACGACGTGGATCCAGATTGTCAAGGATTGAACGTCTGGCGGGATTGGGGGAAGAATCAGCAGTGGATGGGTTTGATGAGCAGCGTGGGAGGATCTCTGTCTCATCCTGGCAAGCTGGGTGTCCTTGAGTGTGACAACGGTGAGCGTCCTCTTTGCATAATGGTGAGATTGTCCTCAATAGCACTAAAACTTCCTCCAGACTACTAGGACTTAAGTTCTAAGGTTTTAGGACTTGATCCAAATTCTCATATAGCAATGGACAGCACGGTTGAGCTGAGCCCCCTCGGAGCAACAGCGTGGTCTATGCTCGGCATGGATGGCTACAGTTATACCAGGGAGTGCCCCAAGGGAGCACCGAGGGACACGGCAAGTGCAATTTCAGGTAGGAAGAATAAATTGGATTACCCTCCATCCCCTCAGTCAAGCATTGCAGAAGCTGCGCCTGCCTGCCAATTGTCTGCCAATCAGACTGAAAAGGTCCCCACAGGACCTCCCAGGGCTGCGGGGTCCATGTTCCACAAAGCAGGAACAACTGCTGGCTAATCACCGAGACGTGAGGCGCCGAGTGCAGCTGTCCCTGGAGCCAACTTACAGGGAAACTGCAACTTCTGCAGTGAGCCACAGCCCAGTGCCAGGGACCGGCTCTCCTAGGCCTAGGAGAAGGGATCCATGGGACAAGACTACCCCAAACTCAGCGGCCTCAAGGCCCCCATGCTCACCACCGCTTCCTTCATTTGCTTTGCCTACTCCACACCTGACATCTGCTGTCTGCAGGGAGGGCGAGAGTTGCTCCTATGGCTGGCTCTGCTGAAATAAGCCTTCAGTACTTCAGTTGGGCTACACCTGAAAAAGAGACTGCATTCTTAGGAGCCCTTCTGGTCGCTTGGTCTGAAGGGTCCTGATTGCAGCTTTTAAGAGGGAGAAACCAGGAAGCTGAGCAATGCCTCCCATAGCCCACACTCTTCCCCATAGAACCAGATGGGCCCTAGACCAAGTCTCCACACAATGCTCCAGCCAATGCCACATGAGTTGTCTCCTGTAGCACGATTAATAAAAACCCAGAGACAGAAATTAGCGTTCAACCTGAAGGCCAGAAAAGCAAAAACAGTTAGCCACTGGCTCTTAGCTCTACTTCAGTCCGAAATGGTGATCCTGCCTCCAGGAATCTCAGAATGAGACTGTGTCTGAGAGATGTCTCCTCCTGTCTTATATTCCTCTCTAGGGCTGGGACGAAAGGTGTGCACCACTGGGATTAAAGGCGTGCACCGCCTGGTTTCTATGGCAAACTAGTATGGCTATTGGGATTAAAGGTGTGTGTCACCACTGCCTGGGCTGTGTTTTACTCTCTGATCTTCAGGCAGGCTTTATTAAAAATGCAAATGAAATATCACTACATCCCATTGGCATTTCTGAACTACAAAGTTAGGCAGGCCCAACACCAACAATGACTTTGGCTTCTATATCTGACCGGGTTGTTTTGGCAGTGGCTCAGAGCTCTGCTGCCGGCGGCAGGAGCAACATGGATGATAATGAACGCCCAGAGCTCCTATGATCATAAGGCCTACACCAAAGGTGCTTTAGAAGTTGATGACAAAAATTAGTTATTATCATTTTCTTTTTCCCTTTTAATACACACACACACACACACACACACACACACACACACACACACACACACATATATATATATATATATATATATATATATATAAAACATATGTTTGTTATGTATACAATGTTCTGTCTGTGTGTATGCCTGCAGGCCAGAAGAGGGCACTAGACCTCATTACAGATGGTTGTGAGCCACCATTTTGTTGCTGGGAATTGAACTCAGGACCTTTGGAAGAGCAGGCAATGCTCTTAATCTCTGAGCCATCTCTCCAGCCCCTCCCTTTTAATCTTGCAAAGTGGATTTATACAAGCCTTTGTAGTGTGCATTTGCTACACAAAATTGTGGAGTTCATCATGACGTTTACACACACACACACACACACACACACACACACACACACACGATGCCCTTTGATTATACGCCTTCCCATTGTCTTTTCTGCCCCCACCCGTAACCTACCCTCAACCCTACCGGTCCCTTTATTTTATTAAATACTTCATCTTCTACTTTCATGTGTCTTAAAGAAATCTAGGTTCTGCATATGAGAGAAAACACACAAACTTTGTCTTTGTGACTCTGGATTATGGTGCTCAGCATCACCACCGTTTTCTACTTGCTTTCCTTACAGAGCATTTGTAACAACACGAGGGGATTCACACTCACACAGTCTTGGTTGGCTGTCAAGTGAGCAGCGTGTAACACGCACTTAACAAGGACGAGTGAGCAAGGGATAAATAAAATTAAGGCTCTCCCAGTTCTCTCCAGCATTATTAGTGCTCCGTGTGTCTCCCCACCACAATAAAAGCCCTTTCCACTTGAAAGCAATCCCTGATAAAACCCAGCGTGTTGCCAATGAGATTATTCTGTGGAAACATCCCCCGGCCTGCAAACTCACGCTCATTCTTTGGGTAGCACATTTGTCTTTTACAACAAGAGTGCACTGAATACCCTTCCAAGATGACAGTCACGCCTGCCTCTATTCCTGTTGTCCTGTGTGCCAAACTGCATGGTAGTTGGGGTGGCAGGGCTTGGCCTTGGCAGAATGTGTTAGTCGTTAACTGCTGGACTTTGTACATGTAAGATAAATTCTCTATCGCTAGACTGTAGCCCCAACCCTAGTCTTCAACCTTGTAAATTACCAAATAACTGGTCAATGTACCTCTATTATTAATTAATTAATTAATTTTTTATTTATTTTACATCCCGACCTCTGTTTCCCCTTCCTCTTCTCTTCCCCTCCCCTTCCCCCACCTCCCAGTCTATTTATCTTTGCTGTGTCTTCATTCAGCTCTTCTCACCACAGCCCCCTTCACGTGCGTTCCTCCTTAATTGTGTTTGACTTACTGTAGGACACAGATAGCTGAATAAATGGGCATTGGTAGAAACGCAAGGTCAGCTGGCGTGTGGGATTCTTTTGGTTTTCTGTTATTGAGGCCTTCCTGCTGGGGCCTGCTTTTCAGGTGAGCAGCCCTTGTGATGCAGGAGAGTCACCAGTGGTGGCTTATTGTCACCTAGGGACACCAGTCACTAGGTGATGATGTGTTTGCAAGGCAGACTTTCTTGACATTATTGTTCTTTTTTCTAATAATCATTTTAAATCTTTATTTTACATACATGGGTGTTTTGCCTGTATGTGAATCTATGTATCATTTGTGTGTTTGGTGCCCACAGAGGCTTCAGATCCCCAAGAATTAGAGTTACAGACAGCTATGAGAAGTCATATGGGTGCTGGGATTGAACCTGGGTCTTCTGGAAAAGCAGTCAGTAGTCTTAACCTCTGAGCCATCTCTCCAGCCCTCATCCCTGGGCTTCCAGGAGCTCATCTTCCCAGAGCAGAGGATGGAGGTGGCAGGCTGGTGAGCACTGTTAAAAACAATCCTTAAAAGGAGCCTCCAATCAAGCCAGATTAGACCGAATCAAAAATGCCCACGTTTAATAAATGCCACACTCCCAGGTAGCCGGGGATAGCATGGTGGGGAGAGGAGCCCACACAAACCCCAACGACCACATGTTCCTTTTTCTGAAGCAAGCCTAAATACCCTATGGGAATGGTCCTGACCCTCCCCAGGGAGGGGTCAGCGCTTGGCAGGCTGGGAGTTGAAGTTCAAGTGTTTGACAGGCTGGGAATTGGAGTCTAAGCACTTGGCAAGCTGGGAATTGGAGTCCAGACCAGGACAATTCCCGGGTCGGGGGCTGGGGTGACTCTTCCAACTCAATAGTACAAGCACCAGTGGGTTAGAAGAACACTGTCTCTAGACAGCACCAGGTACCATAGATTTTATACACCCGAGAAAGCGCAATCAACCCAACATCCCCATCTCAATCAACAGTATCCCATACCCAGAGAGAGGAAGCTGCTTGTGAAATTAGTGCTCAGCTTTGAGAAACAGCGGCTGTGACTCAGGTCTCTGATGCCCAGTCCTCTGTACATGTCAAAAACCTATGCTGTTCCTCCTGCTCTTGGCAGCATTGCCCGTCTAGGAAGCCAAACTGAGAAGCTGGTGGAATTGGCCTTGGGATTCTGGGCAAACTGCATTTTATGTGATTTCTCCAAATTCTGTATTCTCATTCGTACACTCTAAAATAGTCTTTAAAATATGTATCATATTTTAAATAAATTTTTTAAGCAATTTTGAAGCAGAACCATCCTTTTTGTTTTAGTATGAGGAAACTGCAGCTGAGGCAGAGGTGCTGAGTTGGTTATTCAAAGTCACATGAGTAGGGAGTGGTGGGGCGCTCTGGAGACCTAGTCCTTGGACTTCTGCTGTAGGCTGTCCAGCTGGGTCCTACACTTAACAGTTCTACAGGAAAACCTGTGGGGGTACCCACTCCACGCTCAAGTACAAGACTTGGCCTTATTTGGGTTTTTACTGCCCTAAAGCACACATTCTTCTCTTTGGAGAGCTTTAGATTTCAGGTGGTTTCTAAGAATAATGGGGCTTTTGCCCTGTGCACCAAATAATGATGCTATTATCATGAGAACCCGGGTCTGAGCCCTGTCACTTCGAAGCTGTGTAGTGTAGGGAAAGTTTCTTAACCACCGTAAGCTTTGCTGTGTCCAGAGGAAATTGATTATGCAAAAGTTTCTTGTGGAGTGTTTCTGGGTGGGAGAAGGGAAGAGGGCGGGGACAGGGAGAGAGAGAAGCTGAGCAGCAATGGAGGGCAGGCCTACAGGGTCCTGAACTTGGTGACTCTGCACTTGGGGGAACAGAGCTTGTCAGTGGCTCGGGGGAAGGGATGCTCAGGCTTGGATGAATTGAGCTTCTTCACCCAAGCACAGTTAGCTCCAGAGAGGTGAGAAAATTGGAAAATGGGTTCTTCAGTTTTGGATGGGGGGGGGGTCACTGGGAGGACACAGGAGAGTGTCCAGGAACAACACTTTACAGTGTTTCCTAAGAAGATAAGGGAATGATTAGAATACATGTGCAGTACAGAGGTCAGAAAAGGGGGTGTGGCCTCCTTTTCTCCTTAGGCCCCTCCTTCTCCCCTGCCTCACCTTACATCTTATTCTTCCATAAGTAATCTAACAGCCTTCCAGGTAAACCTTCCTGGGCCATCATCCAGAGACTTCACACGATCTCAGAGGCCTGGAGGGAAGAACCCTGGTGTGGGACCTGCTTCCTTCCTTTGCACAGCTTGGCTGGCCACGCTGCTGCAGAGATACGGTAAGGTGTGCATGCACAAGCCAGTGTGTTCCTGCCAGGTTATCTCTAAGCACTTCACGGAGACAACCATGTCAGATACGGCTTTATCATTTCCTGAATCATACTGTGCTTAGTGTTGTGGGTCACAGTGGATTTCTGTCAACATGATTTAAATTTAACCACACAAAGGACATTGCTGTAGTAGAGGGCAAGAACTGTCAAGTGGTAGTCGCAAATACGGGCCAGGTGTCACGCAAAGGTTGACAATCAGCTGTGATGGTGCATGCCTTCAATCCCAGCACTCAGAAGACAGAGACAAGAGGATCTCTGTGAGTTTGAGGCCTGTCTGGTCTACATAGTGAGTTCCAGGACAGTAAAAGATACCCAAAGAAACTCTGTCTCAGATAGAGAGAGAGAGAGAGAAAGAGAGAGAGAGGTAAATAGATAGATAGATAGATAGATAGATAGATAGATAGATAGATAGATAGATAGATGATACATACATACATACATACATACATAGATGATAGATAGATAGATAGATAGATAGATAGATAGATAGATAGATAGATAGATAGATAGATAAATGCTGGCTGGCAATTTGTAACCTGAAAATCTGAGACCCAAAATGCTCCCAAATCCAAAACTTTCTTGGTGCTTGCAAAAATCCTATACCATAAACATTTGCTATATGAGCAAAACTTATCTTTAAAAAATGATAAAAAGAAATGCCTTAAGATTATATGCATAAGGTAAGAGGAGACATAAATGAATTTTGAAGATATGTCATTATATTCATGCAAATAATCTAAATATCTCTCCCTGCTCCCCACCCATACAACATGAACTACTTCCGCTCCCAAGAATTTCAGATGAAGGATATTTAGCTTCTGCACAATTTTCTTTAATCTTGAGAACTGCCAAGGTGGTCGCCAGTACTCCTGTCTTCCTTATGCATACTGTTTCAGAATGTGGCTTAGGGCGGTCACGTCAAAAGGCCAATGGGACTCTGATAAAAGATAGGACTGGGACCCCATCCGGGAGTCTGCTGAGGGCATTCTTGGTACAGCTCTTTGTTCTCTGGCTGGACTCTCTCCCCTCTCAGAGAAAAGAAGATCTGGGGACATCTAGGCAGGGAAAAAAGAGGCAGAATATGAAGTCACAATGGGTTTACATCCCACATGGGGACACTAGGGGTGGGGGACCTTTTCTCATCTTCAGTGAGGAGGATGCAATCGAGGACAAAGGAGGAGTCTCGGGCTAGAAGAAGTTTAGGACTTGAAATGAGTTTCTGAAGAAGACTGTGGCTCTTCTCCCCAGAGGCTGCTGCAAATAGGACACCACAGCCATCAGTGACAATAATCAGTGGTTCGCTGCGCCTCAGAATCTGGGGTGTGCTGATAAGACATGGGCCAGGGTCAACGGGGCTGTCCCACTTCTAGGCGACATGCTTCATGAGAACCAGCTTGCAGACAGGACAGTTGGGGGTGGCTGGTTATTCAGTCATCTTGAATCCCTTCGTTCCTCCCAGGGACCCCTTAACAAGCAAATCTATCTGGTGCTTTTAAGATTGGTCTTGGTTCATTTACATAACAGCTCAGAGCTCCACCTGCTGCATGAAGCTGTCAGCCTGAAGGCTCCGCGGTCTGGAAGGCTCATTTCTTTGGGTTTTCCCATTGCCCTGACGTGGGATGGTGAGGTGTGCATCACGAAGCACCAATCTTCTTCAATACCCCTCTCTCATCCTAATTCTTTCTCCTGGAGATTTCTGTCTTCTCCGTTTCCTGACTTCCCACCTCCAGGCCGTTTTTATGCTCTTTTTCTTCTTCTTCCTTCTAGATGTTAATTGTTTTTCTTTGGGCTTAATTTGGTTTCCCTTCCATGTGCATCTCACACTCGTCCTTTGGGTCTTGAGCAGCAGCTTAGGTGAGGAATCCAGACACGCGTCAAGGTCTAGGACACCCAGGAACTTGGACGACAAAGCTGCTAACAACATAGACTCCAGCTCCCAGGCTCTGTCATTTCACTTGAGTCTCCTCACCTCTGTGGAGACGGTGTTTCCTGCTTCTGAGAGGTGTCTGTCTTGCAATGGTGTGGCACATGCTCCAAGATGCTCAACGAAAGGTCAATGCTACAACTGCAGTTGCCTCTGTTGGAACTGTTTTTCCTGTGTGGCTGCAGGGCCCCTGAAGAACAGAATGATGAGGCGCTACAGTGAGGGAGGGGAGAGCCTCAGCCTTTCCAAGACACAGGTAGATAGAGAATCCAAGCATAACAGAGAGCCCCCAGGTGGTGGAGAAGGTCTCTTGGGTCGTATTGCTTCTGCTTGTGACTGTGGCTACAGCATTGCAGGAAACTTACTCAGTGTGGATCACAGGACAAATATTAGGGAGTTCTGGACAGATCCTATACTGAAGGCCTGAGTCTTCCAGGTCATTAGCAATTCTTTTAAAGGTTGACCTTTCCTCCAGTGAACCTTCTCTGTGACTCCTAGGTTGGCTCCAACTTCTCAGAAAAGAGAGTTAAAGTTACAAGGGAGCTCAGAAGTCCTGACTGTTGGTAGAAAGACATGATAAATCTGGTTTATAATTTTACGATCAGCCAGGTGGTGGTGGCGCAAGCCTTTAATCCCATCAGTCCCAGTCCAGCTTGCTTTGGTGAGCTCCCATTAGATCAGCCCCATCGTCTCAGTGGGTGGGCGCACCCCTCGCGGTCCTGACTTCCTTGCTCATGTTCTCCCTCCTTTTGCTCCTCATTTGGACCTTGGGAGCTCAGTCCAGGGCTCTGGAGATCTTCTTGGCATAGATAGTTCCAAATGATGGCTCGGGGTGGCTGACCTTCAAGGTCTCCTCCTGTGCAGCCATCTTCAGCATTGTAATGGACTCCTTCCTGTGCTCTGTGCCAAAAGCCTCTTCTCTCTCAAACGCCCTCCATTTGGCCTTTCAAACTCTCTGCTTTTATATGCGATATATTTGATGCTTTTTATCTCTGTGACCTCTACACAAATTGCCTGTCTCTTAATGGTTTCTTTTGGGTTTTTTCGTACCGTCTTTTTGCGTTCCACCCAAACTCACTTTGTAGCTCTGTCTCCACCTTTTCTGGCTTACATTTAGTCTCTCATCACTGATAACTTCCTAGATCACTTTCTCATTCTTCTTTCTGTGACTCCAGGGCTGACCTACCCCAGAGGAGCTCTAGATGGTGGAGTAAGGGCTTCAGAAGCAAGCAGACCTGGGCTTGAACCTGACTCCACCGACTATCAGCATATGACGTGCCTGTGCTAAGTGATTTAAACTCCCTGGGTACCAGTAATAAGGTCAGAACAAGTAAAAGTTCTCATCCCGCATCTCCTTTAGTAAAGGACAGCCATCACTTGACATCTAGTAGATGGTAAGATCAGATAGCTTCTATTTCACTTTCAATGGGGTGACACAAAGGGGGAAATCTCAAAGGGAAGCCTAAAATATCAACAGAATCCTGTCAAGTTCAAGAAGAAAGTAGAGAGAGAGAAAAAAAAGAGTCGCGATCCTAGGTGTAAGGAGTAGAAGGACTAATGAGCTGACCAAGCTTGAGGCTCCAGTCTTGACTCACTGACCACAGGAGGCCTGGTCCCCATCTGGAGAAGGTTATGGCTTGTGAATGGGACAGGAATGGGACTTAGCCATTAAGCCACCCCTCTGAATGCTTTCTGTGTCATTCCCGATCCTAGGAATCCTCCACTCTGAAGGTGGTTGTCCCGCGCTCTCCCAACCATGAGACTATCTTATAGGTGGGTCGGTTTCCCGTTAACTGTTCCTATTTCAATCACAGGACGTCTGAGCCTGTGTCCCTTTGAGTAAGACTCCCGAGTCCCCAGTCAGCTATTTTTATCCATGATGCTGAACTTCCACTCGGCACATCAATTGTGTTAATGTCAGCAGGTCCCAAGTTTCACGCTATAAAATTGTGATGGTTTTATTGACCAATTAGCATAGGCTAATGATGATTGTTTTTATGAAAGTTGGTGGGTCACACTCTGGACAGCAGGCTGAACAATGTCATTGAAGTTTTAATCATAGATCATAAAATGTTAGAACTGGAAGGTCTCAGAAAACCAGGTAGTCCAGCCTTCTCTGTTTACAAAAGAGGAAACTGAGGCCTAGGGAACTTCATTTCTGATTAAAATGACCAGCAAGAAAGGGACATGGAAGTACCTGGAAGAACAGATATTTCTCCTTAGGGGGCTCTGCTATCACAGGAAGCCCAAGTTCACTGCTAGTGTCTGCTGCCTTCCCCTTCCTGCCGCTGCAGTGGGAGTGGCTTCTGCTCTGTCTCACACTCCACATCCTGACTCTACACTCACGCTCTCTGATGTGCTTTACATTTTTTAGTAAGGAAGCTCTGAGCCCCTTTCTATCTCTCTTTCTTCCTTTTCTTTCTTTCTTTTTTGTTTTCAAGACAAGGTTTCCTTGAGTAGCTTTGGCTGTCCTAGAACTCACTCTGTAGACCAGGCTGACTTCAAACTCACAGAGATCCACCTGCCTCTGCCTCCTGAGTACTGGGATTAAAGACGTACACCACCACCACCACTACCCAGCCTGACCTCTTTCTTACAACTATAAAACCTAGGCCTTACGAAGAGCAGATGCAGAGATTCTTCTACAGTGGGGTTTTTAAGGTCAACATATGTGGAGAGATACTTTGACGGCCGAGATTTTCCTAAGGGAGAAGGGGCGGGAGTAGGGAAGTTCTGGAATTTAACCGGCTTTCTTCTTTTTTATTTAGTTCAAGTCTCCAGCCCATGAAATTGTTATACCTCATTCAGAGTAAGTCTTTCCTCCTCAGTTAAACTTTGCCAGAAAAATGCCCTCACAGACATGTCCAGAGAAGTGTCTTCTAGATGATTCCAAATCCAGTAAAGTCAACACTGCGAATTAATCAAGAAGAGTGGGCACGAACTCACCTTAGCAATGGCCGCACAACAAGACCTGCACAAGAACAAGCAGGATCAGTCAACAGCTCAGTGAGCAACTCTAATAGATTTAAAAAAGGGGGGAGAACATGAGGGTTGGGTGTATTCAGTGGGAAGTTAGATAGATGTTGGTATGTTCAAGATACGCTGTATATGTGTCTGAAATAGCCACAGGGTAAATAAAAAAATATTCTTTCCAAAAAAAAGGCAAACTGAGACACCTCAGTCGAAAAACTACGTTTTTATGGATGAGGTCAAGTTTGAGTCAACAAAGGAATCATGGCCATGCTGCAGCTCCTGGCTACCAGGCGCAGCCTGCTGCTCTTCGAGGCCTGGATGACGTCTCTATAATGAGACAGTCCCCCCACTCAGCCAAGGAAAACTAGCCATGGCACTCTGAGGTGCACACTAGTTAGAAAGAGGAAAGGTACCGAAGAATACATTTCCACTGGTTTTCTGCTTCAGCAAGCTGTATGTTGGCTGGCCCCTGGACAAGGCTGCAAGCCCTGGACCGTTCCACCCATAACCCTGTGGCTGCTGTCTGTGCGATGCTCACTTGGAAGCTCCAGTTGCACTGAGAGAGGCCATGGCCGCTCCAATCCACCCTTTGCCTGGCAACCTCCTGTTGTTCTGAGCCGTTGTGCTGATGAATTTCTTGTTCGACTGGATCCAGCTCAAGGTCGTGGAGCAGAGCCATTGCAAATGTCCCATAGAGTTTGCAGTTGGGACATCTCCTCAGCAATACAGACACAGCGACCAAGATACGCTGTGCTTTTGCACAAACTGCTAAGGAATAAACAAAAAAAATATTCTTTCATAAAAACATAGGTTGAGGCCCGGAGCCACCTTGACTGGAACAAATTCAGGTTAATAAACAGATGAACAACAAATCCACAAAGAGTGAGTTCCCACACCGTGGTGTTCAGCAAACAACAGGAAATCAGTCTGTCTAGTCACCAGCCCTGCTAGTTGGTACTGGGGTGGCAAGGTGGCCCCTACAGACAGATCACAGAGAAGGGTCACATACTGAGTGTTGCTCCCAACTGACAGCTTCCTCTTTCCTCCCTCCCTCCCTCCCTCCCTCCCTCCCTTCCTTCCTTCCTTCCTTCCTTCCTTCCTTCCTTCCTTCCTTCCTTCCTTCCTCTTTCTTTCCTTCTTCCTTCTATTCTTTCTCTTCTCCCTTCCCTTAAGTATTTGTTGAGCATCTACTCAGTACTGGGTATGAAACCACAGGGCTGCTGTAAAAGAGGAGATACTAAAGTCAATAAATGGCAGAATCTTCCCAATGAAGGCATGAAGAAAGAAAGAAAGCAAAGTCATACATGAATGTAACTGTCTGAAACTCTTTTAGAGAATCCATTACATATTCTAAGGCAACTCTACACAAGATGAGGGCAGAAAGAATTCCGGTGATTGCAGGGGATCCAGGAATCCCGGCATCCGAGCTATTTTAGGAAGATTCTACACAACTGTCCCTATGTGATGGCGCTATAGCATCCTCCCCAGTGGCATCGGCGTGACTCTGGGGCTGGCTCTGTGGAAGCGTTCTCTCTCCTGCTGATGCACTGAGGTCTCTGCCTACCGAGGTTTAAAATGCAAGTCAGGCGGTAATGTAGACTTCCATATTCAGGAACCACAGATCCGACAGCGTGTGTTTTGAAAATGGACTTTAAAATGTCAGCCATATCTATTATAGCAACACAGAGAGAAGCGCAGTTTTTAAAGAGATAAAATACCTCATGCGTATAGTTGCCCTTTGGAAGGATGCTCGGAGCACCCTTCCACCCATCAGGCAGACAGTCCAGGAGAGCTCCGTGGAGGAAGACTGACTGCCTTCAGGGACTGATAGAAGGAAGTGACCTGAACTAGATACTGCGGTGGGGGAGGGGCAGTTACTGGGTGTGGCCTGAGTCCGGAATGTGCAGTAATGAGCCCTGGATAAATGATATGGGGTGAACATGGAAATAAACTAAGAGTAGGAACAGTGGGGAAAGGTTTTGGTTTAAAAGACTTGGACTGGGATAAAACAGGGGCTGGAGGAGTCTTGGCATCCATCCTGAGCCCCTGGGGAAGGGCTTTGATGGGTGGGTGTTGCCCCTGGGGAATGCAAACGCCCACTAGGGGAGATAATTCAGAGTAGAGAGCTGGGGGAATTGCTCAGTGGTACAGTGCTGGCCTAGTAAGTCTGAGGCTCTAGGTCCTCAACACAGCCACAAAACGGTCTTCAGAAGACTAGAAGTAGCTTTGCTTGGGCAGTATCCTGTCCCCTTGGGGAACCTGTGCCTTTGCTCCTCCTGTAGTATGTTAAACTGAGAATCCGAAGTGACCATGGAGCCAGTTCAGACTGGGCAAGACGGTTAGAGGCAGAGAGCAAAGGTAGTGGCATTTCGATTGTATTTTAATAAAGACTGCCTGAAGATCTGAGAGTAAGACAGTCCCCCGGTCAGCTTTATAGACCAGGTTATGGAAACACACACCTTTAATCCCAGTAGCCTCAATGACACACATTTTTAATCCCAGTAGCTACACTAGTTGCCATAGAAATCGGGTGGTGCATGCCTTTAATCCCAGCCCTAGAGAGGAATATAAAATGGGGTGTGACATATTCCGAGATTCCTGGAGGCAGGATCGCCATTTCAGACTGAGGTTGAGGTAAGAACCAGTGGCTGGCTGTTTTGCTTTTCAGATCTTCAGGCTGAACTCCAACTTCTGACCCCAAGTTTTTACTAATCGTGGTTCAGCCTTTGGTGTGGCTGAAGAGGACAAAGATGGTCCTCATACTCTTGGACAATCGAAAAGAAAAGTTTACACTAAAGACGTCAAAACAAAAACCAGAGTGGCTATTCGTGGTATTTTGTGTGCGAGTGTGTATGTGTGTGTGTGCTCGTGCACACTACCCACCTCCGAAGACGGGCACCATTATTGTCCCATTTTCTAGAAGGGAAGTGGGGGTGCAGAGACATGAGACCATTGTTCTAAGGTGGCCCTGTTAAGAACAGTAGATCTGGAATTCAGAAATGATTTTGCACTCCCGTAGAGCTCTTAGCCATTGCTTGCCCTGGTTGGTTCAGTCACAGGCTTGCTTTGAGTTTTCAATGCTGTTGTTTTGGTGAGGTGAAACATGGAGGCACCTCCAGTTCTTGGGGTTCAGATCTGAACTCAGTGGTGGCATATGAGAGCACAGGGTCCCCGCAAAGGGAGCTGGAGACCTGCCGTCAGGAGGTGAAGAACAAGAGCCCTCTTGCTCATCAAGCGTGTCCACAATTTTTTGCCGTAATGATTATCATGACAGCCTTGGAAATTTGGAATAATTTTTTTAAATCCCCATTTCCCGGTTGAGGAACCTGAGCCTGGGAGAGGTGAACAGAATGGCCTAAGGTCATCCATCTAGTTGATACAAGGCTGGTGAGCAGAACCTGACTTTCTTCCCTAGACTCTGTTTCTTGCTGGGATTGGATGTGAGGTTCCTTGAAGCCATTTCAGAAGGGAAGGGAGCAGAGGAGGGCTAGCTAGTTTTCAAAGAGCTGAAGGAGAGAGGCTATGAGGAATGTGACTTTGTCCTTGAAGCCCTCAGGGCAAAGTGCTCCAAGCTGAGGGTCTCTCTGAGAACAGGGTAGCCTAGTGACAGTGCCAATAACAAGGAGTCCCCTAATGAATGATGTCCTCTTCTAGAATTTGGAGGATCAGGAGAAGGTGGTTTGATTGAAAGGGCCCCATCAGCTCAAAGGGAGTGCCCCTATTAGGAGGTGGGGTCCTGCAAGAGTAGGTGTGTCCTTGTTCCAACAAGGAAGTGTGTCCCTGGGGATGGGCTCTAGGGTTAGAGAAACTCAAGCCAGAGTCAGTGTTGCTCTCTCTTCCTTGCTGCCTGCAGGTCCAGATGTAGAACTCCCAGATACCACTGAAATAACTCCAGCACTGCCTGCCTGCCACTACGCTTCTCTGCACGGCTATAAGGGGCTAACCCTCTGAACTGAAAGTCAGCCTCAATTAAAAGCTTCCTTCATAAGAGTTTATATGGTCATGGTGTCTCTTCACAGCAATAAAACCATATCTAAGATGGCAGGTATCTTAGGTGTGGATCCCCTCACTGCCATCTCATCCTTCCTGGTGCCTCAGACGTGTGGGGACCCTAAAGACCACAGAGGCTGTTCAAGTTGCCCTGCTGGTGAGCCCTGGGCAGCCACGGAAGGGGCATAAGCTTTTGAGAAGATCTGCTCTAGATTCTAACACCTCTCTGGGGCTTGCCACTTCCTGTTTTGGTAATTTTTGTCTCTGTTTCACTAATAACTGCCTCTTTATAGTCATAGGGAGTGCGTAATGAATGCATAGTCCTACAATTAAATGAATTTCCTTTATCTCATGGGCCCACCACTTACCAGCAATATAAGAGCTGGGGATAATTCTGTAAGGTCCCTGCCCTCAGGCGGGTTACAGAGCCAACAACCCATTTCCCTCCCCCAGCATTTTCCACTCCCCACAGCTAAAGGCGCTCTTCTTCCTCCACTCCTCCCAGATCCTGCTCCTGGCCAGGGAGAAGAAGAGAGGAAGGGGGTTTTAGAAGGACCAAAAACTCAAGCCTTCTTGTGAGTTCCTGAGCTGTCAGAGAGAGGGGTGTGGGTTGTGGGGGAGGGGTGAAATAGAAGGCTCAACCTTCTAGAACTCTTCCTATCAGCAGTCCATGCCCCAGAAGCCCAGAGAGTTTGACAGCAGGTGATGATCACATATCCAGTCCCGGTTTCCTGAGGGAAGCTAAAGGCAAAGCGGAGAGCCCTGGAGTGAGCTTCTGTTGACAGCTGCTGAATCCCAGTGTCTGGCTCAGGATCACAGGCTGTAGGGGTGGAGAGGTAGTTAGTACACAGCATAAGGCTTGGAAGATCCAGCATCGATGCCCAGAGTTCTGGGACCAAGTTCATCCTTACCAGTTCAAGGAAGACTCCTCATAGCCTAATCACCAGCTTGCTCTGGGCCCTGCTTGCCAGGCGGGGCTAATTTTCCCAAATATGCAAATGGGGATTATTATTCCCATTTGCTAGACCAAGAAACTGAGGCTTGGAGGAGTGGAGTGACTTGCTCCACCACAGTAACCCAGATCCTGATACAGGATCTCTCTGCTTCTCTCTCTCTCTCTCTCTCTCTCTCTCTCTCTCTCTCTCTCTCTCTCTCTCTCACACACACACACACACACACACACACACACACACACACACACACACACGTGTGCCGGGCACAGGGACGCCAATTAGTCCATGATAGTTCAGGGTGAGAGAAATAGGGGAAAACAGAGGCGGTGCGTCGCCCACCATTCTTTCTGAGATTCACTTCTTTACTAGATGGCTATTTTCTCCTTCCCACGTCCCCTTGAGATTCATTTTCTTCCCCTCTCGCCGTTCCCCTCTTCTGCTTCCTGACTCATTCCTTGCTCTTTCTTCCTCAGCACTCAGTCCTTTTCCTTTTCCTCCTTCTGTCTCTCCCTCTCCCCAGCGTTCTGAACTCCCAGGTTCCTTCTTTCTTCTCTTCCCTGTTTCCGGTCTCTTCGTTCCCCACCCCCCCTTTCCTTTCTTCTTCCTTGCTATCTCCCCGCATCCCCCACTCCCGGGTCCGCTCTCCCACTCTGCGCCCCCAGCCTTCCCTCCACCCTCGCCCCGCCCTCCCCTCCCAGCCTCTCCCCCTTCCTTCTCCGCTCTCTCGCTCTCTGTGATTTATTACTTGCCCTGCTGCTTCTGACAAACTATTTGTAGGAAAATGAGATTTGGTCTGCGCTGGATGGTTCCTCTGGGAGGCAGGCGTGGGGGTCGGGTGTCGGAGCCCCTGTGTGGCGCCCCCGCCGGAGCCCCACGGCGCTTACAGAGCTCTTTAAGATAAATGAGCAAAATTAAGAGACTCACTGGGGGAAGAAAACCCTGGCTGGCAGCGAGTGAGAGCGGATGGTACACAGTTTCCTCCCAAAAAGGCATCCGCGTGCCCCCTACTGGGGCCTCCCCCGTCCGCTGCAGTCTCCAGGGAACTCCTCCCCAGGAGAACTTCCAGCGCCCCCGGGCAGGAGCGGTTCTGTTCCCAGGATGTGGCGCCGACAAGGTCTGAGACCTCTAGTAAGGTGCACAGACTGGGGACCTCAGTGGGGCAACAGCTCTGGGGTGGCATGGAAGAAACCTGACAGAAGAGAAGGGACAGAGAGCTAGGCTGGGGTGTTAATGGTTGTGCGGGACAGCCCAAGCCACTGAGGCACAAGATAACTTAGCCACACCCAGTCCCTTTTGGAGTATAGTTCAAGTCCTCACGTCGAGGGGACGGGAGGTTATGCTGTCTCCAGCCTCAGGCTCCAGACTGTAGAAGCCTTGGAGGCTCGGGGCAGAGGTGAGCTCTGAAGCCTCTCTTCAAAGTCAGGGATTTAACTCGTCTGTTTATTGGGGAACAGAACGGGTGTGGCTCTGTTTGGATTTCCCGCGGTGCCTGTGGGCTAGCTCACCTTAGGCGTTAAATATTATCAGTGAAGTAAGTGCATGAACAGGACAGTGTCTTGGAAGCTCAGGGCTGTGTTTTCAGCTCCAGTGGAATGTGCAGCAGAACCAGGTTTTCAAGTTCCCTTTCTTTCCTTTTAATTTTAAAAGAAGTAAACTTTCAAGGCAGGTGAGCTAAGCATACAGGGGTAAAGGGACAGGTGGTGCGGCTCAGTGGTAGCATCTTCCTCCCTCTGTGTCAGGGTCAGCATAGAAACAGTCCTTATTCCAATCTCCAACACAGAGGGGAGGAGGGGGGAAGAACCTAAAAGCCACCTGTTATTTCTGCTATTGATAGTTTGATGATCTTTTTCCAAGTTTGAAATATGTATTAAAAACTAATATGTGGTAAACATTTGTGATCTGCTTTTAGCTACTCAACATTGTTCCACGAGTACCTTTTTACTCTATTTCATATTCCTCCTAAACATAATTTTAATCGCATTTATTTGTTTTATTTTGTATGTGTTTATGTGTGTAAACGTATGTGTGTGTCAGAGGTCCCAGTGCTGAGCTCAGGTGGTCAGGCCTTCACCTGCTGAGTCCCCTTCATGGCCCCCCTTTGAGTGAATTTGGTGTTTTACATCTTCGTATGTTCTGTATATGGTTATTTTTATAAGGGCCATATTCTGTTCATTCCCATCATTTCCATGGTTTTTGCTGTTCTAAAGGTGTTGGTGCACGATTTGTCTAATTATCTTCTTTTTATCACAGCGATAAAGCAGCGATCTGCTCCTCCCCGGTTTCCTAAGGACAAGATGAGATGCATATTAATATAGTAAGTGACAGTCTCCTGGGCCTGACTCCAGTTCTCAGGCTGGATCGGCTCCTCCAGAATTTTGCAGGTTTCCAAAGACACTCCAGGTCTGTAAGCCAAGACAATCTGAGAATGTTCTAAAAGCAAGGAAGTGGGTAAGACTTCGGCTGTTGCAAGTATCAAAGAAATTACTCCAATTGAATCTATGTAAGATACTGATAAGTAAATATAACAAATTATAATAAGGTTGCAATGACCTCTGTTGTGTTTTTATATATGACATTAATGACAAAGTGTGCTAAAATGTAAGAGTTGAAAATGGTGAGGTCATTCTAGGACGCCAGCAAGGAACAAAAATGCTGATAACACATACTGTACAGGAAAGGGGTGGGGGTGGGGGTTGAGATGGATACCTATTAGAAATAAAAACAGAAAATGTGTGCCACCCTGCCCAGAGGGCTGGGACTTTAGCATGCAAGTTCTCTTCTCTTTCTTGGAGAACAAGGATTTATGGCCACGGCCACATTTTTCCTGTCTGTCTGGAACTCCTGGGTCTCGGGAATCCTGGGAAGTAGCATGAACTTTTTTTTTTTTTTTTTTTTTTGAGTGCTACCATCAACACTGTTTTTGGAAGCCAAATAAAGTACACATACATAGGACTGAGTTTCTTCCCAACACAGCCAATCCATTTCTCGGGATCTTTGAGAGTGGCTCACATCACTTGCTTTAAACTGCAGCGTTGGGTGGTTGAGCAGCTCTGATACAGAATGGCCAAGGTGGAGCGGGCACGACAGGAGCAAGGAGTGGGGCTGGGTGACACCCACGGACCACTTTCAGTGTTTGGAAATGACTGACTGCAATAAAGTATTTCAAGTCAGTAAAAGATCAAGTATTCTTGCTTTGGGCTGACTTATACCACCTTAGCATCCTTCCTGTCTCAAGTGGGATGCTCTGGTTGTCTTTTTCCTAGGTCCTTGATTCATAAATGAAAGAAAGATCCAGTGGTTTAATAATCAGTCTGTCTAATTTTCCTCATCATGAAGGCGTTCATGACTGGGTAACAATGGGATCGTTGATGGAATGAGCTTTGGAAGGAGACTCCAGCTTCTAATTGTGCTTCTCCCTACTGTTTAGCTGCCCTTCAGACTTTCAAAACATGCCCAAACAAGAAAAGACTCCCTTGACCCTAAAACAAACCATATGGTAGGGATTTTCTACTTACATCATCCCAAATCTTTTCCACACCAAGGGAAGAGAAAGGTGGGGCCTCTCCTGGTGGGGTGGAGCTGAGGTCGCCAAATGATTACTGAGGGAAGAGATATAACTGCAGAAAACACAGCTAGGGAGATAGCGCCCCATAACTGATTCAGACTGGAGACCCCCTACCTCATTTTATTAATAAGAAAAGATGTGATGGCAGGCATCAGGGTGCGGGAAGGGGGGAGAAAAGAAATTAAAACACCATGATCTTTTTAATATGGTCCAAGATTTACTCTGCATAATCTAGTCATATTTTTGATAGGAAATTCACGACTCCTCTGTCCCCAGTAACAGAACGGTGATCTTTATGGGGCCAGCATGAGGAAGCTGGCGGGCATGGCCCCCGTCACATTAAACTGTCTCAGTGAAGAAGCAATTTGTTTGATATTAAGAGTTATAAAAATATCAGTGCAGAGCGGTTATGCTGGGGATATTGCGCCAGCCAATCTGAATTTTAATGTAGTGTGAGCAATAAGTGAGCAATAAGCACCGCGTTCCCCAGGCTCGCACCACTTTCCCTCTGCAAATATTTGAAGAGAAAAAAAGCTGAGGCTTGGGTGTCTCGCTCTTTTCCATTTGGGCCTCGTGTGGGCTCTCTCCTTGTCAGATGCAGGAGAGCTGACAAGGGTTACGAGGTGCCTGGGAAGGGGATTCTTGGAAAACCACCCAGCAGGAGTGACCACAGCATCTTTGGCTTGGAATGGCTGAAAATCAGATCGGTCACCCCAGCCACACCACGGCCTCCGTGCTCCCCATCGATGTAAATAACCAATCTCAGTGCCCCTCCGCCCATCCATAGCCTGAGAATTTCATCCCAGCACTCTGTTAATTTCTTACTCCTCCCCATCCTTTATATCCACCCCAAAATGCCCTTCTCATCATCCTACCCAGCGCCACGGCACCCCATCCCTTTATCTCAGGCTGTGGCCCGTTGGCGCATGCTCTGACCTCTCCCCTCGCTCTCCCATCAGTCTTCCGATTATTTTCATCACCGCCATTCTTCTCCTTTCACCTCCCAGTCACCTCTGCCCAGCCTCTCCTCCCATAAATATCCATTCAGCCTTACAGATAGATCCTCCTGATACACACGAACCAATTAATTCCATTTTCACAGGGTACCTACTTGGTGTCAGACAGAGTGACGGGAGGAGGCACAAACATGCAGAGGATCAGTAGTTTGCTTTCTGGCTTCTCACGGTTCAGTTGGTAGGGGGAACTGGGGTGGACCTGTTGGTACCAAGCAATCACTGGGGTCATTTTAACTCAGGGCAAGGTGAGATAAGATTCCCACAACAAAGGCATCAGAGGGCGGGAGGAGGGAAGATTCATTTGACTGGGAGGAAGTGGGGAATATGCTGTAGAAGAAGTGGACAGTGTGTGGCCTCTTGGCGGGGTTACTAATCAGAGTAACGGAAGAGCAAGATGAAGAAGTGCCTCTCTCAGAGGAAGCAGGGACATGCAAAATCAGGAGGAAATGTTAAGAAATAGTGAGTCCAACTGGAGAGGTGGCTCAATAGTTAAGAGCACTGACTGCTCTCCCAGAGGACCTGAGTTCAATTCCCAGCACCCACAGGTAGCTCACAGCTGTCCAATTCCAGGGGTTTGACACCCTCAAACAGATACACATGTGGGCAAAACACTAATGTACATAAAATGAAATCATTTAAAAAGAAAGAGTAAGTCATTCATCTTGGCTGAAGAGGCCCAGAGACATCCAGGTGTACGGTCAAGCTAATGAAAAGCTTCAAGCAAGCTGGTCCCCAGAAAGCCTGGTTCCCAGCTTGGAACACATCCTATCACACCACAACAGTGACTCTCAGAGTATCAAGTGGCACCCTTAGACGTCCCAAGATCTTTCCAGGGTGTCTGGGAAGGCAGCACAATCAAAGTCTCCTCGTTCACCAGTGTGTGCAGTGGGGTTTCCTACTGTCTGTGTACAAGGGCTGCACAGCTCAGCAAGCTTGCACTTCCTGACGCACAGTGCTACAGATCATGCATGGGTGCGTCATCCTCTCAAGATGCAGGTAGAGCAAGCCTTGTGAAACAAGGGAGTGGAAATACTTTACAGCTCTGCCTTCAGATTTCACTTCGCTGCTAGACTTTACGAAGAGGTAACCTGACGGCTGCGGATGAGACTCAGGTGTAGAGCATTTGGCTAGCATGGTCAAGGCCCTGGGATCAGTCCAAACTTCTGCCCCATATATGCTGGTGACAGGGGTTGGGTGGGGTGGGGGAGGGAAAGAAATTTTGAGGTAGTGTCTGAGAAGAATATCTGTAATTATCTTTAAAAAGTGATTAATATACTCACTACTTTACATATCTGAGACCAGATTTCATTCCAAATACTCTGACCAAATACAACATATGGTAACACAGTGCTGAAGCAGATATCAGGAGCCATTTGTCATCTACAAAACAAAACTGTGCAAACACATATAATAATGACATTTAGCATAATAATTTGGAAATATTGTCGGTTTGTTTTTGTTTTTCGAGACAGGGTTTCTCGGTAGCTTTGGAGCCTGTCCCGGAACTAGCTCTTGTACACCAGGCTGGCCTCTAACTCACAGAGATCCGCCTGCCTCTGCCTCCCGAGTGCGGAAATATAATTATTTTATAAAAAGATATATTAACTTAAATGGATTTACTATATTATTGTTTTTAAATCATTCATAAATGTCTTAATAACTTGGTTTGCATGTCATATGACAGCTATTAGTACCTATAACCCACATGATCAAATATCCCTAAATAGTTTTCTAAGTAACTTTTTTAGATTATAATGTTCTGAGATCAAAGTATCGAGACTTTCTGGACCTCAGAGCATTTCTGAAAGTTTAGTAGTTTCAGTGTCTTGTCTGTTTGGCTTAGAAAGAAAAAGCCTGTTCCTTGGCCTCTGCCTCCCCCCATCTATCTCTCTATCTCTCTGTCTCTCTCTGTCTTCTGTCTCACTTTCTGTCTTGATGTCTCTCTCTGCCGTGCGTGCTCTCTCTCTCTCTGCTCCTCTCTCATTCCCCTCTGTCTCTCTCCCTCTCTCTCCCTCTCTCTCTCTCTCTCTCTCTCTGTGTGTGTGTGTGTGTGTTGTGTCCTCTGTTACTCTCTCCTCTTGCTCTTCTTCTCATTACCCCTCCTCCCTCACCAGTTACAGAATGCTGTTTTCCCCTTAAAATCATCTGGAAGGTTCTTTCCTTTCTCACCTACCCAACTTCCTTTCTGGAACACTCCCGGTCTATCTCCCTCGCCTACCAGATTCCATATTTGAACCACTTAAATTCCTCTCATTGATGTCTCTCTCTCTTTCACCGATGTTTTCTTCATCCCCAGCTCCCAACATCTTAGCCGACAGCTCCTTGACCAAGCCACGTTGTGATGGTTTGAATGTAACTGGTCCCCATAAGCTCATAGGGAGTGGCTTTGTTGGAGCTGGTGTGGATTTGTTGGAGGAACTGTGTCACTGTGAAGGCCGGCTTTGAGGTCTCATATGTGCTCGAGCTAAGCGCACTGTCTCAGACCACTTCCTGTTGCCTGTTGATGAAGATGTAGGACTCTCAGCTCCAGCACCATGTCTGCCTGCATGCCACCATGCTCCCCACCATGATGATGGTGGATTAAACTACTAAAACTGTAATCCACCCAATTAAATGTTTTCCTTCATAAGAGTTGCCATGGTCAGTTGGCCGTGGTGATGCATGCCTTTAGTCCCAGTACTTGAGAGGCAGAGGAAGGTGGATCTCAGTGAGTTCAAAGCCAGCCTGCTCTATAAAGTGAGTTCTAGGGCTGCTAGAGATACACAGAGAAACCCTGGGGAAAAAAAGTTGCCATGATCATAGTGACTCTTCACAGCAATAGAAACCCTAACAATGACACATGTAAAAGTCAGACAGTGGTATCTTACACCTTTAATCCCAGCACTCAACAAGGCAGAGGCAGGCAGATCTCTGTGAGTTTGAGACCAGCCTGGTCTACAGAATGAGTTCCAGGACAGCCAGAAATACAGAGAAACCCTGTCTGTCTCGGATTAAAAAAATAAAAAAGACACATGTACATTTTCATCTTTACTCTGTAGCTTCTCAAAGCCTCAGTTTGCTGCTGCAGGGAGAAAGAAGCCTCTAAATTTGGCCTGAGAATCATGCTGATCATTTTGGGGATGAAGGAGACTGACCCTGTGTCTCCTAGGCCAGCCTCCATCCTACCTCATGGAGCAGATGAGAGATGTGGCTGCTACAAAGGAGGGGGACACAGTCTGAAGACGAGCAAGCCCAAGTCAGAGCTCGGACTTTGCCACACATTAACAAGATGGCTTTAACCGGGTTACTGTTTCTTTCTGATCTTACGGTTCTACGTGTATAAACTAAGGATAATAATTCAGTCAGAATACACACAGACGGGCAGAGCATAAACAACTCCTCAAAAGTCACTGTTCGCACCACACAGAAACGTGTTGGCAATCAGTAAACGTGGGTGTTTACAAGCTAGTTAATCATTGGCCTGGATAATTTCCATAATCTGTAAACGAGGTCATAAGCAATGAAAGGAGCTTTCTCCAAGTCTCTCTCACAAAGTGCCCAGAAATTCTTCAGTAATTTAAGGATGAGGTCTACAGACTGCGTATAGCAAACCCTGCTGTATATACCCACTTTCCGGATTCTCACATTCGTCATCTTCTTCTGAGGCTTTTCAGGATCTGCACAGGCTGCCTTTGGTGATGGCGACTGATATCCCTCACGGTATCAATGCCTTCTTGCTAAATGCCAGGCTCTCAGTGTTGCACCAAGATGCCATCTGTAGTCACGGCCCTCCCACCCACCACCAAACACAGGAGCCAGGGGCCTTCACTGTAGTGTTTATTGTTGTTCAGCCCTTATTTCTTTAACTTGAAGGTGAGGAGAAGTTTATTTCCTGAAGACACTGTGGGCAGGGCTTCTGTGATATCCCCCGCCCCCCTCAAATGCTACTTTTTATGATTTTCTTTCTGAAAAGTCCATTAGCCTATCCATGAAAAAAAGGAACAACAGTTGCTAATCTTCCAGCCTTTCACGTCTGTGGACTTCCCATTAGTCCGAGGACAACGCTGTCTCAGGGCTGACAAGTGGACACTGAGGCCTGGCTGCCTGCCCCTCCACCCACCTCTCATCCAATCCTGACCTGTCTCTACTTAGCATTCTCAAACATCCTCAGTGCTTGGGAAGGCGGTCCTCCTGTTTGTCTTCTCTCCCTCCTCCATTCTTTGGACTTGCCCTTTGTAGTTTGAACAGGAGGATTCCTTATGTAATCTGACCACGCCCTCACCTTCTTGCCAGAGAGAAGAAAGAGGTCACAAAGGCACGGTTCTCGAGACCAGAGAGGTTGCATCTGGGCCTGGAGAATACATCCCCAGCTCTCTCATTGCCTCAGGCTCCTTCTGTCCATCTCACATGGTCCCTGGGAATGTGAGGTTATCCCCAAATCTCTTTGAACTCATCTGCAGCTCACACCTATTTTTTGACCGTGTCCCATCTTCCAAAATCACATTGCTCAGGCTTCGTCTTGAAGCATGACCTCACCCTTGCTCTTGCCAATGATTATGGTAACAATCTGGAAAATGAGAGGGAGAAGGTCGCTGCCTTCTTTTGTGGGTCCTTTATAAGGTGCCAAAACAGAGTTCCCCGCTCCTCAGATGTCATGGTTCTTCCAGGTTTGCATTCTCTCTGCAAATGGTTGGCTTAGTTCCACACACAGCCATTCTGTCCACGGCTTGGTCTTATGTTCACACAGATCTGTAATGGTGGATCGTTTGCCCTGACGTTCTCCACTGAAAGCTGGCCTCTATGAAGACCCCAGAAATATCACAGATATTCTTTCTTAGGAAGTGTCTTAGCTTTGCATAAATCAATAAGCATGAATGGATTGCATGGGGGGGAGCATAACACAGGGAGCACAAGACAGGCTTCTCTGGGACACATAGTTATGCGATCAGCTGTGCTAAGGTGGGCCCAAACTCCACCCAGTTCTTCTCATGAGAAACTGCTTTTGGTGGAATTAAGGTGAAGTTTGCTGTGGAAGGCGGTGAGGAACCCAGTGCTGACAAAGCAAAGAGTTCTTTTGTCTTTATTCTTTTGGTCATTAAACTGTTTATTTGGAAGATATCGTCCTAGGGAAGGCTGGAAGGAACACAATACCACACAACACTTTCTAGAAACAGGAAAAGGAAGAAATTGGGGAGTACAGGATCAAGAGAAACCAGCTCAGTTGGGGGTGGGGACAAGATTGTGCTCCTTTGGGCAATGTGCTTAAGCTCCCAACCTCCCTCTGTTGTTGATCCCCAAAGAATCACACAGAGGTCTACATTAATCATAAACTGATTGGCTCAGTAGCTCAGGCTTCTTATTAACTAATTCTTATTATTTACATTAGCCCATAATTCTTGTCTGAGTTAGCCACGTGGCTTGGTACCTTTCTCAGCGAGGCAGTCACATCTTGCTTCCTCTGAGGCTGGGTTGTGACTCCAGACTGCGCTTCCCTCTTCCCAGCATCCTCGTTGCCCTGCCTCAACTTCCTGCCTGTCTACTGGCCAATCAGCATTTTATTAAAAATAATACAAGTGACAGGATAAAAGAGCATTGCCTCACAGCACTCTCTCACGGCTCCTTTTCTACCCATCTCTAACTGGAGAGCAATGCCCCGATAGATCAGGCAAAAGAGCAACAATACAGAGGTAGCATGGGGAGGGGGCCGGCAGTGAGTTTCCAGATCAGTTTGGGAATGGTTTAATGAGTCCAGAAGACCACGTCAGTCCTCTCAATGATGCTTAAATCACACATAAGAAGACACAACAACTAGAGCTGCCTCTCTGCTGGAGGAACAGCGGGTGCAAGACCGTTCCTTCGTCCCTTGCTTGTCGTCCCAAACTCACCAGCTGCTCTTTGGGACAGAATAGACTCTCCCACACACTCTGAAGTACATTCACTTTGGAGCTCATGAGGGTGGTGACAGAGGCACAATGTGAGAGAAAACTGCCAAGTGGTCTCAAGCCAGAGAGCGGATGCTGAGTCGGAGGAACGCAGGCACCAGGAGACCTTGCTGAGAAAGAACAGAGGGAAGGCAAAAAGGAAGTAAACGCCAAGAAAAGAGAAAGATGGAGCGCAAGAGAAAGATGGCACGGTGCCGTGCCATCCTGAGGCTAACTGCACCGCGGGCAATAACCGGGAAGCCGGGAGGGACTTTGGTGTAGGAGAGATAACGAGCCCTGGTTTGCACGAGTTTCACTGCAGCAGTTGCAAGCCAACCGAACAGAGATCTTACATAGACAGTTAGAAATATGTGACAAGCGAAGGGTGAGGGGTCAGAGACTGAGATGTAGCTGGAGTGGCCATCGGACAATGGCACCAGCGCCTGGATGGTGAGGTCACTCGTTTGTCTTCCTCAGAAATCTTTATTAAGTGCCTACTGGGTGCCAGGCTTGGGTTTGACACCTGGGGTCATCGTGATGATCCAGATGGGGGAATTACATTGAGTGATTTGTGTGCCAGGAAGAAAATAAGTCCCGTCAAGACACGGTGGGAGGTCAGCCCGGGATGTAGGCCAGGAGAGATGGATAGTGTGACAGATCAGTTAGGACCCGGGGTCACCTATCAGCGACAGAAGAGGTGCATAGCGGTGGACTAAACAAGGACGATATTTATTAGTCTTTCACATTGCAAGAAATATGGAGATGACAGCCCAGGACTGACACAGCGACCCAGCAGTCAGGAGACATCAGGTGACGTGCCCTCCAAAGCATCCTCTAAGAAGAGAGTGGGCCATGATCCCACTGCCTCTGAACCCCACAGTCTGCTTTTCTGCTCTTCTCTGGGAGGGGGTTGTGTTTTTCTGGGTTTTCTACATAGAATCCTTCGGGACTACGGAGAAGCCTTAGGGACAGCTGAGAAGAGTAACGGGCAAACTCAAAGGGCAGGCACTTGTTAGGCTGAGTTAACACTCACCCAGAGTACTCCTGCTTATACATGTTATTACCTCATTTTACCCATAATTTCCCGGTCTCAGGAGAGTCCCTAAAAAATAGATCATCAGACTGACTGCCTGTCTTCACTAAGGCTACTACTTCTGCCAGAATCAAGCTGTTTAGTTGGCAAACACACACACACACGTGTGTGCGTGCATCTGTGTCTACGCTTGTTCAAGCTGCAAATGTGCCCTAGACTTGTATGTAGTCACTGTGTGTCACCTGTTGCCATGGACTTCTCCTCTCTCAATGTCCCGATTCCTTGCCTTCCTGTCGCCCCTCACTCAATCCAAACCTGAGATCTCGTCTCAGATTCTTCTGAAGCACAAGACCGTGCTCGCGTGCAATCTATGTGGGGCTTGTGTTACAGAGGTCGGAGAGGAAGAAGAGAAACAAAATAGGAGAAGGTGACCCACAGAAGAGGCACTGGGAAACCAGTCGTGACAGCCCTTCTAAGAGAGGGCTAGCCTGTAGAATCTCAGCTGGGAGGTCACGGACAGTCCTGGCTCCTCATCAGATCATCCCAAAGATGAAGGAAGGGAACTCACATCTTTTGAAAGGATGACATTGTCATAGGGGCTCTCTCCTGTGACCTTTTAATCTTCACACTAATTTTACAAAAGAGAAAAATTCACACTCATTTTCTAGGTGAAGAAACTTTGCCCTTTGATCCATTAAGGCTGCTGCGAAAGCGAGTGGAAAGGGAATAAAGCTTCCTCGGACTGTCATCGGTGAGTGTGGGCTATCATTGGCTAACTTGCTAGTCCACCCATGAGCCAATTTAAATATGCAAAAAACTTTATTCCCTCTCTTGTACCCCGAGCCTGCTAACTACTAGAATGAGATGCTGAGGTGAGAACAGTCAAGAAATTAGTCTTGGGGTTGGGGACATGGCTCAGTGGTTAAGAGCAGTGACTGTTCTTCTAGAAGACCCTGGTTCAATTCCCAGCATCCACATGGCAACTCACAAATGTCTGTAATTCCAGTTCCAGGGGACCCGACACCCATGGCAAAATACCAATGCACATAGAATAAAAATAAATCGATTTTTAGAAGGAAGATAACCTTATTGCTAAGACACCAGATATAAAATCTGCTGTAAAAGCCTCCAGAGAAAAACAGATGAGTGAGTTTGCCTCGTGGATGTATTTTCTATATGATCCCTGGTTCAAATTCTTCAAGCCTTATTCTCTTCAGCTGTCTAATAGGATTAATTATGGGATCCACCTAAAATGGGGAATGTTAAGGAATACATACATGAGCATCTACAAAGAACGTTTTTTTCGGTCCATCTCTGGGCAGGCTTAGGCACTATTAGCTTTGGGTATTATGTTTACAAATGGGGGAACAGAGGCACACATCCCCTAAATTCTGGTCTAGAAGAGGACTTTGGACTGATGGTCTCCGAGGTCAGCCTTCCTTCCTCCCTTTCATCCTGGGAGCTTAACTCTCTAGAGCATTCTGGTTGTTTACATTTGTGTGGGGAAGTGCCAGCCAGTGTGGGAGGGTGCAACCCAGGAGAGACAGAAGGCCAGTCTCCAGCCCTGTCTCCCTTCCCAGGATTATTCAGCTCCTAAGTATCCATCCCTTCCTGCCCTTTTCTCTGCTCAGACCCCCACAGGCTGGTTTCCATCCTGGAGCATGGAAGAACAGCTGGGAATCTCTTTCCATCTCAAGCGCCCAGCTTTAGTCACCTAAAAACGCTTCAAAAGCACACACAGGAATGAAATTTCCCTTATGTTGTCATGGTCACAAGACACATGGTCACAAGATTTTCTAAAAACCTTTAGCTTGGGAAACAGATGGATTGCTGGAACTCTTTTAAAGGAAGGGCAGCATGAATGGAGAACCAGGAAGAAACAAGAAAGGAGGGAGGGAAGAGAAAGGGGGAGAAGGATCAAGATAGGGATGAGTTGCCTTTCTTTGCTGATGTAACCAAATCTTTAAGACCCTGTGAACTTGATTTGGTCTCCCATAAGGCTGTGACCACTTTCAATGTGGAGCCCTGGCAGTAGCCAGGAGCAATAAGATTGCCCAATGGGAAAGTGGGGCATGAGCATATGAAGGTGTCACCCCGACTCTCCCATCTCTCGGGGGTTGTTAAGATTCTTCACAGGTTGGAAAGTACATACCCTGGAGAGTCCTCTGACACAAGGGGTTTGCTGCACAGCCCTGGTGACTTACAACCCCAGAATAATGGGACCTTTTTATTTACTTCATTCATGAATTTCCAGGCCAAAAGAAGTTTCCCAGGTTACCTCATTTCCAGGATCCAGGAAGTCAGAGTTGGTACAAGCAGGAAGGGGTGGGGTGAAGGATAAGAGGTGCCCGAGCCTCAAGGTCTGGCTTGGGAGCACCATGACTGTAATTCAGGGGTGCCAAGCAGAAGGAAACACGGTTGGATGGGAAGATTGGGTGTGGGTTTTGCTTTCTCTTAGGGCCATTCTGGTTTTGGTTTCGGGACAGAGGGCCAGATTGCAAAGGCATCCTCAGAGGATGCAGGTCATGGCACATGCAGAGACCACGGCTACAAGGTGGCACCACGTGGTGCAATGTATGTGCCTTGTATGTACCTTGTATGTGCAATGTATGTGTCTTGTATGTGCAATGTGGTGTGCAAATGTGTGTCACTGTAACATATCCGCCCCTCTTCTGGTCCACATGATTACTCTGCATTTTAAGAAACTCAAAAAATAGAAACCATAGCTATCAGGGAAGTGTATGCTCTCAATCTCTTGACTACTGCCACATCGAGGGTTCAAACGATGAAGCCTGAATTCTGAATTTGAACCCTGCTACCTTTGAGCTCCCACCTACTTACCTGCATTCCCTCAATAGACTTCTCTTTCTTCAATATTTTAAGATTTATTTATTTATTTTATATATATGAGTGCTCTATCTGCATATATGCCTTCACACCAGAAGAGGGCATCTGATCTCACTACAGATGGTTAGGAGCCACCATGTGGTTGCTGGGAATGGAGCTCAGGATCTCTGGAAGAGCCGCCAGTGCTCTTAGCCTCTGAGCCATCTTACCAGCCCCTCAAGGGACTTCTCAAGGGATAACCTTTGCAAGAATTTTAATCTGGGGTGCCAAGTGGTCACTTGGAAGGTTAAACAAGTTTCTGTTTGTTTGTTTATTTGTTTTTCAGAAACACCACCCAAAGGAACTTTCTTCTTCTAACCTATTCTAGCTGCCTTCCCATCACAAGGTGCTCTCAGTGCTCCACTGGAGGACTTCTGAAAGTGGGATTGCCTTGATCCAAAGAGCCAGAATCTTATTCAACCCTTGGGCTTCGCCTTCCTTGTCCTCAGCATTCTAGTAGTTTAGTTTGGATGTCACCCTGCTCCTGAGAATGGTTCATCTAAAAAAAACCTGACTTCCTTATGGGTTTACTGTACAAAATCCTGAAGATTGTAAGATTATTGTTTTTCTGGGAGGAATCTTATTTCTATGAGAATTAAGATTCAAACAGACTTTTGAGGCAGAGCTGTTTCCTGGAGTTAGCTACTGGATTGTACCTGGGTTTCTGCTCCAGTCCAGATAGTTGGAATTTCTATTCCAATTAGCAGCATTGGTAGGGCAATGCGCTTTTCTGTAGAACAAAGCAGCTGAAACAGGCACCAGAGAGACAGTTACTCTGATTCACCTAGTTACCACTATATTGCTTAGGATCATTGTCCTATTTCACAGGCTGAATAAACCACATTTTCAGGGCAAGATCTGTTCCCAGTTCCTTGTGCTACCCTGCGCATGGCACAAGATCTCAGGTACTTCTGAAAATCGTTGCTGTCTACTGTCTTACACAAGGGCATGCCAGAGACCCAGAAGGGTGACAGCCGCTTGCTTTAACTCCACGGACTGTTTAGATCTTGACTGATAGAGCTTCCTTTTTGTCAGACACATGAAGCTTTGTGAAATATCTTTTTCCTATTTGGGGCCAGGCTATAACACATGTCTTGTCAGATCCTGGTTATAATACCCACACTGTCCAAGATGTTTCCTTCTTCTCATTCCTTCCTTTCCATCCTTCTCTCTTTCCCCCTCATCCCTATTAATTACTTACTCTGTGCCTCACACTCTGCTGGGTACCAGAGGGATGAGGGATGGGTAAGGCAGCGTCCTTGCCCTTGAAGGGCAAGCACATCATCCAGTGTGGAAAGGCAGATGTGTACACAATTAACTATAATAAAATATGGTGAGTGATATAATGGAGATCTTCCCAAAGAGTCATGAGAGCGCAGAGGAGGGAGTGAAGGAGCTTCCGGAGGTCACCAGGAAAGCTTCGGAGAGAAGGTGATTTCGGAGTTGCTTTTTGAAACGTGGATAGGGAAGGGCAGTCCAGGCAGGGGAACAACAGGACAGGCCTGGCATGTCCCGTGGCTAGAGTATAAAGGGAGGGATGTAGGATCACTCAAAGAGGTGGTTCACGATTAGAATTCGGTCTGATGGGCTGCGTCCCATGCTTAGACGCTGGCGCTCTGTTCTGTTTATGAAGGACAGCGATACCTAGAATCTTTTGTGGAGCAATATTGCTTAGCTGCAAGACTAATAATACCCAAGGTGAGTGGCAAAAACATGTATACCGTGGAGGTGGATCAACTGTGTTTTTATTGCTGGCCACTATGTGCCAAGGGCTACGTTAGTGACAGTAAAGCCATAAAGTAGACATCATAGTTCATAGAGTACAGGAGATCAGTCACTCACACCTGGAACAATTCGGGAGCAGCAGAAAGGAGTACGGTACGAGATTATATAGCTGAATGGCTATGGGTCAAAGATGGAAGAACATAAAAAAAAAAAAAAAAAAAACCTGACTGAACTCCCTGAATGAGGGGGTCTGGTTGGCCGTTGTTGAGAGGTGGTTTTTCTCAGGGAAGTCACGTGAGCAAAGACCTGCACTGACATGCAGGTCTAAACCTGTGGGTAGCCCTTGACGGACATAGAAGCCAAGCCAGATGAAGAAGGAACTTGAAGCCAGGGGAAACATCACAGGAGCTCTGGGTACAGAGGAACCTTAAAGCCCTGCTCGGAACATTCCATGTCCCACCCATCCTAAGTGTGAGGATTCTATGCTGTCCATGCACATGCTCACCAAGTTTTGTTGGAAGAGACTGACTGGGGAGGAAGGCTTCGGCGTGAGGTGTCTCTGCTTGATCTAGATGACGATTGTGTCCTTCGTCCTGTGGTCCCAGATGTTTCTATCTGTATTAGTCATCCTTCACCCTCTGCTGCAAGACAACTCTTGGCTTTCAAATAAAATCCTGCAACTTTTCAGGTTCCCCTTTCTAGGTTGGAAAGTCCGTTTTCCCTGCTCTTCTTTCTGGAGAAGGCTGTGACTGGGGCTTCCTCCCGATGTTATCTGGTGCTTGAGGGTGGTTTCTTGGGCCTTGATTTCAACACACACACACACACACACACACACACACACACACACACGCCGATTTTTTTTCTTTCTTTACCAGGCTCTCATGTAGGGTAGGATAGCCTCATGGTCACTGAACAGAGTAGGTTGACCTTGACCTTCTGACCCTCCTGCCTCTACTTCCTGAGGGCCATGATTTCATGCCTGCTCTACAATGTGGGGTTTGTACCGTGCTAGTGATTGAACCTTTCCTTTAAGCATTCTAGGCAATCAATTTGCCAACCGAGTGGCATCCCCTCCTTCCAAGTGCTATCTGCTCAGAGCTATGTAGTCTAGTTACAGTTCAGGAGGCAGGGACTAGTCTCAGTGAAATAGTATTCTGAGAAAGCAAGACAGATCCCAAGATTCAGGGTGTGTTTTGATTGCTAGTCTAGAGGCAGATAAAAGCTGAGGGCAGCTGACGGGAGCGTGCGCGGTACTAAAACCTGGAGCAGATAGATGCAGGGCCAGGGAGGGGGATGAGTGAAACAGAATGAAATCAGGGACCATTTCAAACTTTGATGAAATAGAAAGACGGTGATAATCCTAAAATGTGCTATCATGGAGACTTAAAATGGAATTTCTTTTCAATGGAGAAAAATAGTAAGTTGGTGGGGAATGGCAGCGGACTAGGGAATGATGCTGAGCCTGTTTGAAGAGCAGGGCACGTGTGCCATGGTGCCTCAGAGGTGGCTGTATTTGTGCTCTGGAGCCTGGGCGCTCTGTTTCAGATCCGAGATGTGGGCTCTGGAGTCTTGAAAGGCAGGCGCCTGGAGGGAGCAGGAGTGAGTCATCAAGACTCTTGGGAGTCTCCCTGTACAGGCTGGGTGCCATGGAAGAGACAGCAACAGCTATCAGCAGTAGAACAGTGTGGAGGATACCCACAAAGAGGTAGTTGTCAGTGACGTCAAACACTCAGGAGCCCGAGGAAAGCCAGACTGCTGTACCCAGGAGTCCGTTTCGGGAGATTGGTAGTGGTCGATGTGACGCTGGCTCAGGAGGGCCTGGTCATGCCCTCTCCTTAAACTCTCGCCATAAAGAGCCACCTCACCACCCTTACAACCACCACCACTGCCGCTGCCGCGACCACCACCACCACAACCCCCACCACCGCCACCCAAAGCCTGCGCACCTTTTTCTTGAGCTTTTCTACGTTGGTTCCCAGCACCCTAGCGGCTGAACCAGTCACCTATTTAGGGATTTAGGTAAGAGGCATGGCTAGGTTACTTTCCCCAGGGGTGAAGCCTTCTGTCTTTTCTAGAGGGGAACAGAGAGGGCTCGAGTCAGCAGTGAACCGACAGGATGCCCGTCCATTGGAGTGGTAGAGTAGAAAGACTGGGGTTCTGTTCTCGCAATGCCAGCCTTACAGGCTCCTCTGGGATGTAGCCAAGCCGGCCACGTGGCTTCAGGGGCCAGAGGATAAACTCAGAAAAGCTTCCCCCCTGCCTCCTTCTGGCCCGCCTTTTGCTGCCTAACTTGCCCCGCCCCCTTCTCACTGAACCGTACCTCCCGGTATATTACATGACCTTCCTCCTCCTTTCTCCCTGACTGGCCGTGTACCCCGCTGTAGCAGCTCTTTATAACTCAGGAGCTCGTCATGGACTACACCAAGGGCAAACGTGTGAGCTGTTTCTAAGCTTCCATGGCAGAGACCCCAGAATTCCTGCAAGGAACAAGGCAGGTTATGCCAAGCCTGCTCCTCCCAGGATGCACTGGGAGCCTGGGAACCAGGAGGGAGGGAGGAGGCTCAGCTGAGGAGCTCAGGATTTAATTCTATGCATCATTAAGTAGTCCTCTGAAAGTAGTGTCCCCCTATACATCATCCATGCTTAGTAAACAGCACGCTGACATTACATTAGCGGCTGGAAATGAATTTTCTCTTTTATAGGGAAATTGAGAATCCGCCAAGAAGAAAGAAAGAAAGAAGAAGAAGGAAAAAAAACCCTCAAAACCAATTATCTAGGCATTTATGAGTTCCACCCTGGCCCCTCTCTCTCTTCTCTCTCACTCAGATGCAAAGAAGCATTTAATATTTAATATATTAAGAAAAGAAAGAAACTTTGATAGATTATGTGGAATCTGGCATTAATTCCCTCTCTCTCTCTCTTCCTTACTCCCAAACCCGCACTTGGTTCTAGCTGACATTTAAATGGATTAAGGTGTTCAGATTTCCTTAATAGTGTTGACATTTTGGAAATATTTCTGGCTTTTTTCCGTCTCCCTGAAATAATAATAATAAATAAATAAATATGGGGATGGATCATCTCCCTCCCCCTTCAGTAGACTTGCTCCAGCTTTGTCCTACCCTCCAGGGCTGGCACAATTTACATATTTTTCCATTCTTATTTACAAGATTCAGGACAGAGAAGAGAGAAGCTAAAGTCCCTCTGGGAAAAACAATAGGGCTGAGGGTGGGCATGAGGCACAGCCAGTCAGAAGGAAATCCACTGCTCACCAAGTCCTTTCCCACCTTCTCTGAGCCAGGGATTTGTCTGCCTGTCTCTGGTCCCCTCTCTCATTCCACCCCTGGTTTAATGAATCTTCCTTGCTAGGATTGAAGCGCCCTTCTTCCGCGCAGTCTGCCATGGTTTGTTTATAGATCCGCCCTCAGAGTCCAGCCACGTACAGCTGAGTCCTGGCCCTGGAAAAACAGTCTACTGGATAAGACAGAAGAACGGGTGGGTTTGGCCCTCTCTGCCCACTCTTCTCCCTGGGGTTAGAGCCTTTCTTGCATGGCGTTGTGATAAGTGATCACATCTATGTGTTGAGTCCCAGTGTGTGGTTCCATGCTGGGTTTTTGTTGTTGTTCTTGTTGTTGTTTTGGTTTGGTTTTTGTTTTGTGTATGTGTGTGTGTTTAAAATTTTTTATTTTAAATGTTTTTTTTTTTTCATTTTACATAACAACCACAGTTCGCCCTCCCTCCCTTTCTCTCTCCCTTCACCTTTATCCCCATCTAGCCCCCGGCCCTCCCTCGTCCACTCCTCAGAAAGGGTAAGATCTCCCATAGGGAGTCTACAAAATCTGGCCTATCAAGTTGAGGCAGGACCAGGCCCCTCCCCCCTGTATCTAGGCTGAGCAAGGCATCCCTCCATAGGAATGGGCTCCAAAAAGCCAGTTCATGCAGTAGGGATAAACCCTGGTCCCACTGCCAGTCGACCCACAGACTTTCCAAGCCACAGAACTGTCACCCACTTTCAGAGGTCCAAGTTCACTGGGCTGAGCTCCGGGGAGTCTAGTCGAAGACAGGGAGGAGGAAATGATTATGTGAGCAAAGGGGTCAAGATCATAGGGAAACCCACAGAGACAGCTCACCTGAGCTGGTGGAGCTCACTGACTCTGGACTGTCGGCTGGGGGCCTGCATAGGTCCGTGCTCTTTTTAATCTCTGCTCTTGGCTCCTAGCACATTGCTTGGTATAAGTAGACACTGGTAAACGATACAGCAAGCAGAGAGAGAAAGAAGGTTGGAGAAAGGATGGGAAGGTTGGAGGAAGTGAAGGAAAAAAGAAAAGAGGGAATCGGAAGGGAGGGAGGGAGCAAGCAAATAGGCAAGAAAGGAAAAGCAGAGGCAAAGAAAACCGGGGAAAAAGATGCTTTGGAGTTTGAAGTTTTCTTTGGGGAGCGTCTCAAAGCCCTGCTGTTCTGTGTGGGCTCCAGACAAAGCCAAACCATAGGTGCACTGAGCTGAGTAATTCCTGCATGGTTTTTCTGTGCTGATTCTTGCCCCCCAGCTTCCCCTGGCTAGTGATGGTGGTGGTGGTGGTGGTGGTAGTTGGCCCTCACAACAGAGAGAAATAGCCGACAGTCCACAGACAGCCCCGTGTTCTTGAGAGATGGCTCTTCATCAATATCCCCCAGAAGGAACTGAAATTCAGCGTCCCTGGAGAACAGCCTCAGCCTGTGATTTAGCCTGGGCAATCTATTCCTCAAACTCCCATTTTTCTCACACAGAAAATGGGAGTAACCACCCCAACCTTTTACCACTGTTCTACGGGTCAAGAGGGTAGAGTATGTTTGCCGGTATAGAGACCAGCACATAATGAGGTGCCCACAAGTTGTGACTCTCTCGTTGCAGAGCAGGTATTTAACCCAGGAGCTGGGCAGTAGTTTTCTCCGACTCTGTTTAACCGACCCAGATATGAGAGTAGAAGGAAGCAGGTGACCCGAGCTGTCTTTGAGGTCCAACAAAGAACTTCTTTAATTATTTTTAGAAGGCAGAATTTAATGTATAAATAAGATTAGGTACCTGGGTAGATTTTTTGTTTGTTTGTTTTGGGTGTTTTGTTTGCTTGTTGTGTATTTTCAAGACAGGGTCTCTGAGTAGCCCTGGCTGTCCTGGAACTCGCTCTGTAGACCAGGTTGGCCTCAAAGTCACAGAGATCTGCCCACCTTTGCCTCCTGAGTGCTGGCATTAAAAACATATGCTACCACTACCCGGCTAGATTTTTTTTTTTTTTAAAGAAGAGTTTTCAACAGTTTCTACTGGAAAAATTATAAGTAGTTTTTGCCTTCTAGGATCAAGGAAGAAATGAAGACAGCGGTCTGAGAGGCAAGGGGCACCATTAATTCCAACAGCACATCTTTGATCTTCACACTTACCTGGATAGATTTCTGTATCTCTTCCTGGCTTTGTCCCCTCCTGGACCTGCCAAGGTACTCTCAAGTGAATGTTTTCTAGGGATGCATACCAAAATAAATAAATAAATAATAAAAAACAAAAAACCCACAATTTTCATTAGAATACCCTATTTTCACAAAACTGACTTTTATTTCATCTTCCAAAGATAATCCTAGCCCAGACATCCTGGAACCACTTCCTGCCTGCTCCAGGGCTGCATGAGCCCCAGACTTGCTTGGCTAAGAGCAGAGGACTCAGCAGGACCTCAGGTTTTAGTTTAAGTGGCCTCCCCCAGCCAAAATCAGCAGAGGGTCCGCTTTGTAACCCATCCCTCAACACACACACCTTTTGGTTTTGAGATTCCTATCCTGCTGCAGTCTTGAGCCCCTGAGAGTAGGATCACTGTTTCCACACCTGCAGTTCAGTGTCTCTTAATTCCAAAGGAAGCATGCATTGTCTAGCAATCTGCCAGACGCTGCAATAGGCCCAAAATGAACGGATGAATCAGATGGGGTTCCTTTCCGCGGGCTACAGCCTAGAAGGCGTGGGAAGGTGGAAGTTTGCAGTAAACAGTGTCCCTAATCAAAGTGTGTCCTAGAGATGGAACTGCCAGCACTGGAGAAGAGGGGTGGAGTCAGGACACAGGGGGGTCAAGAAGAGACAGTTCCCCAAGCAGACTGGTGAAGCTGGGGTGGTGGAGAGCAGAGAACAGAATTAACATACTCAGAGTCTTCTTTCCCTTTAGGAAAGGAGCATTTAATTAGGCGCATGTTAATTTAGGTGACCCTGATTTATCGGATTGAATGCATCTGTGAGATAAGAGAAGAGGAATTCCGGTTCCTGACATCACAGCCTTACTCTCTGCTTTCTTTTTTATTTATTAAATGTTTTCACACGCCGCAGACTTGAGATGGCCGCCCCAGTCACTTGTTCGTCCACCCACCCATCCCTCCAACTAACCCTCAACCATTTATGTCCCCCTCAAGTTACTCTTCTGCATCTATGCTGCACTGGCTAATGTGCCGGCACTGACATTTGAACCTAGTGAGAGGAGCTCAGAGGGTCAGTAGGCAATAGGAATGCGCCGGGTGCTAGATGACAGCTCAGGGTGTTCATAAACACTAGTCGGGTTCTTGGTGTTTTGTTTTTTGTTTTGTCTGACTCCTCTGTGCAACTTGAAGTTGCAAAATTTCCTAGATGATATATATATACAACAGTCGACCAACGCTGAACAACTTGAGAGCAAATGCTAACTGTAAAGTCCTTGGTGCCTTCCACTTAGCATGACTGTCCATTATCTTGAGCTCTGACTTTTTTCATTCTTTTATTTTTCCGTATTTTGTCTGTTATTTTACATCTTTGAATTTTGTGGGAATGGTGTCAGGCCATATGTGTAGGTACCCTTGGGTAGCTTAATGTTTCCTGTGGTGCAGTAGTGCTCATGAGACTCCTGAGTGCTGAGGGGTAAATGTGGGCTTCACACTCTCACAGTACAGCAACGTGCAGTGAGTTTCCTATTTGCTGGTGGCAAACATTTTGCTTGCTAGTTTGTTCCTAGGGCCTTTCTCCTTGGCAGCAACGTGGCTGGGAAAATATTCCTGGTATCTCCTGCTGCAGAGGCTCACTGTGTGTGTGTGTGTGTGTGTGTGTGTGTGTGTGTGTGTGTTTACGTGTTGGGACTAGTGAGTCCTGGCCTTCAGCTGCTCTTCCCTCCTAGAACCTTCTAATTGAAGTTACTAGAAGCTGTGCCTAGCTTAGAGGATCAGAGGATGGGATTTTCACCTGTTGGCCATTGACTGCAGTGTATTTAAGCCTCCATGGTGCTAATAAAGAGGGGCTTTGGGGCCAGTGTTTAAAGGTCTGCGTGTTGGTCTGTCTCTGCGTCTGTGTTCTCAACCTCCAGCCCCTTGCCCGAAGCTCGCTAACTGGGGTCTAGCGCATAGAGCGCAGACGGGGGCGGTGGTGGGCGGTATTTACGTGTGTTTGCATGTGTGTGTATGTGTGTGTTTGCGTGTGTTTATAGCGTTTATCTACCAGTGTAAACAGAGGGACAGGCTACACATGTTTTCAAATGTGCTAGTAATGTTGGCATGTTTCCCAATGCGCTTGCGTTGCTGTGCTGTCCAGCTCGCTTGCTCTGCTTCTTCACCAACACTTTGTATGGTGTGCGCTTTACATTTAGGGACAGGTGAACTTGTTTTTCACCATGGTTTTAATTTTCTAGATCACTGATGGGATGAAATGGATTTTCGTATGTTTATTAGCAATTTGTGTGTGTGTGTGTGTGTTTTTTTTAAGGAAATGACTAAAATGACAGTTGTACTGTATCTTTCCAGGTTGTTCACCTTTTCCTTTCTGATCTGCAGAAACTCTGTTTGGAAAAATCTATTGTTCATTGGGCAGGTTTCAAATATTTTCTCCCAGTTTGGCATTCTTTTTGTTTTCTTGGTGAGTCCATGCTCTTAATTTTAGCACAAAGTTAGCAATCTTGTGTGTGTGTGTGTGTGTGTGTGTGTGTGTGTGTGTGTGTGTGTGTGAGCTTTACTTTTTACATTGGGTTTTAAAATCAATACCATTTCTATCCTGGAGTCATAAAGATAACCTCCCATATTTTCTTTTAAAGTTTTAAATGTTCCCTTCACACTTAAGTTAGTAAGCCATCTAGGATCGATTTTGTGCGTGCCCGTGAAGTGGAATTGCATTTAGTTTCTCTCGCTGGTTATACAGTTGCTCCAGCGGCATTTGTTGAGGAGACTCTTCTCCCCTTGCTGGTCTGAGATGATAGTAAGTGGTGCCCGCTGTGCACGAGGATCAGATCTGGGGGCCCTGTAATCTGTTTCGCCAAGTACCTCACCCTTCATCTCATTTCTGCAGATGAACCAACAGACTCAGAGATGCTCTCAAGTCAAAAATACTTCGGGAAACAGCTAAAATGATTCATTTCAAGGAAGCTTTTCTTTATAGGTGCATCCAGAGGTGGGAAGCAAGCTGCACTCAAGAAGAGAGCTCAGCTAGCTCTGAAGTCAACCTGTGTGACGGTGGACACGCCCCTTTCTGCTTTTCTGTGCCTCCCTGTCGTGTCTTCAACCTGTTAAGTAGTTTATTTCCAGAGATGGGACACAGTGAATTTCATGTCCTAAAGGACGGGAATGTGCCCAGTATTAAAGAGTCCACAGAGTGCACTTCAGGCAACCCAAGCCTCGTGGGTGTTTTCCTACAGCTCTAGTCCAAAGTGAGCGAGGCCACGGAATTATCCCACAAGAAAATGAGCCCTAACCCTCCAGATGAATTATTTGTCTCGGCTCACCAAACTCTTTCCCCATACTTCCTGACTTGGTTCCAAACTCATTTCACAGGGCACACGACTGTGACGTTTTTCTGCCAAAAATGATTGCGAATAACTGGCAAAGAGAAGCTTGTTTTGTATTGCTGATTTGGGAATGGCAGGTGTGGGGGAAAGCATGCAAGGAAAGCCGTTGTCAAGCACTTGAACCCCAGGATCTTCGTTCAGTCCAGCATGAAGAAACGCTTGCTTATCAAGTACTGCCAATCATGATACAGTTAGAGCACTTATAACTGGCCAAGTGCTCTTTTATGATTTGGTCCATGGTGTTGTCTTAACACAGTGAGATGGTTGAAACGGGACGGTAGTTCAGAGCATCTGAGACTATTTCAAATCTACGGAACGAGTGAGGTGCCTGTCGTCAGCCCCACTCTGCCCTGGCTTCAGAGACCTGTCTAGAGGTGCTGCTTTTAACCGTTACCTGCTCACCCTGTTTGTGCTCGTGGCAGCAATGCCAGACGCAGATTCGAGCTGGCCATTCAGCATCCCTATTTATCACAAATACGACTTCACTGGCGTTGCTGTGATCATTTCAGAGAAGTTCTAAACATTCTCTTACACAGTCTGCACATGTACGAGGTCAGATCTACAGTCCGACTTGAAGTTCAGAAGATGCTCTGTGAGCCACAGTCTCCAGCTGGGCTTGATCATTCTTCCAGATGATGGCTGAGCTCTCTCCCCACTCTCAAAACTGCAAGAAGGAGCAGGGCAGTGGTGGCGCATGCCTCTAATCCCAGCACTCGGGAGGCAGAGGCAGGAGGATCTCTGTGAGTTCAAGGCCAGCCTGGACTACAAGAGCGAGTTCCAGGACTGGCTCCAAAGCTACAGAGAAATCCTGTCTTTAAAAAAATAAAAAAAAAATGCAAGAAGGTTTTTATGTATCATTTGTACTCAGATGGAGACATCTTCTAACATGCTTCCTTGGTGCATTTGCTATTAATTTCTAGTAGGAATCATGGTTCTCTGACAATATGTTGACCTTAGGACAACGGTGAGACTGGTCGACGACAGCTCCTGTGCTAACGGCATCAGGAGATCTAGGCTAGACTTGGTGATTGCAAACATACGACCAAGACACTTGGACCTACCCTGGTAGCACTTGAAATCGTCATCCAGGACAATTGCTTAAAGAATTCCAACTTTCTGATCCCTTGCCTGCTCCAAGCTACCCTTTATACATATAAATAATATAAATATCATTCTCCCTAACCCAGTCATAGGTACTAATCTTGAGAACTCTGTGGATTTCCTTATCGTCTTTAAATTCAATACCCATAGCCCCTTTCTTCATTATTTATTACTGCCCCATTTTTAATTAAAGTGCTTCTTCCTCTTACTCAAAGAGATAGTATGTGATTCAACACGCTTTCTCTGGTATGACTTATAATTCAAGTTGCCTGACTGGGAATGTGCGTTCTCCAAGAGCCTCCTTCTTACAGATGACCTCTAAGTCTTCATCACTTGGGCCTATTTGATAAGAACTTCGGTCTCCCCAGATGTCTATGCCCCACTTGCTGTGCTCTTCTGATGCTTACCTGCATCATAAACTGTGGACCACCTCACAGACATTGCCACCATCGTACACATTGCTAAGAGTTACCTCCCCCCCTCTCCCCCGCCGCCCGCCATCATTCCCAGTGTTCCGTCTAGCAAGCAAATCTCATCCACTTCCCTTTCCCATCTGCTTCTAACTTTGTTGTTCAGGTTCTGTGTCCAGGACGTGCTCCCGTTGCCTTCAAATCTGCTTTCCTGTGGGCAGCTGCATAGTGTACCTTATGCGTGTCAGACCTTACGAGATCTCTTTCTCCCTTCCAATGACAGGCTTGACTTTACCTACGTGCATTCACCACCACCAAGCTTATTTGAGTTGCCATAGTGACCTTGTCGATGGTGCTTATGTTTGTGTTACATTTTCCGCACAACGATCTCTGGATATCTGTACAAACTGCTCATCTCCATGACATCTCCTTCATTTCCCGTGGCTCTTTGGTCACAACGCTGTCTGTTACCACACCTCCGGCCATTCCTTCCCCGAGTCACCTGCTGGTTCAGTGACACAGAGTTGTTGCTAAGGCTAAGGGAACTGATAGATTACTGAGAATTCAATAGAAGGTCGCCTTCGGTTGCTCCTTTGGTCTGTTTCAGACTTAGACTAATTTCCTGTATGCTCTTTGACTGCCAGACAAACTTCCTATTAATCCTTCACTGAACGCTTTTGTAGAACTAGGCGTCCAATCTTCTCAGCAGCCTTAGCCCTGACTCCTCTCTGCGACCAACTTCCCTTACTTCCCCTTAGGGCTGCCACTTTGGTTCACTCTTGACTCAGGAGCACAGTGCAGTAGACTTCAGCAATAGCATCTGAAACATTTTACTTACCCAGCAGTAATGCCAGTCTTCCTATTGGCACCTCCACTCCCAAGCCTCTGAAACATTTTACTTACCCCTAACGACTGCTCCACCTTCCCAGCTACCGAGTTCCTGTCTTTCCTTTTTGATCAGGGAGAACAACAAGCCATCTCCCATGCTTTAAAAAAAAATACATTCTTATTAATTCATTGAGAATTTCATACATACACACCATGTATCTTTATCATAATGATCCCCACTCCTCTACCCCATCTTGTACTCACTTCTAACTTCATCCTTTTTTTTTAATGACCCACAGAGTCCAGTTTCTGCTACCGATATATTCACGGGTATTGGGCCATCCCCAGGAGGGGCAGTCAATACCAGGTTCAGCATTCTTTCCATAATGTCTGCATTTCTTCTCAACTGCTCTTCTCACTACCAGATGTCCCCACCTGCTCAGGGCATGTCTGCTCTGACTCTTCTGCAAAACTCAACAGTGCAGGCCACTCCCTCCGTTCTTAAACCCTCTCTCATCTCAGGTTCATAACCACTTATATTTTTGCTGCCCTGTGCCCTTCCTAGAAGCCACCTCTTTCTAAGCCAACCCCCCTATCTTTTGCTCACTTTCTGAATTAGTCAATTCCACATTCTTATGTGTGGGCTTTTCCCCAGGCCTAGTCTCCCACCATCTGCTCCATCCCAGACTGTGAAACGCCGTATCATCTTACTCCGTGTTATTTGAACCATAACCTGAAGTATTGTGTTTACTTCTAAATTTTAACCTCTGGTGAGAATAATTACAAACTCAGGGTTATTCAGTAGCGAGTGAGCAAGATGGTAAGGAAGTTAAATACATCTCAGGAAATGTTTTAGAGAATAAACATATTTAACCTATAGGAGAGAAATTCAGAAGAAATTATTGTCTGTCTTAACATATGTTAAAAGATATAGAAAAGTTTCATTTACTGATTTTGACCATTGCAGAAACTATAATTTGATAGAAATTACAGAAGGGTAGATGTGGAATCAGAAGTGAGCACCATCTTCTAGCCTTGGGAAAGCTCTGCAGCCAGAGAATGTGGGTCCAAACCCACCTCTGTGACTACTAGATCTATGTGATCCCAAGAAGGCTATTTCACTTGTCTGTGCTAGCGTTTCATTGCACGTGGGACAGGTAACGATAGCTACTCCTCATGATGCTCTTTTGAAGAAGAAATGAGGTGAAATTGACTATTAAGCAGGATGCCTAGCCCAGGAGACCAGGAGACATCTCTAGACAGTACCTGTCACTTCTCCCTGTCCCACCATCACCGTTTTCATCATCATCTTAATCATGGTACCCGACAATACCGTTCAGAGTTACTCGGCAATAGAACTAGCTCTTTCAAAGCAGTTAACTTGGTATTTCTGGAGGAATGTTCAATGCAAGTTGTGTTAAGCACACGACACAAGCTTCTGCTGTTTGGGTCGGGTAGGACTGGATTGATACCGGAGTTCCTTTCTTGTGTTCTTGAGTTGCTTCTCTTTTGGGTTCACTGAGTCCATTCATAACAGCAAGGTGCCCTGTAGCATGCAGGACAAAATCACCTCTCTAGTTCTTTGTCTCTATTTTATACATCACACAAGATAGACATGGAGACTTCCAGGCCAGGTCCTTATGCAAGCAAGCCATGTCCACAAGCCTGCAGTCTACACTCAATCTCTCATGCACTTAACCTTATGACCCCCTCTTACTAGTCCCGTAATCTTTGTCCTTTGCTCTTCTAACACTTCTGATGACTGCAGAAAGGTCTTAGAATGTAACCTAATCAAGTAGGAAATTTGCTTCAGTGGTAGATTTTGAGTACATGGCCCTGTTCATTTTCTTCTCCGTGTAGCCCCAACTCATCCCATTTTGACTTCATGAACTATCATTGACATGTTTCACAAGGATCAACAAGTTAGAATGTACCTATAGCTTCATCCCTTTAGGGACCAATCATTACCACCCATGAATCTTTCTTGGGCGATGGTTGCCATCCTCATCAAGGTTATAATCTCTTCTTCAATCTGTAACTCTTTAAAGAAAATTTGTATACCCAATATCACCCATGTCTCCCTTTCTCAAACATTCCAGTTTTTCCAGAGACAAAAATAGAAAGCCCAATAACACAGAGTACCCAAAGTCAATTACATCCTGATCAATTTCTTACTATTTTCTTGAGGTATAATTTCATACAATAATATTTACCCATTTGAAATATGATTTTTCATGAGTTTAAACATAGTTGTATAGTTAGAGTGACAATCAGCTGTAATTACTACAATCAAGTTTGTATTCCTGTCACCTAACAAAGTTCCCTTGTGTCTCTAACCTCTGAACTTCAAATACAGTCTTCACCACCAGCGATTTAATACAAGAGCTAATTTACTTTTTTCATTATAGTTTATAATTTCCTACAATTTCAAATAAAAAGAATAAGACAGTATAGTCTTTTATGTCCAGTTTCTTTCACTTAGCATGACATTTTTGAGGCTAGTTTCTGTTATTGAATGTACCCACAGTTCATTACTTTTTATTGTTAAACAGTATTCCATTATGAATGTAGACATTTGGGTTGTTTCCAACTTGGGACTATTAAGAATGAGGCTTCCAAGTGCGTTCACACACGCCTTTGTATGAACATATTTTCATTTATTAAAGGTAGGAATATAGAAGTAAAGTCATTAGATAATAGGGTGAATGTTTAACTTATTAAGAAACTAGGTGACCCTTCTTCATCCCTGTCCTGGCTAGTCTTATGTCAATTTGGTGCTAACCGAACGGAGGGAACCTAAATTGAGAAAGTGCCTCCTTAAGGTCTGGCTGTAAGGCGTTTTCTTAATTAGTAATTGATGGGGGCCCAACCCATTGTTGGTGGTGCCATGCCTGGCCTGGTGGTCCTGGATACTATAAGAAAGCAGGCTGAGCAAGCCATGGGGAGAAAGTTAGTGAACAGCACCCCTCCATGGCCTCTGAGTCAGCTCCTGCCTCCAGGTTCTTGCCCTGTTTGGGTTCCTGTCCTGACTTCCTTCAGTGATGAACAGCAATACTGAAGTGTAAGCCAAATAAACCCTTTCCTCCCCAACCTGCATTTTGGTCTTGGTGTGTCATTGCAGCAAGAGAAACCCTAAGTAAGACAATTTCCATTCTTGTACATCATCTCTTGGCTTATATCAGCCAAGGTGCCCTACTTTAGTGTCCCATGGTCATGCCTGCTGCTCTCCAGTCACCATGACTGTATTAATATTCACTCCAAAATGATAAAGGAAATTCCACTTGCTACATTTTCTCTCAGCCAAGTTATTTTAATAAAGATTTATTATTAACCCAGTTAGACATTGTACAGGGATACACGTACAATTGTTGTACCTAATGGAATTCACAGCCTAGAAGGCAAGATAGAAGCACAAATGGGAACCTTCCATGCAAGGCAGAGGGAGCTAAAGGACCCGAATCTGATGGGAAAAGGAAAGATGGCTTCCATGGGGTGGGGACAGGAAGAAGCTGAAGCGGTATGGTTAAACAGCTAGAAGTGAGCGAGAGCAGGATTTAAGGACTGGAAAATTCCCACATCAGATCCCATCTCACGTCAGGAAACTTCCTCGTGAAACCATAAGTGCTTGTTATTCTCAAAACATTTACAGGGCGCAGCTAATGTTGCCCGACATCCTGTCAGGGGAAAGAGTCTTTCTGCCTACTCTGTAAACAATGCTAGAACTTAAGAGGGTCTGAATCCAAAAGCCCAGTGTTTAATCCAATGAGACAAAGCCCCGGGATCCTAAAGTGTCCTCTTCAGAGGGAAGTCAGAGTACTGCAAACCGTCTACAGACCAGCCAGCCAGGCAAAGCAAAGAGCGGTTTGGAGAAGGCAGCAGTGGCCTGCAACTTGGGCAGTGTAAGCATGTGTGCATATGGGTCCCTTAAGTTCCTCGCCTAAGGCAAGTTCCATAAACAGTAGGTTACCAACCAGACGATGAGTTAATGCTTGAATGAATGAGTATATGCTACTATGTACGCTCTCATAAATGCTATGGCATGTTATACAAAATCTGGATCAATCAGATACATGGCCACTTTAAAAAAAAAACTATGCTTTTCACTTGTCACTTCCTGGTGAAGTGTTCAGCAATCCATATACGGAGTAGAGTGTCTAAGAACATAGTTCCTTTGCATTCTGATGCTGTGAAATATGTTTGGATTAAAAGGGCAGGAACAAATTGATGGATCTGATTTTTTTTCTTTTGGCTTAGAGATGACAGGGTAATCCATCAGACAACTTCTTTGGCTCCCTGTGACATTTCAAGCTCAAATGTTATAGCTTTCTTATTTTTTCTTCTCTTCTTTCTCTTACCCCCTGGCTCTCCATTGAACTGTGCCTCTAGGAAATGCGTCCTGTAGATGTGGCTTCTCTGACCCTTGTCATACAGCGAGCACTCAATTGAGGCTTGTCAGATGGTGCCTGGGAATGTTCAAGCTAGTTTATCGGGTTGTGCCGAAGACGAGGTGACTACCCCATCCACTTGGGATGTCACACACTCTTGTGCCATAGAACCCAGCAAGGAGTTAGAGCAGGTCCCAGACAATAGACAAGGACGCAGAACACACACGGAGGTGATTTTAACTTTTGGATAGTAAATGAGGAGAAAGTTCTGGAAGTCAAAGTCTTTCCTGTTTCTGCCAACAAAATGCAAACTTGGAAGGGCTACTTAATCACGCCAACATTTCAGCCAGAGAGAATAAATATAAGAATAAGATGTGATAGTAACCATGTAATCACTGGGAAATTTCAGGGTATAACTGCTTGCCTTCCGAGCACAGGATTTAAGTTTGTTTCTTGGAACCCATATTGAAACTCAGGTAGTCATGGTTTATGTTTGTAACTCTAGTACCATGGAGGCAGGGGTTGGAGCTACCTGGGGCTTTCTGGCCATTCAGCCTAGCCGAATTGGTGAGCTTTAGCCCAATGAGAGATCCCGCCTCTCATAAAACAAGGGGCTCCTTAAGGACAACACTGAAGGTTGTCTTCTGATCTCCCCATGTACACACATGTACACCGGGAACTACACACACGTGTGTACCTACACAAATGCATGTGTGAGCGAATGCCAAAACGTTTGCGGTCTCACAGTCCTGTGGGGCCAGATAGCTGAGCAGCATGATTGGAAGGTTATGCTTGTGGGTTCTCAGGGCACTGGCTGGGGCTGTGACCCTCCAACAGCTGGACCAGGGCTATACCAGACAATATCCTTCCGAGATGGTTCAGGTGCCTCAATTCGTTGCTAGCTGTTGTCAGAGGCTGCAATTCCTCCCAGTGTGGGTCAGTCCACGGGACTGTCTGAGGTCCTCATAACAGGCAGTTGGTTTACCACAGTGACTGAGCCAAGACAGAAGTCAGCAGGATTTACGATCTAGGCTCAGAAGTCACACACTGATTTCCTCTATACCCTATTTGTTCTTCCGGTCATCCAGATTAAATCTGGGAAGGGATTAACTTTAAAGGGTGGACATTCCAGGGAGGGGAGATGGGAGTTCACAGCGAAGGCTGACAGAGCGCCCTCTTCCAGTTTGAAAGGGCGCGTCTTGGAAATTAAGGTCACAGCTGTTATCTCAAAGGTTTTCACTTCGCAGCTACGTCCTTGTTTGCTCCAAATAACTCTCCCCCAAGCCTGTTATCCATTCTGGAGCTAGATGAGAATTAGTTCTGCCATTGTCAAACCTTTGTTTCTCACTAAAAATGTCAGTGTTCGTTGCTACCAGGGCTCTGTAGAAGCTGTGCACTGCATTGGATGGGTCTCCGGAGCTCTGGTCTTACTGTCATGAGCTGCGTTGTCTGGCCTTCCTTGGGTAAGTACATCTCACCGTGGTCTACATAGAGCAGGCTCATTTCCTGTGAGACACAGTTTCTGACTTAGACGTCAGCAGCTGACTGGTGTGGGCAAGGAGGACTGAGGACAGAGCTCTAGTTACCAGCATTGGTGAGCTGCCTTGTACTGCTGTGTTCCATGAAACGTTTGTACTGAGGCTCACACTGGATTCTGTCGGCCTAAGTAGAAAGAGTTGGCATTGGGTCACTCCCTTGCGTGGGTTGAAAAACCCCAGTGCTCAGAAAATCCCAAGTTAGTTGTTCGCTGCAGTAGGGGGCACAAAAGGAAAAGTACTAGGTAGAACTAGGCATGGACCCTCATGACCTTGAGGTGCCTGTGGTGTGCACGGTAAGCGAACTTAATATGAAACCTAAATACAGCTTCCAGAAGAGTAATTGAGCATGGAGCAAGATCTGATATCAGATTACTTCACCTGTATTTGTGGCTGTCTCCACTCCTTTCAGATGTCAGACTGTGTTCGGCCTTGCTCCACGCGTCCTGGGTTGGTTTTCTCAAGGCCATTTTCTTTCTATAACCACACTGGCAGCAGGCAGTGCTCAGACTTCGGGGCTGCTGTCGTCTGCCGGGCCTCGTTCTGATCAAGTTCCCAGGAATGCTTGTGAAGAGAGAAGCTGCGGTTCTAGGCGTCATCTTGCTCAAGAACACAGCTCATACAAAACAACTTAACTTACTGCTGGATTTCAGCAAGGTCCGGGCGTCCGGCTGAACTTCCTCACTGTAAAATAACGGCACTGCTGGTGAAGGCCTTCTCAGCCCAGTTCTGGCAGACCTGTAGCTTGCCAGGCCCACCTGCTCAGTCTGCCGCCTCAGGCCAACCTTAGTCTCTCCCAACTTCAGAGCCCTTTGGGTAGTCATCAGAATCGGGGGTTCCCTGAGGGATGGACACCCCACATGTCCAGTTCCACAGGCCATTTGGGCAGCTACCTTCCCAACCTCCTCATCCTCCTGCCCCCATGGAAACCTGAGTAAGATGGAAAGGGGGAAGTGGTGTGGCTTCCCAACACAAATAAGCCCACAGAGCTTTCTCAGCAGTGACCCTTAGCCCTCCTGTCAGCCTCAGGCTGAGGGAGGAAGGAAATAGACCTTCCATTCAGGATTTTTCTTCCCCTGTCAAGAAGATCAGAGGAACTGAGATGGGAGAGGAAAGGAGTCCAAAGCACCTTGTGGGCTCTTTCCGTGGGATTTGTGTTGCCTTTCCCCTCCCCTCCTGAGCACTAAGTAAACAAACTCCCCAGCCAAGCAAGGCCTGAGGCTCAACTCCAAGCAGGCCATAAATAAGAACCTTCAGCCTTTCACTCTCAGTGAGCAGAGGGGACATATTTGATAGCAGGACCGGGAGAGGCTGGGTGGGGGCTGGGGGGGGGGGGACTCCTGTTAATTGAATCCCAATTTCCTTCCCCCTAGCCTGGCTCTTATCTTTTTAATTATACAAGGCCTTTAATCTTCCCAAGGACTTGTCTCTGTCATTAATACACGATCCCCATT